>JAMBLF010000286.1:0-318505 GCA_030578115.1 Leucoptera coffeella | reverse complement strand
TAAATCAAGAAATTGAAACCTTAAAGCAAAGCGTTTCACATAATTCATATCCTCTCTGTCTAATAAATCAAATTTGACTCGCGCTGAATGCACAATGGCGGCGGTATAGATACCTTTGTATGAATGTTTATTTTACAATATTAAGATTAACAATTTAACCAATATTTCGTGCTGCATTGTTGATAAAGAGATTAATATTTATTGCAACCAACAGCGATAGCTATATATAGAAATATAAAATGTCATCAATGTGTCAATACCTACAATTCAGTCCGAAACTGTCTCAGTGCAATTGACAGACCAAACGTACCAATACATTCCAAGAACCGCACAGAGAGGCAGTACGTAACCGTCGGAATTAAGCCGCACTACGCCGATTCCAACGAAACCTTTTCCTGTGATTGTGAGCTATGCAATCCGCTTTACGGCGGAAATTTGCCGATGCTTGTGCTGTTCTTGAAAGCTTGTGGGAATATTTCACAAAATATTATTTCCTAAATCAGCTCTTTATGAGCAGCTCATTCGTTTGTTACCTTTCAGTTTTTCATGAGTTTATTTTATCATATTATACGCTTTTGTTAAATCTGTTTAATTAATTCTGATGAGGCTATTGATGAATCTCACTAGCAATATACATATAAAATTTGCCAATCCATTATGAGATGTAGAAAATATATTTTTACTACACTCGCACTCGTCTATCTTAGGCCATAAGTTCCACGACTACACATATATCTATACAATCGATGACATACCTTTCGGCCATTCAGTGATTTATTACCTTGTTCAGTCGTTGCTTTGAAGCTGGTATAATTGAGACGGTTTCGTCTTAGATAGAATATTGGAGAATGGAAACATGAGAGTTGAGATCACAAACCCAGCTCTGCGAGTAAGTCAAATGTTAGTTCATTGCAAATCGACAATCAGTTCAATTGATTCCAATATATATTGAAATGCATTTGAATAACGTCCCTCGTTCGTAATTCAATTATCTTACGGTGAGTTATATTTGTCTGGTAGCTCAAATAAGTGTTTAATTTAAATATTTCGTTTAAAAACATAACATTACATTTAAGCTATTGAAGTTTTAATATATATAATTTTTTCAGGTTTCATGTTTGGGAGTTTATATAGTGCAGTATCACTTCCCATAGTGATGCCTTTAATAATACAACAAAATAGAGAGCTAACTGCTAGACGTAACTGGCCCCAGTTGCTTCTTACATCAATGGGCATCGACACATGTCTATGTGTTGCTTTCTTCGGTATGTTCAACTGCATTTTATTTGATGACGCGTCAGATACTTGGAAGTATTTGAAGGTTAGAGTTAAACTATACGTATTTGTTTGAGATTATAAATACATTGAAACAGATTATTATATGATATGACTTAACATAATAATATGTTTGGCATAGTGACCACGCTTTCGAGATTGTCGGAGGCTTAACAGATAAATGTCAATGTTTCTACAAAAGTCCTTATGCAAAGCCCACCACATGACAGGCATAGAGACATCTGCCTTCACAGATAAAGACTATCTTTAAGTGCAACGATATAAAGTAGAGATCCCGCCACATAAGGTGGCAGTTGGAGGCGTCGCCACAGTCGCGTAATTCAGTGTTACCAGTAAACACGCCAAAACTAGCACTCACTGTGCCATACGGCTCGATACATTATAGGTTTCATTTGTAACGGTCTTTGGTTGCAGAGCTATAAACTCAAATAAAACAAATTAATATATCAAAGTCATAATATGTTTATTAAACTATTTCAAACTTGATTAATAATTAACGGGACTTATCCTTCTTATTATATATTACATATATTATGTGTTCCTTCACTCTGTCCGCAATAGACTGTTTAGTCAGTCCGACGTAGGATTTCCCACAGCTGCAATCAATCTTATACACACCCTTATATCATGTCTATAAATCGCGAATCTCTTAAAACTATTATTTCAAAAATGGCACTGAGCATTGTCTTTACATATTTTTTACCGAGATTAGATCGGCGGAGACCCTAGCTTGGAGAAGAACTAACAAGAAACTCCGGAAATCAATTTATTATAATCACCCTTAACAAAAATAAAAATTACAAAGAGTGGGCAAAAAACACAACGCTGGTAGAGTACCCGCCACATAAGGTGGCAGTTGGAGGCGTCGCCACAGTCGCGTAATCCAGTGTTGCCAGTAAACACGCCAAAACTAGCACTCACTGTGCCATACGGCTCGATACATTATATTGAGGTTTCATTTGTAACGATCTTTGGTTGCAGAGCTATAAACTCAAATAAAACAAATTAATATACCAAAGTCAAAAGTCAAAATATTTTTATTCAAAATAGGCCCTATCATAAGCTCTCTTTGAAAGTTATTTTATGATCTAAGTACAAATTAAAAAAACTATATATTGACAAAAGGAATATATATGAGTGAAGTGGAAGGGCGGTTACGTAGGGGCCGGCCTAATAAGACATATATGTAACAGTCAGATAGACGCTATATTGAAAAAAGGTGACATTAGGAGTACCTATAACCGCCGAGAGTGTATTAGAGAATGTATGAATGTCAATGAAGCGAAAGTGGTCTGTCAGGATCGGGACAAATGGGGATCCGTGATCTCTGCCTACCCCTCTACAGGGAATCAGGCGTGATGTGTATGTATGTATGTAAAAAAACTATTTCAAACATGGCACTGAGCATTGTCTTTACATATTTTTTACCGAGGTTAGTTCACCAACCATTTCGGCTGCTCAAGATGCCACGTCATGAAGACCACGACCGCTCTGATAAGAGCGTAACGATTGAGAAGAAGAAGTTCAGCGGAGACCCTTGGAGAAGAACTAACAAGAAACTCCAGAAATCAATTTATTATAATCACCCTTAACAAACATAAAAATTACAAAGAGTGGGCAAAAAACACAACGCTGGTAATACTAAATTTACCTTTCATACAAAATAACACGCAATGGCGGAAACGTCAAATTTAGTTCCAAGTTTGGCTACTGCCACCTTATGTGGCGGGTACTCTAATACTAAATTTACCTTTCATACAAAATAACACGCAATGGCGGTAACGTCAAATTTAGTTCCAAGTTTGGCTACTGCCACCTTATGTGGCGGGATCTCTATGTCTGCAAAAAAACACATACTGATCCCAGAGACAGTCTGAGTATGTCTCTCAATTTAAAGATTGAAATGATAATGAATAACGCTTAACAAATACATTTCTTAGTGGCCTGATGCGTTTATTCAATTCCTGGTCTACCTACATATATTTGAATATCTATATAGCAACTGACTACCAAAATTGTACCATACGACTATATTGTGTACAATTTCAGGCTTCGATGACCCTGCTAGCTGGAGCGGCCATCGGGGTGTCTTGGGCGTACGTGGTTAAGTTCATTCCGCATAGAGATGACCCCTTCGTAGGAGCGCTTCGGTTCCTATTAGTTCTCTTAGCCGGAATGGTTGGGCAAATGTTTACGATACGCTTTGGATGGACTGGCACAGGTATTATTCTCCAATTTATTGTTTTTCCCTAAACTAAATATGTACGGGCTAGGTTATATAATAGTACATAGGACCATCAGTAGAATAATGGCATTGTGATCTTACAAAAACTTTTAAATTAATATATAGTGTCACCTACGAATGTGGAATGTACAAAATAACTTATTTTGACATATATTATAAGATCATGAATAATGAACTTGTATAATCTAAATACATCTCACTTAGGAATCGAAACTTCAAACGAGGATAATTGTTGAAATTAATTCGACCCCTCGAAAACCAGATGCAAAAAAGCCGAACCCATCTACAACATTTTCCTCGTTGGTAAATCGGGAGATTAATGAAGTCTTCTTTGATTAAAGAGCCATGTAATTGAATCCCGCAGGTGCGGTGGCGGCGGTCACCTGCAACGCAACATCTGCAACCCATTGGCGAAACAGGGCTGGAAATTGAACGAGAACCCGGTCGCCACGGGGTACAGAGTATTATGGTCGGCAGTCGAGCCTATGCTCTTTGCATACACCGGCAGCTATTATATAGTAAGTACTATTGTTTATATGTTACATTAGCGTAAAGTATCGAAGGTCTGGTAAGGTATATAAAAATGAAATGAACAACACTAACTACGTGACATTTCCAATATTGATATCAATTCGTTTAACTTCCCATTAAAGTCACATTTTCATGTCCAAAATCCCTGGAGAACCTTCTACCACTTTAGGCTTTTTGGAAAAAACGATGTTTATGACTAACTTACTCGTATTTGCCCTAAAACACTCAATGTCTTTCTTCGCTTATTGTCTCTATAGCGGCTGGTAACATTTTAATCAAGTCCCAGATCGGTACCGAAGTCGAATTGTTTGTTATTATTGTATTTGCTGTCTTACCCAACCACCACATACAAATGTGGACCAGGCCATTTCCCGAATATCTTTAGAGGCGAGTCTTACTTAACCGGGAAAACAGTAGATATCGCACCCTGTTCTAGTGAATTGAACCCTTATTCACGATTCACTAAATTACGTTTAATGGATGACTTCATTTAGCGGATCCCGATTATGCTCTCCTGATTATTGTCTCTTCTAGTATTATACCCTTAGCCATTATCCTAAATCAATTAGGCGGATCATTATAAATGAACCCTTTCGGGACTTATTGGGAAAAATAATATAACGCAGTTTCTTTTTGTACATTAGGACTATGTTTGATATTTTCACTATCTATTTGCTAGGATTAAGTATTAGTAATAAATCTAGATTTATCTTTTCATTATTCCCAGATAAGTGAAATGACGATAGATATTTGAAAAGTGTTGCGGTGCTGGCGATTTGTACAAGTGCCCGATTGCTGTCTACAAACACTGTCTGTTTCGATTTTAATACAAAGGAAAAGCTGTACATGTCCTGCGCCCTCTTGCCTAAGACTATAGTACAGGTATTCATAACATTTAGTACAACATCTACGTACAGAATCTCTTAAGTGTAAGTCAACTATTGCTGCACTAGTAACATTACTATTGTGTGTTTCACCAGATCTAAGCAATAGGCAGATTTCTGTTCAATGAGAAATAAGCATGAAATAAAAACTAGTAAACAGTGAGTTTCGAGTGGCCAAATACAGATTAATGATTGTCAACTTCTGGATACCTAGAGAGAAATTATGTTGAATTCCAATTTTCATCGTTCACATTCATCATGCAAACATACGTAGTATGATATTTCTTGCTTTGTTTTAAAAAGGTATCGGGTAATTTGTCATTAACTTTTTTTCTAGGCAGTCTTTGCCCACTGGTGCTAAGCAGCTATCTACGAAGCAATAATAGTCATTCAGCTGAAATGGAATATGCTGAAGTTATCTTGAGAATAACATTAGAAGCTATTAGTAATCAATACGCTCTTAGGCTTTCTTCTAACCAAATATTTGGGACCAAAATTATTACGCCGAATCTACCCAAGAACATGATCATCAAGGTAAAGCAATTACACTCACTTATTTAAATATTCAAATTGTTATTTCCAGTAATTAAAATTGCGACTGGGGAAAAATTATGTTATTAAGGTTCTGTGTTGTCTTGCAATGACTATTTAGCTTCACCCACTTTCTGGCTATCCTTCATGAAATGTGATAATATAAAATAGCACCTGATCACAATACGCGTGTAGAGTGGCAACTAAAAAAATGAACATGTTGACAGAAATGTAGAAGACTAACAATAGTCGATGCTCGTGGTAGTGATCGGAGTCCATACCATAAGGTTCCAAATTCTTTGTACTTTACGTAAACTACACCCTAGTGTAATTATTGTAACGATATGTATGTATTCGTTCAAGTGAAACTTTTCAAGTAAATACATATAGTATGTGGCAAAAATTACTATTACTAATTATTTGGTTTCAGACGCTACCTCAAACAGCCGAAGTTTAGCGAGACCTGTTTTGATAAGGGATGATAAAAATGAGCTTACAGAAATAAGCCATATATAACTAAATAATCGGAGAAAATGTTACACGGGCTTTTAGAAATACCAAAGAATGCTAAATACATATTTTGATAAAGATTGTGATATTTCATTTAATTGTACTGTTTCTGTCCAACATTTCTCACCGTACAACTTATTCGATCAAAAACAATGAAGTGTCATCTATTAATAAAATCATGAACTAAATAAGCGAATGTTATGTGTGTGTTAAGGCTTCATGTCTCCTTACGTCCAACTACTGAAACTTTTTCGTTTTGTATCTAGATGGCACTAACTCATGAATTGTAAGGTGTTTTTACATCAACTTTATAAACTTTTCATAATAACAATACAACTGTCTGCGATGTCGTAGCAACTACTATTAATTGAAATCCTCTTTATTGTAACATTTTGCTACAAGTTTCTTAATCAGTGTCGTTTTAGTCTTCATCAAACGTAAGATTATAATATTTGTTCGCTTCGTTCCATGTATAAGAAAATATAAGTACTAACTAAACATACATACATCGCGCCTGATTCCCTGTAGAGGGGTAAGCAAAGATTACCGATCCCTATCTGTCCCGATCCTGACAAACACTCATACGACTCCTCATACACATTCGTGTGGTTATATGGTGGTGGTGGTGGTTATATAGGTACTAGGTTATAGGCATCAATGTGACAGTCTTATTGCACCAGCCCCTACGTAACCGCCCTTCCTCTTCACTCACATATATTCCTTTTCAATATACTATCTCTCATCCTATAACATGTCCAAACCATCGAAGCATGCCCTTTCCAATTGTAGTCACTACATCTTCTTTCAAACCGCAATTATTCTTTGTCTCACTATTTTTAATTCTATCAATCAATGTCACTAACATCCTTCTCAGTGACCGCATTTGGACGGCATTGATTCAACTTTCATCTTCTTTTGCCTTACCCTACGTTAATGTTGGAACCAGCACAGCCCTGTGAATAGCTATACGTGCCGAATGAGAAACAAACTGGGCTAACCATAAAACTATGCATGTTCCAATAAACCTTATTACCTGCATACACTCTACGTTCAATATCTCCCTCACACTTTCCGTTACTAGTAAATAGTGTTCCCATATACACCAAATCATTCAATTGTTAGATTCTTTCATTATCTATATCAATCTTACACTCTGTCTTGTCAAATCCTTCCATAACCATTACCTACTTTCGTTTTACTTGCATTAACTTTAGCGCTTAATTTAGATGTACCACCCTGAGTTGATACACCTTCATATTTAAACAATTCTTCAAAGTATTCCTTCCATCTTTTTAAAGCCACACACTCATCGTTTTTGAAAAGTATATTAAAAAAATGCTCCTTGAATAAATATTGTAGAACGTACTTATAATTGCTTTCTCATCTAATCCAAAAACTTTTACGACCATTGACACGACGCAATGGCGGAGGTAGTATTTCTATCGTTCTTACCGTCTCTCAATATGCAGGTAGCTGGCCGCGTCTCTATTTTTAAACACTGTTCATGAAACAGGTTGATTTCATCCCTACGATTTCCCTCACCGAAGTGGTGCATTTGGTACAGGTGCCTTTCACAAATGTGTTTTAAATGAAAATATGTACATTGAAAATCATAAAATTTCAATTCCATTGGTACGTGCTCTGGGTTTAGCTTCTTTTTCAGAGGAAACTCCTGGGGTAAGGATAATAGTCAATAAGCTACAATTGTACATTGCCTTTAATATTTATAATAAAACGTTTTAAAACAAAGTATGTGGATATAGATATAGCAGTAGCTTAAATGTTTCACCATTTCAGAAAATCCCGTGCTTGGCAACTTAGTTTAAACTTCCAGGTTTATGTGCTTAGTATTTTATCACTTTTATTCGAAAGGATTGCGTAAATAGCTGCAACCTTATGATTCAATTTGCACTCGATTTTATATTTATTATATGAATTATATATGTAAGCACCGTAGTCGTAGTTCAACATACCTTCAACTGTTTAACCTATAACTTAACATTGTAGAATAGTTAGGTTTGGCTGCTGTAACATTATTGAAATCTGCTAGTCATTCACGCGTACCTACATTAAGATGTGCTTTAATCTCGGGAGCAGTTGGTAGACCGAAATGGCTCACATCTTTCGTGAACCTTACGGCACCTTTACAAGTAGAAAGAAAAAGTAAATATGAAAAGTAAACCAAAAAAAAAAAAAACAGAAAAGTCTGAAGTCTCTCATGACATGCTGAAAACTAGGTTACTGTTTAAATAATACGCAAGTTAAAGATGGGTATAATCTCGGGTATAAGTAATAAAATATATGCCAAACTTATTAGTATCGAAATTAAAGGTAAGGGTTTGTCGACCATAACTTCCATAATCAGTCGTTTTATTTACATCTTACCGTTTTCTGGTATTTTAATTCGTCTTCAGCAACAGGGAACCGACGACGGATAATAGGTCTGACAACCAATATGATTCCTATCTGTATCAAGGTTCAAACCATCGTTAAAATTGTAAAGACTTAATCCAAAGTGTTGGTCAATCTCAATATTATATAATTAGCTGATTAGTAGTCAGTTCTAGGACACTTATTGATCTAATTGTGTTATACGCTACCATCACCCTCTAAAATACCTCCACCTTAAGCCAGTATCAATAGCGTCAGAATACTCCTTCAAAAATTTCTGACTTGATTTACGTGTATTATATATATGTATAAGTACACAATTATCAACGACCTTCAAGCAAATTTTCCGGGTAAGGTTTTTACGTCTCATGTTATGAATACCGTGCTTCTGAATTTTCCATATTATGTTTATCTTTATACTACTTCTACGTTTCAAACGTAATATTCACCATGTTTTTCTATATAGAACACAATACAAATCTTGAACGATCTAACAGCAAACGTTAGTAATAAAGTTAAGAGGGAACTTGTCAGTGGTTGGGGAGGCTTATTTGTATCATCTATTAATTCAAAAGCATCTGTTAAGTTCAAGTATAACAACAAGCGAGTACTGTATGTAATATTTTATTACACGTAAAATTTACTAGCTTTGCTTTAAAAGATCGGCATCAAAAACCTGACAAAATGTTGGTCACTGAGTTCATGCTCCGTGACCCAAGAACGCAATAGCAAACCACAGTAAATTACTATTTTTTTCACATTTACACGTTATTTATGTTTTATTAGTTTATTTCTAAATTGGTATAGTGTAGCCTCTAGATTGAAGTGAGAAAAAGAGATGTTCATTTTACCTATACTTGAAACCATTTTTATAATAAGAATGGACACCAGTTTATAAGGAAAACTATAAAGAAATTAAAAGGAAAACAAAAACATTTCCGTGTATAACTACTTTGTGTATGAAATAACATTTATTATTATTAAACGGCCATTATTACACGTTTATATCCTGTTAAGCCGTGATTAGCTTAGTAAGCATCAACTAATTAATCTATTTACAATTACCTTAACACGCTAAATAAGTTGTCGTAAGATAAGTCGATTTGAGAGAGTATATTAATTAAAGTAAGAATATACATATATACTTTTAGAATGAATACCTCTTTTCCAATGCGCATGACTAGTATCAAATAAGTGATTTAACAATTATTAAAAATATGACTATCCAATAAATCAGCTGATTAAACATATCTAATTAAAGTTTTCGTGAGATTCACACCGCGTGACACCGCATTGTTTACATTCAACGTTAATAAATAATCGACCTACAGCGCTATTCAATGATTCCGCCCATTAACAACGTCGTTTGGCTAAGTAGTAGGTGCGGTCATGTGCCCGATCTTGTCACAAGACCATTTTAATTGATATATTGTTTATGAGGAGCGGGCGTCGCAGGATAATCGCGCTGGCCGCGGCGGCGCTGCTCCGTGGCTCGGGCGGCGTCCTCGTCGCGCAGCCACCCTGGCGCGGCCACCGCCACCGCCGCCACCGCCGCCGCACACGCCGTGCATCCGCGCCACGCCAATGCTCAGAGTTCATCTGCGAACACTTATACGTACGAACGTCCGTGTTGTGCTCTTTCCAATCGGCCGGCCGACCGAGTGTAACAACTTCACACTCTGTTTTGTTTACTCTTAAAATTTAAAGTATTGCTTTCGTCCGTTAAAACGTGTTCCATCGCCATCTATAATAGTTTATAAGTATTTTGTGTTCTCCTTTAAGAAATTAAAATATCTTATCTGCTGCCTTCGAGCCTCCGATAATAGAAAATCTACACATGTTTGTTACTTACTTGGTCAGTGCGCTACTGGTGTCACACAAACGATTTAATGCAATATTATTGTTGGAGACGATATCATGAAGACGCGAAATAACCGAGGCAAATCTGGGAAACAGCTGCAAGGCGCAAAAGCCGATGTGAGGAAAGTAAAAGCGAGCAGCCCCAAGAGTCACAGGAAGGCAGGCAGCCCGCCCTCCAGGCACCGGGAGAAGCGCTCCGGGGTGGACGCGGTGAAGCTGCACCTCGAGGCCACCGGCTTCACGGGCCGCACCTCGCGCTCCGCCACCGCGGTAAGTGTCACCATCCCCATACCGGCCTAGCGCCTCGCGAGCACCGACTACGCGTCACACGCACACATGATGCTAAGCCCAAGTAGCGCATGACGTTGACGCTCTTCAAACTGATAGATTCAAGCTGTCTCAAATAAAACAGTTACTAGCGATAAGTTTCCAGCTGTCAAGAATTTCAACAATTTAATACCGTCGTGTCGCGCAATATGCGCGTTAAGGTCATACGTAACCGATGTGCATTAAGATTACTATAATAATAATCAATAATAAATCCAAGCATTAAAATCACTTACATCCTATATCTAGATATTTGACTCAAAGATTAAATATACGATTCATTGCAATTCACATCTTTTAGCCATGGGTGATAAGGTAAACCCTGTGAAATCAATATTCGTTTTCTTCCATAAATGCTCCCAATATGGCAAGAAATCATTAATATGATCCATCGAGGAACACAGATTTTCTGTGAAAACCTAAAACTAAGGCAAAGGCATTCACAGAAATCAATTGAAATTAAGAGGGGTTTAATCGATCATTTTAATGAATAATAAACCTAACGATGTACTTAAAGTACTGAAACGTTTTCGAGGCCCGGCCAAAAGTTCACTGATCAAATAACACGTGACGATGTCGTCACTTACGTGTAGTGGCCGATTATTTGATATATCAACAAAGATGTCAACTTTGATCACGTATTCACACATAGCGAAGAAGTAGGTGCAACAACAATACCGACAACAAACATCTACAATTATTAACATGTTAAATTGATAGAAATGATGATCATGATCGCTTAGACACGCGGATCGCATGTGATCATTTGTTTATTTATTACTTACATCTTTCAGTAGGGTTGATGGACACAAGTCAACAAATTTAGTTTTTTATTTAATTTACGCGGCAAACACATTATAGCTTATAATAAATCTTTATTTCTAATGGTTTTTGATATTCCTAATTGAATATTGTATTATAAAAAGTTTTAGGTACTAACACGAGTATATAAAAAAATACAATATAATTAGTTCCAAAGATTAATTAATAAAAACGTGGGTAAGTCAGTTGGTGCCAAATTAATAATGAGATATGAGATTCTGATGTGTTCAGTATTTCTGTAATGTCTATATATGACTACTTTGAAGAATTGTATGTGGAAATCCACCCATTCTTCACAGCTTTAGTTGACGCGTTTACACGTCGACGTAGAATATCATTTGTCTCGTTGGATGCTGGCAATGAGGTGAACGTGAGCTTTAATTGTTGGAAGCCCCTCGTAGGCATAAATCATCTGACTACCCCGCTTCAACAGGCTTGAGGATCGATAAGCATTTCTACGTATGTTACCGTTATCTATAGGTATCTAATATAATATTTGAATTGCCAATAATACCAATTAAAATATCACGATAATATGATTGCCTGAAGTGCCCTATTATTATCAACAATTCTGATTACAAAATAATCTTTGCTTAATTCACTATTGAAAACAAACATTAAACCTACTTAGAAATACTAGAATGAGCCAGGTCAACAGTGATTATTAAAATTTAACGGTTACACATGAAAACTTCGATCTTGAATTATAGAGAACGCTTTTTGGAGACTGAATTAAATCACATCAATTGTTATCCATACGTAAGTTATTTTTGGGTTTTATATACTTTAAATTTTAGTAAGACCTTTCAACGATTCCTATTATATTATTGCGGAACCTCAATTGTGATGACGAAGTCTTTTCCAGTATATAGACGACGATCATGACGTATAAGCATGATATGGATGTACTCCGGATGTCCTAATAAATTAGCAATTAACATAGGTAGAACGTAGTTTGTTTTATAGATTTTTGGATATCTTTATTGAGCTATACGCCGATAAGATACGTCAGCTCTTCTTTTGTAGATTATTTATTCATAAATTCTCCAACATCACAAATAATTTCCAATTTCATTCGAACTCAAGGAGTGGAATACTTGTTTGTGGAAGTGGTTGCAATTAGTTGGTAGACACACTTTCGAAATAGTGAAGGAATTGAAGAACTAAGTTTATTGTCATCTTTATTAAGTAAGTAACTTATAATTTAAGGGGAAGTTGGGAAAATATTTATAAAAAGAGAGCTTTTGTTTTAAAACATTGCGTAAATAATATAATTTTTTCCTTATGTTATGATTTAGAAAAAGAGGATTCATTAACTCATATTTAATGGGTTAATATTAAGACCGATTTCATAGGCTGCACCTTAGATATCTAATCTAAATCTATCCAACTCCAAATCTATCGCACTAACAAATGACAAATATCGTTGATTATTTAGAGTGAATTATTTAATGTCACACATGGGCATATAACTCATAGCTAAAAATGACTTGCTATTTCTGTTTGCCTACTTTACTGAGAAAAAAGATAAAAGTCGAGTACCTAAAGGAGCACTTTACCTTTAGTAACAACTCTGAGTACCGCAGTTGTTACATTGCTGTTAATGTAATATTATTTTGTAATCCCTTATAACAATCAGTTAAATAGAGAAACAAACAAAACATTATCCTAGCTCCATATGAAGGGGTAATGATCTATTCATCTCATCAATCCGTATAAAACTAGAAAGATATTTAGTTAGTATACGTATATACTATACAAAATTACGAGTTTGTTTGTATGTTAGTTGTAAACAATCATCTAAGGACATATAATGGTGATTCTTTTTCATGATGTTTTGCATACTTGTTATTTAAATCCAATACGAAGAACAAGAAAGAAGATCTTGACCGCTACGAAACAGTAATAATATATTCAATAAATGATTGTAAGCAATTTTAAATAATATTGACCTACATCAAGTAATGTTAATTTAATCCATAACCTACAATACGCAGTAATATTCATGAAGCAATAATTTTCATTTACCTGACCTCTTATTTATAACTTTAACCAAACTGGGAATATTTTTCGAAAATATATTAATTTTAAACAACATCCACTGATAGATAGGCTCTCTTTATTTATTTTCTCACATACACTTACTTGCTAAAACATTTACTTAAAGAATTAAAATGAAACCAAATTGAAAAATGAAACCATTGATGCTTTTCATTCTATTAGGTGCTTGAGGGAATAATAAGCAATCTTGTGAACCTAACGTCTGACAAATTACTCGGTCCTGCAGCAGGTACAAATTAATAACCTCGACGACTATGAATATATTCACTGTATAGGGAGTGCATACTTGTATGGGTGCTAAAAGAAAAATACTCTTATGAAATCTTATAAACTCACCTGCACTTTCTTATATATTCAATATGGAGCATATGTTTAACAGGCTTTTGAGCACTAATTAAAATCTATTCTCAAGCGATTACCAGAATCAACGATTATAACTAAGAGTAGTCTAACTTATTTTACATTGGAACTGTCAATTTCATGTGTTGATGTGAACGTGTAGCTAATTAATGCAGTGTTAAAACTTTAAAATTCACAAGATTAAGTAAATACATTCTCAGATCTAGTCATATCAAGTACTTATTCCATTGTCATATTTACAAGATAGCAGATAAAAAAATCAACAGTCTTGACAAGGCCATCTTTGATTTTGATAAAATATCAATCACCGAAAAAATAAAGTATAAAACTAACCCAGACTATTTATATACTATTAAATTACTTCACGCCATATGATTCTAACCTCATACTAAGTTACTGATTAGAAACAAAGATTGTTTTGCGTGGTGATGACTCCCTTCGAAACAAATGGATTTTCGAAGGCCGACCTATTATTTGAATATGACCATAACGTTAATAGTGTATTTGTTGTGATACTCTATTTTTTATGATAAATCGATATTGTAGTTTAACTTTAAGCAAATAATGCTGGACGAACTAATTAGGTAGAGTACTATTAAATAAACGTACGCTTAACATATCCATTAAGGCCACCTTTAAAACAATAAGCCACTGTAAAATTACCAGCTCCTTCGCATTAACAAAGCCGAGTCTTAGAATATTTCCATTGTAATATCTTAACGATTATTTGTTACAAGTTTTGGCAATTCACAGAAATCATTGTTTACAATCATATTATGCTTAGTTAATCAATACTCTATTTAACTAGGTTTTGCTATTGCCATTAGGGATAAAGTTCTGTAAGTCAAAGTAATTATTTTTTATTCTATTCGTTATCTTTATGCATTTTTTTTTAGTTTATTTAATACTTTTCTGTTCATAAATAGAATATTATACATATATTTTGCGGCAATAGGAACAAAAGAGCTCTCTTTAGTCAATGACGAGTACCACGATAGATTGAAACACATACATTCACGTTTCGGGATGAACTGAACTTTAGAGAGTCGATAATATCACCCAGTTTCACTTTTAACATTAATTGGGGCTGTGTTATTAAATATATAGTTGTGATATATAAATAGCAGATATATTCTATATTTGATGAAAAAAACTAGGCTTCACCCATTAGCAGTCGTTATAATTGTCCCAGAGAAGATCTTCCCCTTGGCCCGCTCTCTGTCAACACGCACAAACTTAAAGAACGCGGACATAGTCAAGGTTCCGATGAATGACATCGTTTATAGTCATGCACATGCTGAGGAGCTCACCAAAACTACAGGACAGGACAACCCATCCAGCTCCACGTGATTCACTTGTAGTACAATGCTAATAGCATTCCTTAGGAGCAATTAAGTTTTATACATAAATGTCACCATCAGTATCATTAATATTAAGCCAATCTATGAAGTTTGCAAAGAGATTTATAAGTCTCATTTAACAACAGTTTTACGACCTGAGTTTTTGCTTATCATTGTTGTCGAATCAATCGCAATAAAAATGACGTTTTAATTGATGGTAAAATATTCACATCACAACCTCTAAGTAAACAAATTGATTTAATTAAGCGTGACAGTGTTGTAAACTATTGAAATGAGTGATGTGAATCGGTAGTGCAATAGTGTTGTGAAACGCCGGTGGCGGCGCTGCGTTGAGTCAAGGAAGATGAGTCGAGTGGCAAGGTTAGGTGCGCCGCTGACAGCTCAAACTGCGGAGCTCGACATCTTACCCTTGCTGTTATCTAATCTGAGAGTGACCACTCGAACCTCGTGACAGCCGGTCGACGGTAGCTCCGCACCTGTCGTCGCTCGCCCGTGGCGTCACATGGCTCGTGTGCGATTATCATCTTCCGTTTAGTTTTATCATTGTGAAGTTATTTATGAGCATTCGGTTAGCTTAGGTGTATATGTAGAGACAACTCGGTGCAGTGGGTTTTTCATTTTTCGTGAATATTAATTAGCTTTAAGCAGGTAAGATGATTAATTATATATACTCGCCGGCAACAAATATACATAAGTGCGCTATACTCGCTTGAATCAACACTGTGAATTTATTTCTTCGTAGCTAATGATTTAGTTATTAGCTTCGTATTCAAGCAAATTTGAGTAAACAATGTCACAATACAATATAATGTCTAATGGATATTAATAATTGCTTCTGTGTTTAACTCTGTGAAAATCCGCAAATAAACATATACATATATTATTAACCCTTGCAAAGTAGTGAAAACTTTCGATCATTTTCGCGATTGCAGAGTATGTGGTTTGAGGATACTTGATCGATCATTTTATGTCTTTATCTACGCATATACTTCACTGTATATTTGCATATAGAGCATAAGATGGTTTATTGCTAACAATTTAATAGCTAACCTTATGTGGTCAATGCCATTAAATAATCAATTGAACATTCTTGGAAGTACGAACTTTAATTATCTTTACAATATATAAATTAAATATATATACAAATTTTGACTACAATCCGTTTCGGGGTAGTTTGAAATGGAGTTTTAACCACCAATCAAGTTTTGCGATGGTTATTGGCCTTTCGGAACCTAATGATAACGAGAAAGCACTAAAGGTTGTAGACCATGTTACCGAGCTCAGTCAATGACTATTTATTAAAGAAGAAAACTTATTTTGTATTTGACGTAGAACAATTTTTGTTTGAATCAATTTATTTCGGTAATATACTGAAAAATGCGTATATTTATTAAATATGTAGAGGTTTAAGGTATTTTATTATATTCATCCAAATATTAACGTCATAATTTTGTGTATGTCCCCTAAACCCATGTAAATTTATGTACCTCATTCAATTGATAAAGATTCCTTCACGTTTCGGGAAGCATTTTTCGGACGCATGTTTGGCAATGTGCCCGTGGTCTAGATCTGAATAAAATACTCGTATAATAGTAACTTCATGACGATTATTTAATGATACACCCTGATGACAAAAATATTATTCAAAAAAGTACATTTCATGTGTTCACATGTTAAAAATATTGGACTTAATTATTTGTTTCGTGCTTGGCAGAGGTAGAAGTGGCCACTATGGGAACTGCGAATATTATACGTATTTAATTATAATTTTATTTATGTTATTGTTATTCTATAAGCTCACTTTATTAGCAGACATTAAACTCATTAGGTCAATTTTACGTTAACCTGATGTCATACATTTTATAGACATCATAAAAAATAAAACATCGAGTTATTTATATTATTTGAAATGAAATGTGCTCAATTTTATTTCTGTAAACATTTAATTTGTCCCATAGTGTCTGCCGATTCCTTCGCGTTTTATGTTTAATATAATTCTATTTCTGGCACTCGTCACGAATGGTATGTCTCATATATTTTAGTAAATTGGATTAGTAGACAAAATTCTTTTCGTTATTGAAGTTATTTTTATGTCAGACGGCCTGAAGAAACTTTTTGGCTCTAATAGAATCAGAAGCCCTACTTAGTAAAATTATGACATTTTTATTATTTGTGCTCCTCTAAAATCCCATGAAATTGTAGATAAAAAAAATAGTTAATTAACTGCAAACTTAACACTATAATTATAAGCTAGATAATAAAGAATATTATTTCTAGAATTATTTTTTAACCTTATAAATCCAGTCTATCTATTCGCATTACATAATCAAACAATAGTGCAGAAATGTCATACACGAGTTTCTCAGTTCTTTTATCGACGTTTCAGGATTAGTGTTTATCCCATCTTATCTTATTTCCTCTGACGTAAATCTAGTCTTGATAGAATTCAGCTTAATCTCATCTTTCGAAAGTTAATCGCATCAAAAATCAAGTCACGTGAGCGCGATTCTTATCACTCAAAATAAAATGCCACAACTTGCGATGTAATATCGGAAAACCTTTTAATAAACTGTTTTTCCAAAATTATCTTTATTTACGAACTGAATTACTATAAATTAAAAATTATTAATTATTCTTGTTTTTTTTAATTCGTTAATATATTTCTTAAATATACCTTTACCTACTAGACCTTTAACACAAGTCTTACATAAATTCTTACCTAGGCGCTAGTTCAATTGGGGTGATGGTGCTCTAAGATTTAAGACATATTTTGTCGCATTATAAAGTTCGATTAATCTACTAATGATTATTTACTAATTGTGAATGAAATACCTACCAACAGCTGATAATTGATCACTAATTTAGTGAAACAATAAGTATTTTTATACAAAGTAAAAATTATGATTCATACATTGTAACATACTCAAGAGGGGTGGATCCACCGGTAATGGTTCACTTATAATTCAATGTAACAACAAAAACTGCTATTATGAATAGAAACCTATCTATTTACATTCCATAGATATCACATATACTCAAAGATATGACATAAAATAGATATGATTGTAAGTACATGTTGCATGTTAATTATATAAAATTAATAAAAGGATTGTAAATATGTATTCTTTCAGATAAAATAACTTAAAATAACCTGATAATATCATAATTAATTCCATTATGCTCAAGCATTTGCTACAATTAATTGACATCTAAGGAAAAACAATAAAAAACTCTGATTTCCATGTTCAGGAAGTTAATAAATTATGCAGTTTGATGACGAAAAAAGTAACTTTTTGCAATACTGATTTTGTCATGACCTTCAGTTTTATTCCTGTCACGTTTGAAAGTTATGTAATTTTTGCTCAAGAAGAGGATATATTATATTTTAGGATGCCATAGTATTGCGATTATGAATAGCATGTAGGGCCTTAAAAGATTGCTATTAATTTTGATAAGCGTGGTGAAGAATATTGTTAGATGTTGTTTTGATTTTTATTTGTTTTGTTTTATGAAGACTATCCTCCCGTGCTATCTGGGACTTAAAAAGCATGATTACTGGCTTCTACTGTTGCCAGTGTGGCAAGAGGAGACAAAGGGACTAGGGATAAATGGATTACTTGAGCAGCAACCACTCAACAATGTTCTTTATACATACATAATATCATCACAATGAATATGTCAATATGAATACTGACGAACGAATATTTTATTTCCAAAGTTCTGAACATATTATATGTATATAGTCTATGTTATTATAATACTGACAGTTCTATAAAATAAATAATTTGTTTCCCATTAATAATAAATCAATAAATAAAACGTTTGTTTTTCATTAATTGACATTTAATGTTCGAAGTTTTGAGTTTATTTAAAAAATATGCTTTTTTAATAACTGAACAATTATCAGTTAACAGGATACAAATGTTTTAAACAATAATGTATTATGGAACATTATTTTACATAACATATGGAGAGACAAAATGGTTTTTTTGTTTTAGATTTTCGTTTATTTGTGATTCAATAGTTAAATAATAAAATACGAGATTTTGGCACTACTACACTACTACACTACTTTTATAATTATAAGTACTAATAATCGTATTTCTTGAAAACCGCCAATATTTCGTTGCCAGAAGATAGTTGTTGTTCAGTTTGCTTTATTTAAAGTACTATATCATTATTCCCTTTCACCTATTCTACTCGAGTTTGTCATATGTTGATTCTCCTTGTTTTGTCACTTGATATGGTCCAGCCTTGTCGAGGCGAATGATTAGAATAATAATTTATTAAGAAGATACTCTGAATCGCGTTGACCGCATACATAGAAGCACCGTTGCTCCGAGAGGTCTTGTATCCTTGTATCCTCGTGTATGTGTCGTTGTAAGGGAACTCAATACTGTGGGCAATAATCACTAATCTGTGTTTAAAACCTTTGTGCTTGTTGGTGTCAAACGAACGGCTTTACCAAGGAAATGGTATGACATTTACTGTTTTTATATTTTTTCATGTGATGTTGATTTTCTATGTAAATAATGAAATAAATTTATCAGTAATACATACTCAAACGAATTCATAGCAAAAGCATACTACACTAAAATTTATTACTGCTTTCTAATTCTTATTTCTGCTATATCATAATGGTGATCAATTCAACTCAACTTGAAGGACAAAGTAATCTCTATACTCGAATGCAAGTGTTCAGTTGGATAACTCGTTTAAAAACAAGCAAACTTCAACATTGTTAGCTATCCTTGCTGAAATAAATCGTATAGTTAGTATTGTTTTTATGTTACAAATCTAAATGAGCAATTAACTGATGCTGCGACGCCCTCATCCCATGCTGTTAGTCAGCTCTCAAAACACAGAGTGTTGAGTAATTAAACGATTGCTGTGCTGACATCCTTTAGAGGCAATTGTTACGTTGAACTTGATTTCGTACTACAAATCATGAACTGGGACGAGTCCTTAAGTGTGCTCATGTGATTCCATTTTAAATTATTGATGACTTTCGCGTGACAACAGTAACTGCCAATATTTCTAATTTGGTGCTATGCTAAATTACTTAAATACATATGATGCTCGATAATATTTGAAAATAGTTTTCTTGTTTTGTATAGGTATTTTACTTTACATCCATTAAAATATTATGTATCTGTACTATAAATTTTCCACTTTTAATTAATTACTCAATGGTTACTAGATGGATTAAAGAATCATTAATAAATTTAATTATTTAAGGTGGGCTTAATAATAAAGACAATGTTTGGACGTGCAATACGGGTGGATGATAGAACAGGAGTCGTCCAATAAAGATGGCAATGATATTTTTAACAAGAAAACATATTTCTTTGAATTAAATAAATACTATATTAGAGCAGTTATAGTACAAATGGTTAACACAGTCTCGGGTAATGAATTCTTATGGGATTTTACCGTCAATAGTGTTCAATATAGATTTTTCTTTACAAATAAGCTTGCATTGTGTTTTAAATAGAATAAGCATTAGCGTAACAACAGTTCTTAGCGGAGTCGCTATTAAGAGCATTGTTAACGCAATTATCAAGTTAAAATTAATGGTGTGCACGTGATCACTACACATCGATGAACCACAAGGTCATTAGTTAAATCAACTCTGCACTCTCTGCATCTCTCTTGCACCTTTTCCTTTTACAAGCAGCATATGGGATCTGTCTCTTTCAATGACGTGGGACGTTAGAGCCAATAGTTATACGACTGCAGGTTAAAACAATGATTTTATTACCCGATAAATGACGATTGGTTAATGTTTGTGTTTTACATACGTACATAAACTAATGTCAATAATAAACTCAGACCATTAAAAACCTACTTGTCACGTAACACAAATACAATTCCAGGAACTATTTTTGTTGACCCAACCAAAGACAAAATTTAAGTACTTGAGTTTTACTTATACCACAGATAATATAATACTATACAGTATATTATTTATATACAATATATTATTATACTAAAATCGGGAAAATTGATACCGTTCTGTCGCCGGTTAAGGAGCCTTTGGCTGCATACTGAATCTTACTGAGAAAGAGAACTTTTACTGACATTATTCTGACATTTACAATTGTTTATAATTATTGTTATTTTAAATTTCACTTGATTAATATAATTCTAAATATTATACACATATTAATTGTATTATGACGTTCATTGTAATCTTTGAATATATAATACTAATGTATGTTATTTTATGTGGACATTGTAACAAAAAAAGAAATAAATCTAATTTAATCTTATCTATAACGGTATTATTCAATTGAAAATTAGTTAAGTACTTCAGAAATATTTTTAAGTTAATTGGAAAATGTTGATAGCAAATGAAAAGATTTAAGTCACTTAGAATTTGCGTTTACATACATTTTTGTGGTACATCTTTTTACCTCGATTATTTAAAGTTATAAATAAATGGAGAGCCTTTTATTCATTATTGGCCGTGAGATATACATTTCATCAATTCCAGAATCAAGTACAAGCATATACTATGTATCACATGTAATAAACACTTTACCCATGAGAAATAATTTAATTGTAAACATATTAAACTATATAAAATAACTATATACACAACAATAATACAATTAAATTATTTAATATAGTTATACATATAAAATATAACTATATTCAATAATATAACTGTAAACATATATATCACCGATTAATTAATTGAATCTAAATAATTTTAAATAGTTTTTATAATCTCAATAGTCATTGCAATAAAACCTGTCAGCTAAAAGATTTATGATAATACGAGATTCGATTATAAAAATGTGACTACTTATTGATACTAAACATATGTGCTGTAATCTGTTTAATTATAACCCATATGTAGACATTTAATTTTATGGTTTTTATTTTGAGTGTTTTCTTCGCAAGTTCGGTAACGACATTGCACTGGCTCGATATTTACTTAAGTGTTATGGAAGAGTCACATTACGGAATATCAGTAACCGTTGAACAAATAAATGTGCCCAGAGTATACCAGTATGTTAAATATTATATACAAGCCATGATTCTTTTGGGTACAGTCGGAGCCTTGCGTGTTTACCATCTAGATCCTCGGTTATTGAAATTCCACTTCACATTAGATAAACAGATATATTTACCTGTTACTGTATTTGCAGTAACTTTTAGAGATTATTTAACATTAAAGCATCTGACCGTATAATGTCTACAGTACATACGCTACAGACATTACAATTCTAGGTGTCGAGTCTTCTATCATCTCGTTTCATTTTGAAGGCTTAATCTTAGTCAGTCTACGATGTGATACCAATACGCGCGGTACATCCTTAAATCTGTTAGTAAGTACTAAAAAAAATTGTGAGCCTTGTGATAAAAAAAGTCTAACTATAGAAGATATTGGATAGTTATAAGAGAATAATAAAATACAATCCTAGTTAAAAATAGAACACTGCTATGGTTCTTTGAAAGAATATTTCATGATATTTAAAACAACGTGAGTATTAATTTAATTCTCTATAGTTTGCTATTTACGTAAACAATCAGCATCAATAAAACTGGAACTTAACCCTAGAAAGATAACCATCCCACGACTTACGTAAAAGATAACCATACGCCTTAAAGGCGCACGATTTTCAAATGTAATTATGAAATGGTAATAAGTAATATTTTGGCCAATAAATGTATTATTTTAGGGGTTTAGACTATTATTTAGAAATAAAAATGATATTTCGTACGAAATTATTTATTTTAAATATTTTTTAACAAAAAAAAATTATCTTCTTCAAAAATTTACAAAACTTTACAGTCTTCTATGTAAATTGACTAAATTATGAGAAATCACAAAAGTAATGCAATTTTTTCGTATAAACTAGTTTGACTATTAAATAATCAATCTCAAAAATCAATTATTACATCAAAAAAGGCACTTTATAAGCAGGCATGACAAACTTCAATTCTGTGTTAACCACACAGTGTTTTTCGACATTTGGCGGAAGTAGTTTTCGGTATTCCTTTTTTTTTAGACGAGTACAGTAGTTACAGTAATGCCTTTCTTTGCTGGAGGCTCTTCGTTATCTGCAGAAGCTTGGCCATGGAGCTTTGGGAGAATATTTTCAATATTACTCCGAAAATATCTTGGCAAAGTTGGAGCATCTAATCTTTCCGACATCAAAGTGGCAGTTAGCCGAGCACTAAGTTTTTTCATGTGTTCTCGTCGGTTTAATGACTTTTCATTTTCAGACAAAACATTATGATAATATATGATATACGAATTCACGAAAGTAATTTTCAAAATACCATAAAACATTGCCATAGGTCATCTATTAGTTTTCCTTGAACAAAACATAGCAAAACACATCTGATCGAAAGTCAACCCCTCTTTAGTTTGATTATAATACATTATTATATCCGACTTGCCGGCAGTTGAGTTGAGGACACGTTCTTCGTCGCACAATGATAAGAAATAAACCATCTTTGTGGTTTGGGTTTGTACGAAACTAGTGTCAAAGGTCCATAGTAATTTTACAGCTGCAAACTAGTCAAGATCGTGTATTTTTTAATTCCCCAAGGTTCTGTTGCATTTGATCATCTGCCAATCTTCTTTTGCTTGTCATATTAATATACTAAATGATCTCACCTTAAATAAAACACATAAACATCACTTTATGTTCAATAATACGACAGCAAAAAATCGCTCAAAGTTACATAAAAGATAACCATACGCCTAAAGAGCGCATGAGTTTGCTGTATTGTCTAAACTATGGTACTTACTGCGAAAATATGGTCATCCCGTGGGAGAGTACATCGACGTATGAGTTGGTTGAAAAGGACAACTCGATACCTATTGTAAGTCGAAAAATACAGCACAATATTCATCGCGCGGGCGCCTTTGCGACGTAGGTTATCTTTCTAGGGTTAATATTTATTGCATATCGACAAGAATTGACCATTTATTGCACTCGGTAACATTATAAACCCCGAACCTGTTCAGAGCTGACACTGCTGAAATTGGGTTTGATTTAGCCATATTATCATCAACTTATACAATTATTGTAGAGATGAATATGAAACCCCATTAACTTACTGAGGTATATCGAGGATTATTATATTTCTTTGTATGTACACCAGTGACGAATAATATACGAAAAGCAGGTTTTAGACTGTTTAAAATTTAGATTATAGCTCAAATCCTATAATTGAAATATTCACGAAATTTAATATTGAACTTATTTACCAAGAGAACGGGACTTATAGCGTTTTTTCTGTATGAGTATTATTATATATTATCTTTATTTGAGCATAATATTAGATTTTAGCTGTTTATTCAGTGTTAACGAGGCGATATTAAACTCCACCATAATGTCGTTTGGCTTTGTCCGCCCCAACGTACGTGACTCTGTATGTATGAAAAATACAACTTGATTAGATATAATTTTTACCTGAGCACCTTAAATACTGCCGTAACTAATAATATTTTGTATAAACGTAGATAGACCTTTCGGATAAGATAAGGTACCACTATTTTTTTTTTTTAACTACATTGCCATTTTTCAACTAGACGCAATTCATCTCAACAATTCTGTAAACCTTATGTCGCGTTGTTGGAATACATAACCGAAATCATGCAACCTGATTAAAAATATATTAACCAACGGCAACCGCGATAATTGAATTTATGGGGTGTCACATACATAATAATAATCGTCCAAGCACTTGTAGTGGTAAGAAAGTTTCTATTAAATTATTTACCATGCAATCATATAAAACCATCTATTTTCCTTTGCAGGTACGAAAAACCAGCGTCCGGATGACGGCCATCAAAGAATACCCCTTTGATCTGAGCGATCTAAAGGGTGAAAATGAGACTGATAGTGGGGGGAAGAAGAATTCCACCACGCAAGAGGCTCCCGCCGCCACTCCCAGAGCCCCTTCGCCAGATGTCACGAAGAGGAAAGTCTCCATCATGGTGGATGACAAGGCGAAGAACAGGGAAGATTATGGGTAAGTGAGAAATTTAATAGTACACAAACACTTGTCTATAATCCTCAACAGAATATGTTGCATTTAGCCTGTTATTGCTAGTCTTCTTCGTAATTTTACTTAGTATTATCTTAGCCGTGTGTAACTCCATAGCAAATTTTGGAGTAATGGTGATGTTGGCTAGCTTATATCTCTTAGTCGTATCTATCGAAGAAGTGTTGTTCTTGTAGAACGTCGAAGGGTATGAACACATTATGTAGGCGATTGTTTCTGCAAATTAGAGTACAGAGATAAGGTTTGCCACATATTATGACGTATACTCATTATTTATTTACACTACATACTCGTATTGTAACACATCAAAAAGGGTTTGTAAAAGCTATACACCAGATACTCCATGATTTCTCAGGTCAAAAGACTAAACTGTATCTACATTAAAAGGATTATCAGTATTGATGAGTATGTATAAGAGCAGAAAACTTAATGCAATGTTGTTAATGAATGTGTTTCTCCTACTGTATTGGAGGTGGCTCTAGCTACCTCTTACCAATTTCTAAATATTTTCATCTTATCTCCAATTTATTTGTTTATATACCTAGTAGTAACTTGCGTATTCTTTATGGTACTATAGTAAAAGATATTTATTTATGGCATACGTCAGCATCCGGTAATTTATCATTAGGATTACATGCACAAAAAGAATAATTTAGATATAGAATAATTTAAACCTGTACTACAAATTTTAGCAAATTGCGGTAGTAGGTAACTTCCAGTAGGTATAATTATAATTTTTATTTGTGACACTGTAAATTTTGTAAGATACACTAAAAAAGGATTATATATACTTGAGCACATCTTAGCGTAAACACAAATTAAAGAGGAACATTTTCTGCAACTATGCTACACGTACATATATCCTTTAGAATAAGGTCCATATATTCCATTGCAATATATTACCAATAAATATGGAAGATGTCTTAATAAAGGATACGATATACTCCCAACTACTCATATATAACAAGTGAACTTATGAACAGTAACTTGACAACGAAAAGCCTTCACCGTTTACGCCTTAAACGTAAAGGTTAGCAAATCTTACCTGCTGATGAAATTGAGATTCTCAATTAAGAGTGTGGTTAATTATGAATTCATTACCGAGCATGAAAATGTTTCTGTACGTAGCAATGTGAGATGGTTACAACGGTCGTAGCCCGGTTGACACACCGGTTCTCTTTGGATCACCGAAGTTATGCAATGCTGGTTGAGGTCGGTGTGCTGATGGGAGACATCCAGTCCCTTCGACTTTGATGGTCTTAGTGAGGACACAGATATAAGACGAGGGGTAATAACGTGCAAAGATCCCTATTATATTGTAACTTGTTAGGTTAGGTATCGAGTGAGACGTGGGCTTTGGGTAGTTATGACAGATTGCCGGTCGTGTAGCGTACGTTCTTGTAATTTTTCTCAATGACTACATTTGAGTAATGGCGAGTTCAATACTTGGATGAGTCTCCATAGTTTGACGTGTATGACTTCTGGTTTGATGATAGTCAGTATCTTAAACTGTAATGTTATGAAGTACTTTTGACAGAAGAACAACAACGACAATATAATAAGACGTTGGTGATCAGTTAAGCCTAACTTAGGTAACTTCGACGTCGCTTATAAACTTTGATTGTTCGAAAGCGCACAACTTCTTCTCGGGACTTATATCTCACAAGGACAAAATATTTGACATCAGAAAATTTACTTGCTTGTGTATTCATGGAATTTTAGCACATTAAAATTGTCGACTATTAGTTAATTATAAGAAAAATCACGTACTTACAAACTTGAATTTCTGGAAATTTAACTGGTTAAACAATTTCTTGAGAGATACGATATTTCATATTCATATTAATCCGTATATATATTTCCTATTACGACATATTTTCTCTGGGCTGTAAACCTTTCTTTGTGTATGTTTTATTAGTAATGATTGAAGATTTATTATCTACCCTTTCCCTCTCTCAGCGTTAAATAAATCTCTTTCCTTTCATTTATTACAAACTAGTCTTCTATTACAAATGTGTTAAGAATATGTGTAACAAAAACTGTAAAAATATGCTAGTAGTTAAAAAACTTAAGTGTGAACTACCTAACTTACTTAAATAAGTATTTACTTGGAAATAATCAGAAATAAATGTCGTTAATGTACTTTGAAAGCAGATCGTATTGTACTAATTTACAGTTGGAAAAGTACTGAATGTTCATGACCGCACGCACCGTTGCAGTAGCTTTGGACATCCATTAATCAAAAGACGTAAATATATTCTTACGTATTGAATTGACAATGCCACTATCAGTCACGTAAGGAACGCCATTGGTAAACATCAATGCTAGTCACACGGTCATTTTTTACTAACAATATCAATCTGTTTATCAGCCTACATACGAACGTAGGATCGGTTGTCACTTCGTTTCAACAATGGATCTCGTTTTTACCGTAATCTGAAGTGAGGAGGACGTCAACCTTAATGAAAAAATCGTTTGGGAGCCCAACTCATAAAGCTAGCGTTTTAAAACTAAATGCCTCTTTTAAATCTGACCATAATCTTAGACTCGGACACAGTAATCACAGCGTAGGGAGTGATCAAGTGGATGATGATTTCCATTTAGTTGATTCGTTGTAAACGTTTTTGGAAGTGAGCCGTCACAGCACCGGTTCTACCGGCTTGCACTAGAATGTCTAAACGTTTATTTTTTGCGATTCCAGGATACCAACTAAAGACTTTTTTGTTCCTTTTCGTAAAAATTCGAACAGGCGGAATTAACGCTGACCGCATGGATGTATGATTTAGATTTCACATCGTCATGAAATGAAACAACTAAAGCTACGTTAAATTATAATATTATTGGTATTTTGTTGCATTTTTTCCCTTTCATTTCCTTCTTAACCAAAATAAATAAAAATTTAATAAAAACTCTGAGATAACACGAGTTAAATAATGTCATTTACAAGTAAGTAAATAATAAATATCGGTATAATTAGACTATATATAAGGAAAGTAAAGTGCTATGTGTTATAATTTGTTTGTATTGTTTTGACTTTTAACGAAGTATCCCGAAAACAAGTAATATTGCACTTTGCATGAAATGATTCCAAATTTACACAACAACGCCAACGATCAAATGTGAAACCGATTGCTTACTGATAATCGCCCCATGTTATCCAAACACAGAATACGTGGCAACAGAATCATTATTGTTCAAGGTAAAGGAAATCGCTTGAAACAAAGCCTCCGATCATTCCAACGGCGAAGCAAGTGTAGTGCGGTATGGTACAGACGTGTCGGCGTGAATAGGGCGACGGTACCGAGTTATCGCTAGAGCTGCAATTGTCTAATTGTCCAGGTCACGTCTGAATAAATCACAAGATTTGAGTCCGCGTAGCAAAACGCACGTCCCTTTAAGAGCCGGAGTGAGGCAGCTGTGCCGGGGGCCGCAAGAGCAGCCTGGGAGAGAGGCTCCGAGGGAGTGGAAGACGTGGTTCGCGCGGCGGCCATTGACCGGGCAGGCGACCGCGGCTCGCGAAACTGTCCGAGAGGAGGCAGTCACGTGCCCGGGGTGAGGAGCGGCGGGTGGCTCGAGCGCTGCCTCACCTTCTCCCGCGAGATGCACTCTCGGCGGCGCCGCGTAGGAGCAGAGCGTGCCGGACCAGTCGGCATGCCCACGCGCTCACCCCCCGCGATCGCACGTCTCTAGTGCCGCTCGAAGCCCGCGCACACGCGCCATGTAGGATGTCCCACAACAGCCTCAATGGTCACTACGACGCCTACTGCCCCTCCGACTCTTCGCTGGAAACCGACGCACTCAATCGCCACTGGTATGTGCTTTTCCATATATGTTCCATTTTGACGAATTTCGTTTAAAAATTAACCTCCTCAGGTTAAAACGCAGGTTACTTTTTGTCATATTTACTAAATTTGTATGTAACGCATGAAGTCTAAGTTATGAATAAATGTAACTTTAAAATGTTAAAGATATTATCATAAAACGCACCTTTACAATAAATGTAAATACATTATACTCTTCGAAATGTGTTCATTAATATACCATATCTTAATAATATCAGAATCTGCAATTTAAATTCAATTACAATTGATAATTAAGTCACAATTTAGCATGCTAACATACGTAGTAGGCATTTTATATTATATACGGGATACAATACCAATGACATTTACGCAGATGTCTTACTCGGCTAAATACTCATACCAGTATAAACACCTACACTGGCTTTAAGTTTACAAACACTGTACTTTCTTAGCTGAACTTGACTTATAAAAATCGGTCAAGTGCAATTACGCAGAAGTGTTAGCTCTTAGAAATAAAACGTAAGGATCTTTTACGTTCTTATTAATATGTTATTATAGCGATAAAATTCTTATCGGAGGCCTAAGTGAAATTACTTCACGTACTTGTTGAAATATTATTACTGTAAACACGTATTCTTATGTAATTTGTATTCAAATTAAAGTTTAATTAAATAAGTTATAATTTAATGTTACATGTTTCTTAGTTAAATAGATAAAATTTGATTAAAACTATAGCAGATGAGAAATATTTTCGATTACTTATATTGATGTTAGTTTGTCATGTTGAGGTATTATGTAAGTAGTTTTTCAATCATGTGAATATTAAATTACTGCAAAATTAAGCCCCTTAACGTTTTAATATTTCATAATTTTATGATTATTCTGTTACTGTTTGGGTGTTTCCAGTGTCACTAATCTATTAAAACTTCTGGTTACAAAACATGGCCAATAATAGTAATAGGTAAATATACCTTACGTAGTCTTCTATTGAATCCAAATACAATAATAACCAAAATTTACCTAAAATTAATCACATTAAAAAGCGTTGTCTTATAACAAGCCTTTCTTTGTATAATATTATTGGACCTATTATGCTAATGAGTAACGTTGCCATTTTAAATATACGAATATAATTAATAGATTTAAATATATAAATATAGAATTAAGCATGCTCTAAACAGGTTGAATGGTGATACTTATGACATTTAAATTGTTATAACAAGATGCTGATTGTATTGATTATTTGAGATATGCGTCGTTTATATCTGAGTACAATAAAAAAATTAGGTGCTTTGAAACCAGAGAATATAACTAAATAGATAATCTGATTACTTTAAGCAATAAGATAATAAATTGCGAGAGCCAAAAATATGCCATATGGGTCAATATCAATGTGTATACAGATAATTATGACCTTGATAAACTAATTATTTGTAAAACCACCGAGTATTGTTACGTATGCTGAGAAGTAAAAATCTGAATGAAAACAATGTCTATATAAAGTCTTCCATTTCCTCTTGATTCGCACTTCGATGCAGATTTATGTATGTATATATTTACCGAGCTTTCAAAGAATAATAGTCAAAGTATATGTAACTGTAATAATTGAATAATTAGATATAAAGTAATTAAATATAAAGTCAGACTAATCTATACAACAAACAAAATTTGATAAGAAATCAATAGTTGACTCTAAAGCACATTCCACCAGCTTATCTGATGACTAAGTGGTTGTAATGATACAAAAATATCTAATGCATTACCCATTAATTGAATTTTTCTCCATAACTACTAGTACTAAGCGAAAACATATTAATTCTTTTTACGATTTCTTCGTTTTATTAGAACTTAACTACGAGAATGTAATCTAAAAATGGTAATAGCCTATTTGTATCATGTGACTCTTTTACGTTCAGTGTTTTAAATTGAACTAAATTTATTAGCAAGTAAAGCCTACAGATACGAGTACATTTTTACGATTACAAATAGGTGAATTCTTCCTGGCAGAAGGGATTACGAATCTAGAAATAATTTACTGTGATTTATAATGAACATGTGTATAACATAAATGAATACCAAAAACTATTGCTTTTAAATATCTGCTTTGTCAGTGATGGAATTGTTCAACTATTATATTAACTATTATTGACAGGTTTCCATATGTTCTGCGTGGCCTAATCTGTTTAACTATATCTTCTACAAGGGCTTTATACATTTCTTTCGTAACGCTTCTTTCAGCCATCGGCTCCATATACCCCAACCACCTTAAAATACCTGTCTCTACTTTTGTCATATGATGATTGATTCTTACGAAATATCTAAATAAATTCAAAGCCCATGTTGTGATTTTAGTATGTTGCATCCATGAGCGTACCTGCATGAATAATCTTTATCTAAATTCCAGTTTGACGTATTACTGATTTATTATTCATCAGTCAGCAAATGTAGATATTATAATTTCAGTAAACATAAATAGAAAGAGATAGATAAATAGAAGTAAACCGTGAAAATAAATATGTACTTTAAATTTGCTTTATGGTTCTAAAGTATTTTCCATAATATATTGAAAAATAATGTATTCGTGTTGGCAATATTTTTCACGCTTGCTTTGATTTTGACTTCACTGCTTGAACATCTGAATACATTGAAGTAAAACGATTATTGATTTGTCAGTTGGCGTGAAACCATAAAACTATGTAAAACGTTCATTTATATTTATTGGTGTTCACGCTCATATGCTAATACTGTTTCAGGAAAAAAATATTCATTACATAGAAAAAAACACTTACAGACTTCATGCAAAGTAGCATCTGTAACTATGTAGATTATTTATTTATTCCTATTTAAAATGTATTGGTGCCAAAGTCAAATAAATACTTGAACTTGTCGACGACAGCCGAAAATTGAGCACTTAAGTAGAGACGTGCACAAAAAATTAAGGTGAAATTCTAATGAACATTGCAGGTGCAAAGCTAACAAACTGTTAATCAAAGCCGTATGGAGTTTACACCGAGACGGCGACTTAATGTCAATCTAACCTCCAGCCATAAGCACGTGACCAGTGGAATATGACCCACTTTGTGTAGCAACTGTCTGTGAATAACTGAGCGTGTATGGAACACGGACTTAATGTCATTGAGTGACTAATCATTAATACGCAACTTGTACAGAGACTATTGTTTGTCATCAATCACGAGCCTATTTGTCTTGTTTCTCCATAGTACGTTTTTGTAAGAATACGTTGTGAAATAATAACACATACACAGCACACGGTCATTATTACTTGCGAGGTAGTCAGCACTTTATGGGAATAAAAAATAGGAAAAAAATATCATTGTTAAAAAATATTATCATTGTTTTTTTATATATCAATCACTTCATCGTAACTATATCCTACATAACTTTCATAATAAATTATGCCTTTTTAAATAGTACGAGTTGAAAAACAGTCTTTATTTAAAAAAAAACATTTTGTTGGTATCATTCTGTAAATAATACCTCTAACGGTATGTATGAAAGTACGCACATGGATAATAATTATGTATTTTCCATCATCCTGGTACACACAATAGAACGTTAAATACTGATGTGTGTACAAACATGAAATACACTCGTAACGGAACCTTTCAATATCAACTATTGTTAGCTATGATTTTAATAATGCGTAACAGTGGTACTTTGTTGTCAACTGGTATTCAATTTATATAAACTATTTTGTATCTTTAGAAGTCAATAGAACCTATTTTTATTTAATGTACATATCTTGAAAGGCACAATAAAGAAATAGCTATAGCGACATAAGTGCTTACCAAACTATGTTTAGCATGATGCATATTATTATGATACATTAGCAATTTTACACTCGCTCATAATCCGTTACTTTATTGGATGAAGGTTTAGTCTGCATACGAGTATTATTAGAACAGTTCCATGGAGACATTTTATAGGGTACATGAGAAATTAAAATGCTTGCACAAACAACGATGAATAATTATGACTATCTGCAATTGTCAATCGAATAATCTTATGCAAAAATGGTTATATAATGCAAATGCAAATAGCTACCTCATATTGGACAAGCGTAACAAAAACTATTATTTCAATTTGTATTCGTATGGAGTTGTAAGTAAAACATTCCATTTTGTTATTGCATTACCAGATTCATGTCTGTGACGAATATGTAGCTTTAACTGTAGCGAATATCGATATATAAATCTTTGTTTGAATAGTGAAACGAACGGTCATTTCTTCAAAAACAGGTACGGAACCTATAAAAACGTGTCTTACGAGTACGTCTATATCCAAATTACAGTACAGTGTAGTTTTTTCAATGCTCTATATTGATTTGAATTTATTAATAATATATTATAAGAATGCATTGTTCAAGCTTTTACCTTAGTACTTATTTATACTACAGAATTATAATTTTGTTTTCATGACATGATATGAGTTTTGTAGCTTATAACAAATAACTTTTTCTAAAGATTACATTGTTATTTGGATCAAAACATATCAGTATGCTTTTTAAAGTCCCATCTATTCAAAGTATGTGACATAACTACTCAGAATCGCACAAAACGTTCACGTGCTGTATTCGTGATGTGGTCCTCGATACAATTGTTTCGAAGCTAAATGGGCTCGGACTACCACAATGACGTCACAACATGGTACTTACAGTGCAATCTATCAGGAGTTGCTGCCGCATAACTAATTTGTGAATAACTCATATTTCCAATACAGTTATTTTATTTATTTTGAGTGTTTATATGTATTACATTTTATGTAATTTGGTTGATATATTTTACTGTTAGAGTAATAAAATAAAAACTCTCAATAACAATAACTGCATATTGTACGATGAATGTCAATATAGCTAGTTAATCTAAGAATGACGATAGAAATTTCTACATGTAGGCATGGACGTAAGTCGACTCATAATTGTAGCAGTAAGAGACCTTCAATACAAGTTGTTATTGGCTTAATTAAATCAGAAGCTGACATGTACCTACCGACTATAAGAATTTTACGCATAAAAGTATCATTGATTACTTAAACTTTGATCAGTTATCCTAAACTTCTTTAAATTTTGATTTCAAATATAAGCAGAGATATTCCTTTATGCATAACTGGAACGAAACTTCTCTTTTCAAATTAGGTCATTGTTGAAGACAAATATCATTGGTGGTGATCGTGTAAAACCCACAGTCGCTTACTGACTTCATCCGATATGACATGGTAAAAGGACCACTAATACTATTGCAGCCTCCCACTACATACGGAATAAACCTGATTAAATATCTAGTTTATTATGTAGTATAGAGGAACACTGATTTCACTGAAGTCTTAGATTGATTAAATACATTTTATTAGAATCTAAATAGTAACGATGTTTGTGTTTCAGGAATGGCCGGATATCGTCCGCCCCCGCGGAGGGCCCCTCCAGGCGGAAAAGCAACCTCCACAATGCAATGGCCGCCGAAATGGAAAATTCCTGGGGTATGTCACTTATTTAACACTTCTATCAGCTGGTGACTAAGGTTCTACGGGTAAATGGATTATGGGGGGTGTAAAGATATGGAATATTAGTAAGTTGTTGCTTGACTATCATCTAATAAATTTCATTGAACCTAATAATCTTTGATATTTTAAAAACATTTTGTCCACTTTCACATATTATTATCGGTTATCATTAAAACACGACAGCTTTCCAGAAATGAAGGCTCGGAAGTGATTATGGTCTTCGTTTTGATTAACTTCCAAGGCTACACTTCTAATTAAACTAATAGTCACTAACATTTAAATCAATAATTGTAGTTGTAAAAATAATGCTTGTAGATATTATCGTATATTTAAAACATTAAATATGAAAGCAAATTTTCAATCCGAGAGCAACCAGGTGTAAGTTCTCACAATTAAATAATCGATAGTGAGTGTGTCAGTAGGCCTCAGAGGTTATTCTTATGCCACCTGTGTCTTCAAGCAGATCGACCGGCCCACATCGAAGGAAGATACAAGAAGTACTCCACCTCTTCCGTCTACTCCAAGAAAGCTTTATCGAACCAGAGCGAATACGTCGAACGGTGAGTACCTCGAATACATACCTTCTTAGTTAAATGAAATATAGGAAGTGTGATGCTTCAGTCATAAAAAAGTCTTTCCTGATTAGTTTCAAAATTGTTGTAAACAATAAACTTGATTTTGCAACTGAATACTTATTACGTGCAAAAACATGGTTATCAAAGTTTTCAAAAAGTTTTTCGATTACTTTTATGATGATGACCTAGTGAAATGTAGGTTGTAAACACCTATTCAGCAAATACGAATAAGCGAACCTCGGCCTACCATGTAAGAGCCAGTAGTCAATATGTGTGTGTTTTAGGAAGTGTATTGTGAAAATGGGTACAGCAAGACTTATTAGGTTTATTACTCTAGAGTGAATATTTTAAAAGAAAAACAAAACACGTTACGCAAATTTGAAGAACAATATCAATGAAAATCATTTGCTTTTGTATTTCTTTACATTCGTCTAATTATAATGAGGAGAGACACTAGTCGCAGTATTATGCAAATAATTTCTGGTCACGTAGTCGTCAGTCACATATTCCGCCAATTGGAATGTCGACGCTGCCATTGCCGAACTGGAGCCTAGTTATTTTGCTCTCATATGACACTCATATGTCAAGCTATGTGTGCTCAGAGGAGTGATAAAAAGTAATGGTGAATTTCGCTGAGCGCAGGTCGTGGTGGTACGCGTGTTGCCAAAAGTGTCACCAGGAAGAATCCGGGATTCCATCGTGGGAGCCGCCGAACTGGCAGAAGATATGTCCCTACCCACTATGCCCGTCCTATCGGCAGTTTGCTCAAACCCTCTCAGTTTTTATCATCGGTAAATATTTACATTATTTTTTTCTAACATTTTACTTAATTTCATGTGATTTAATGTTCCAAATACTTAAAAATATTTTCAATGTAACATAACACCTCAGTGTGGTACACATTATGTATAGTTTTTTTTTCATAAAGTTATGATAAAAACATCCTGTCTCAAACGCTTATGGTATGATAACGTGAATCAACAGGAGTATGTTACATAATACAGCTATTTTTGGTTATGATAACAAAATCAAATAATCGTATGTAAAGTTATCACTAAAATACGTGACAGTAAAATATATCCAAAAGTTTTGTCACATTTACTAAATAAAATTATTTTTAGCTTAACCAGTCTATACTATCTATTTTTAGAAAATGTTTTGTTCTTTTCATACTGCTAATTTAAAAGACAATTAAGCATGAGTATTGCTATAATATCACCTCATTGAGAACAAGAATATAAGTTAACGAAGCGAATTTGATTTATCTGAACACACATTGTTCTATGCTGCCAAATATATTTACAAAAAAATATATATTTACAAATCTGTACATATGTAACAACGAGTACCTATATCATCATTCGCTATCTTCCACAGGAATACTAGTATGGATGATCGTGTGGGTCGTCCTCGGCGATACGGTTCAACCCGGCGGACAGTTATTCATGTTGGCCACCCTCACCATCGCCTCTTACCTCGGGGGCTGGCTCATGATGAAGATCACCACTCTTCCAGCACTCATAGGAATGTTACTTGTCGGAATATTAATGAAAAACCTCAACCTCGTCGCTTTTGATGCTACGTATCTTCACGTGTGTTCTTATATTAGGTAAGCTTCAAGATATGAATCGTAAATCCTATTAAATTAACATCTGAAATTTTGTAAAAACTGTTATTCCGATAGAGGTTAAAGGCGCATAGCTTAAACTTTATCTTGCTAGCTCTTTCATGTAATAGTAGTAAAACTAGTAAACACGATACACCTAATCGTAAAAGGTAAAAGAATATCTCGGGCCTAATCACCTTGATTCATTGTATTAACGACTATAGGGAGACCTTCACACGTAGACGCAGAGTACTCGTGCACTTTGTTCCACTTAGTTCCTTTTTAGAAGAGAACGTGAGTCAAGCAGTGCAGTCACATGATCTGGAAAAAACTGAGCCTTTGTCAGTGTTAACGGCCTCTAGTGTTGTATGACATGCCGGATGGTCGTGATGGGCAAAAAATATGCTGAAGGGACTGTATCTTATGCTACATTTAAGTCATACATTGACTTATACAAGTACATTTTCCTATCATACATCTCCTTGGCTTTCGTGCAATACATTATTGCCCCTATGATATTCCTGAAACATAAACAGTTTTCAAATAATCTATGTGTATAATACGAGGAACATAGATGTTTTATATAAAAAACACAATCTACATAAACTATAAAACTAAACAAAATAATTTAGCAAATATTATTGTAATACTTTTTTCTTAGATTGTGCTATATATGAACTATGACAAGTGGTAATTGATCGATGTATATTTATTTCAGGAAAATCGCTCTAACAATCATCTTGACAAGAGCCGGGTTGGATTTGGATCCGGTTGCAATGAAAAAGCTCTTCTTCACCGTTATCAAACTAGCTTTAATACCGTGGACGTTCGAGTGTATCTTGTGTGCTGTCATGTCATACTTCCTCCTTGGATTACCTTGGGATTGGGGTAAATTGATTTACAATATTATCAATACTTTTAAATACTCATATGCCAGAATTCAACAGAAGTTTTCTTTCACGTATTGATAGCAAATAATAAAATTTTTGATTGCCTTAAGAGGAGTAGGCATCGTTATTGGTTGTAAATCCATCGTCAAATGATTACTGAATCTCTTTAAGACTAACCATACGATGAAACTCAGGCAATTATCACAAGGTCAACATAAATACTTTTTTAATTCTTTTCAAACTATTACGAAGACTAACCTAATAAAGTAAAAAAAGTTTCAAGCCAAGCAAGCCCCTAATTGCTGAATATATGAATTTCACTTTCAAATTGAGTCATTACTTTACTTGTGCTTTAATTGTATAAAACAAACCATAAAAGCTAAATAATTTTAGTTGTTTATAACTTATTTATCGTTTTCAATACTTTGAAAATGAAACTGACTTCCAAAAAACGCCGTTGTCAAGGTCATTATTTTGCTCCTACATTTAACACTAATCTGTTTCAGCTTTTCTCCTGGGCTCAATAGTAGCAGCCGTGTCTCCAGCAGTGGTGGTCCCTTGCCTGTTCAGGCTACGTGAAAAGGGCTACGGAGTGACCAAGGGGATACCGACCCTCGTGTTGGCTGTATCTGGTGTTGATGACGCGGCCAGTGTTGCCGTGTTTGGCATCATCTCCTCCATCATGTTCTTGAACTCGTCTCTCACTATGAATATTGTGCAGGTAAAAATGCAAAAGTTTATTCTAATAAAACCGTAGATTCTACATTGACATAATATTTTTAAACGTTCAACGATGCAGATAAATTTTACAGCTATTTTCGAGAAATAATTAGTAGTAGTAACATAAAAAAATTACTATACAAATCATTAAACAAACATTACCTTTGCAGTGCACATCTATCATATACATACATCACATATTCATTCATATACTTGCAATACATTCAAAGCTTCACATCATTTTTTTACTATTTCAGGGTCCAGTAAGTGTATTCGGAGGTTTGCTATTCGGTTACGTGTTGGGATACTTCGCTCAATATGTACCAGAGAAGAATGATTCCTTCGTAGTACCATTGAGGGTGCTGCTTCTACTGATGGGAGGCATCTTCTCCGTTATAGGCTCCGAGGAAATCGGTTGGGGTGGCGCAGGTAGGGCATCGAATTTCAGTTACATAATATTCCATAATATATCATAATATATGAAGGTCATGATGAAAATCCACTAAGAAGATAAATAAGTATATTTTTGAGATCTCTGATAATACTTCTCGCAGTTTAATTAATTTACATACAATTTACATTAAGCGTATTTCTTATGCATTAATCATTAGTTCCTACGTAATTTTTGTCACACGATGTCACTTAATTAATTAATTAAGACTTTTCTTTGTAAATATAAATGTTCAAAAATAAGGAAAAACTGTGTTTAAAAGCAGCAGGAAACAACACCTGCCATCTTGTACAAACTATCTATTATTATTCATGTATTCCAATGAATCATATTATACATTAATTTATTATTTTTTCATAGTTTAATTCATCAATCGTTATTTAATTTCTAGGCCCTCTCGCTGTAATCGCGTTTGCGTTCTTCGCGGGTAAAAACTGGGCGGACCAGGGATGGGACATCGAGGACAACCCCGTGGCCACGGCTTTCGAAATATTCTGGATGTTCTTCGAGCCAATGCTGTTCGGAGTAACTGGTGCTCAAATTGTGGTAAGTTTGTATCTTGCTGGCGTCATTTAAGTTCATCTTCATCATTTAATTCATTTAAGTTTCTCTCTGTGTAGCGCTCTAGAAGTCGCTACAAGTACAATAGTGACATACTTAAACCCAGTACCATGGGTCGATGTTATACTCTATTCACTACTTATCATTTGTTGGCATTCGTTCTTTAGGATACACACACAGAACATACAGCCTCAATTATTAAGAGGTCAAAATATGATGAATACGTTATCGCTATACAATATATTTACATTTTTATCAGTGTTTACGAAGTCAACTATCACGATATTTAATTTAATGGGTTGCCATTTCTCTCAATTGTAGCAAACCAGTGTCGCTTCAATGTCATTGATAGTTATACCTAATATTGCATTTCCACTGCACAAATAGAGATATGACAATTCAAAACTTTCCTTACATTGCTAAAGTAATTACATTGCTTATCTTTCCCCCACAGATAGCTGATCTGGAGCCCCACTTGGTGGGAGTGGCGACCGGTATCCTAGCAACGTGTTTCGTGCTGCGAGCGCTCCTGACCGCCGGCTGCGCAGTGGGCAGTGGCCTTAATACCAAGGAGAAGTTCTTTGTAGGCTTATCCTGGATGGCCAAAGCTACTGTGCAGGTGGGATACATGTACATTTACGTCCTTTCATTCCTTGCAGGGTGGAAATATTCACAAAAACATAATACGTCATTGGTTACTTTTAGCAGTAGGGCGGTGATGTTATTAACGGTGAAGAGAGGTTGTACATTAGTCCCTTACTACTCCTATGACTTCTAGTTATTTGAAGAGCGGCAGCTAGTTAGCATTATATTTACATCCCGTAACACAAGACCAATTTAATAATATTATAGAAACGAGTGGGATAAAGTTCATTGTTAAAAAAAACTAATTTCAGCCTTTCAATTCAACAATTTTATGAGGGTATGCAATGTAATTTTGTATGTACTGATAAATGTATCGTTTTATATTTCCAGGCTGCACTAGGCCCCGTAGCGCTGGATACCGTCACGAAGAACGGAGCTACACCAGAGACCCTGGCATACGCAGAAACTGTCCTTACCGTTTGCATCATGTCCATCATAGTCACTGCCCCATTGGGAGCCATCATTATCACCATAACGGGTCCTCGACTACTCACAAAGACGACCAAACCTCCTGTACTTGAAGGTAATACATATTTTGTATATTGCACCCCGTTGAATTTTTTTCTTTATGCATTTTAATTATATGTTACCTACCTGTACATTATAACCTTTATTTTTGAAGTAGTCATTACTTAGCGCAGATAGTGATAATAAAACTTCTTATTTACTTAATATAACGCTACTTTTTCCTATTTAGGATGGAGGAGATCGCATCGGCCGTCTATTCGAGACATATCCATCATTGATGAGGAAGAGTTGGCGGACCGTGACGTGGAAGACGTAGAGTCACCGCCGAGGATCGAGAGTCCAGGGCCCCACACGAGCAGCCCTACCCCTCAAGCTATTACAGTGCAGCCGAGCCAAAGGGCCTGAGCGTAAAGCAGCATGACCCTTGGGTGGAAAGAACATACGAATATAATCAATTAAATCGAAAAACCTTTTCTATGCGCAATGTATGTCGAATGTCTCAAAGATATCGGAGTTCATGTCAAAAATATTGTTTTAAAATAATATATGGAAAATAGTGTAAGCACTACAGCACAAATTCGACAGATTAGGAAAGTGCGAATGAAATTCAATTATTCCGAATAAAGTACATGTGTTTATTATTGCATTAAATATAAAGTCATTAAGTTACTCTTGTCCAAATGACTAATTTATAGGATGTATATAGATTCACTTACTAAAGTATTATTAAATATAGCGTGTGATAATTATTTTATTAGATTTATGTTAATCAGACAAAATATAAACCTCGCTTGCGAAATTGTAGATATAGATATTTCTGTAATGTAATGATTACCTTATAAAATAATGGTAATCATTTTTATCATTTAATATTTTGACTCAGATACAAAGATGTGTGAAAATCTGTAACATGCGTGAATTTCAATCATAATTGTACTGAATCGTAGTTAGTATGTACAAAAGTTTATTTATTTTAGTAGGAATCACTTGTGAAATAATGTACTTAGATGTTAGAAATATTATAGGGAAGCATTTGGTGCATTAATTATTTCGATAGATTGTAGTCAAGTGCCTTTAAGTGATTAACGTGAATAATATAAATTTAAGACTTCAGAATGAAACATGGACGTCTAATATCAATATTTTCGTCTATGTACATAGTTTAAAATCTTGGCACAACGTTGTTTATACGTAATCAGCAGTTACGTGTGTAAATACATTCCTAATTTTTAAAACCATGAGACAAATCATGTTATCTTTTGTTGCGGGAAACGTTTCCGTCCTGAAGTAATTGTGTAAGGTATAAATATTGTATAACATTTGAAAGAAGGTGACAAGATGCCGGGAAAAGGCTGTCCGACGATTAGCTACATATTTTTGTAACTTGTCTTTTTCGAAAAAAATATGTAGGCAGGCTGTAGGTGATTATTAAGTCATGAATTTTATAAAATGTAAACGTCTCTATACATATAACATTATGATAAAATCATTGTTAATCGATAAAGATAAAATTTGTGAATTAATCAATGCAGCGCTATTGTGATAGTAAATGTATTCACAGTTAGATAAGCCTTATGTCATATGTAATAAAATTTTGTGAACTAGTTGATAGAGAGAAATTGTTTATTGTATTTTTTAAGATTACCTACATTTGTAAACTACGACAGCTCCCTTAGCTGAAAATTTCGTGAATATTGTGTCAAAGTCATCTATCTATTCTTGAAAAGTAATAAACAATTGAACTATCATTATATTTCTTTTCAATCATTCGCTTTTGGTGACTTCGATTATATAATACAGTTTCTCATTAGATTGTTGAGAAACATGATCTATACTAGAGTACGAGACTGTCGAGTTCTATATTGAGCCACTTTATCAAATGCACTGTGCCATGCATCAACATGAAATCTGTGTGGGATGGTAATGATTGCTGTACTCAGCTGTAAAAATCACAGTACATGATTTGTAATATACATTCACGTCCCGTAATCCCTTAAGGGATGGACAGAATCTTGAAAGTTAATAAAACTAATAATTAAGTCGCGTTCTTCATTTATTATGACAGGTTTTAAACAGATTTACAAGTTGTTAATCAGTCTTAAGGTAGCAACTTATATAAATTAAGCTTAGTTATAAATTCTGCCAACTATAATTGGTAAATGATAACACATTCGATGGCCACCTTGTAGCATCTTAAATTATTTTTCTTGTATGTACCTCATATTATTTTTCAAAAATCAAGCTTAAGCCTATTGACTAGTTAAAACTATATGGCAAGTAACAATTAAAAAAATACAGGACATATGAATCCAAAACTTGCCCTAACTTACGAATTTGCAATGCTAATAGTATAAAGAAAACCTATTGATATCCTAATGTGAATTATACTCGTGTTTATTTTCGATGTAGCCACCATGTGTGGTCACTATATATTTATCGATTAGTGGTGATTGTTGACTTTCCACCTATTAAGGGATTTGAAACCAACAGAGACGTCTTATTAGTTCTAAAAGCGGTCGTGATTTAATGAGTCTTAGCTCTTTGATATTTATTATTATTCTTTGAAAAAGATCTAATACAAAAAATTATACGTATAAAATATAATATAATTAAGTACGTGCTAAGCAAAATGTAATATGTGAAGCCTTCTCTCGTCTTTTTTATTTAGCTGGCATGGAGATTCGATTTGTGTCAGTACTGATAGTTCTTGAGAAGAAAGTGGAAGAAGTCCGTGTGTTGTTTGTGGTGTTCTTCTGTGTTTCTGAAGCAGGTAGTCCTGAAATCATAATTAAAAATGAAATTTTATTCATAGTGACAAATAGTATGTTAATTTATACTAAATGTATGCGTATGTTACATAAACTTCACATAACGTTTTCAAACTAACACTTTACTGATCACAAAGACTACAGAAATATTTACTGTGATAGTATGGTCAATTCATACCTCAAAAATATATTATTACACGATAATACTTGCAATATTTACAGCATCCTCAGTTCAATTATTTAATTTACCATGCAATCTTAAAATTTACGGATGTTTCTAACATTATATTAAATACAAATCCAATTGTCAATTTGGTAACTCGTTGCTACAATAACATGCACTAAATACTACTATCTAGTTTGTTATTAATTACCATAAATACTTTGTGTTTGGTTATGTGACTTTATTTACAAGCCGCTTTCACGAATATCAACCCTTGCGCGGTAGTTAGCGGTTGGGGTAATCATATTCGCAATTGCGAGGTATTATATGGCCTCCTCGAACCCTCGTGTTGACCAGATAGTATACATTCAATGTGACAGGCAGTAAGCCGTGTCGCCATTTACAAGCACTATTACTTGTTCCCCGAACAGGTAAGTTTCCTTACGATGTTTTCCTTCACCATAGAACTTGGTACATTTTTCAAAGGTATTATTTTTGCGAAGATGTACATCAGAAAAGTTCATTTCCGTTGTCACATGCTCCGAGGTTTGAACCCTTTATCCACTAATTACATTATTAATAGAGAAAAGCCCTCAACAACAGAACTACTTCGAATTTAATAAACGGCTTCATTTAATAACAGTTTTACTATAATTTCGTATGTTAATGTGTAATTATAGCCTAACAACGTGCAGTTAATGTAATTAGGATACTGAATAAAAAAGGAATTACTTAAGTTCCGTTTTCTCTGAGCACCTGAAATTGATACCAAAAGTTTATAAAAAATTGGTTTAAAAAGCTATGACAAGCACTACAATGGCTACATATTAAAATCAGCAGATGAACGAGTGAGAAAAGAAGTTTAATGATAAATTGATTTGAGTTTTGGACAGCGTAATTTCAGAAATAGAATACAGTTTTTGCCAAAAAACCATTTTATATAGGCAAGATTCGATCAGAATTTCTCCCTGTGAGCTGTTGATACCAGTACCTACTTATTGCAGCTGATGTATAATTACTTTTAATATCCCTTGTTCCAACATTACTTAAGATTTTTCTCATTAGAAATTGATGTCACATGGTTAATGGCAATACAATATATACTACAATACTTGTATAAAAGAAGGTCACCTCCATAACAGAAACTCAAACTAAAAAACTCTAAACTCGTTTTATACCAGAGATCCTTACGGAAATCTGAGTAAATTATAGCACTTCAAACTATACTACATCAAGGTCATCAAGTTTAAATGATAAAGATGGACTCACCTAATCTTTTTCGTATCAGGTAGTAAAGTTTTGGCTTCAATACAAGGATGAGGAATATCCAAAGACCCTGCAGCTCGTTGATCACGTCAAAGATAGACCACAGCCATACCGGTTCAGAGAATAGAGTGGAAGCCACTTCCCACACCCAGCTCACTCCCATTACGACCCAGAGCTTCACTGTCAGCGTGTATCTGGAATTCATCAATAACCCAATTTATTATTATATAGTCCTTGTAAAAGACAAGGAAATAATAATAAAGGCATCATTTTATCACAAACTATTTAATTTTAATATTATCAACACACATTCGACGCGAATGAAGTGAAAGTGGTTTGGTAGAATCAATAAATATGAGATCCGTCTTCTCTGTCTATCCCTCTGTAGGGGAACGAATGTGATGCATAATATTTATTTGTGATTGTCGAAAAGTTGAAAATTAGTATACGATATTCACCATACTTGAAAATAGTACATTTCATATAAATACATAACTATAACTAAGAATAGATAGATGTTCAAGTGATATTTCTGCATCTATGTCATTGGGTTTACAGAACATTGAGATAACTATATATATAATTGAGATAACTCCTCAATCCCTTTTACATAAAATAGAGTAGAGCCTGTTTACATTATATTCTAATTTAATTATATTACTATTTTCTCTCATCAACTCACTGGTTTTGCACAAAAGTTATATTTATATTTAAATATAATTATTGTTACATTTTCCTGCTCAAGTAACGAATTATGTAAGGTTCCTTGGATTTCCGGATCATATAATTTTCGAGTCAAGCTTTCTAATTTGAATTTCATGAGCATAGTGATAAAAAATAATTGAGCGTTTCTTACCTAAACATCATTTGAATAAGTAAAACGTTTATTTTCTGAGTTTACAGTTACTGTGCGACAGTTAATACTAATTTCATATGACTCAGGAAAGGTGCAACACTCATATACTTTATAAGCTATCCGTTTTCCTAGGACTACTAAAACAATATGACAGTAATTACCTGGCTTTATCGGCACTAAACCTTTTCTTTGCCTTGTCGCCAGTAGAACCAGCTTGTAGTCTGTGAACCTCAGCTTTGATGCGGTGGCAATGCCTGGCTGTCATCACCCAGAGGAGGCAGTTGAGACAAGTCACAGTGCCCATGGGGATCACGAAGAAGATATAGTGGGGCCAATCCCAAGTAGAGTTTTGACCTATGGAAAAAAATACCTGTAGTGCCAATTCAATATAATGCTTCAAATATATCCTCATACTTAGATATAAATACAACCATATTGTAATAGCTGGCGATAAATTGAAGAAAGCATATTTATTGCTCGTCGTAAAGTCACCACATCACCATCATAAAACTGAAACTACTATGCCCACCTTAGTTTTCTTTTGTTTTCGCTCTATAATTTAAAGGATTAATGTGTTTTGCCGATGGGTGGTAAGAACATGTTACTGTATATTGTGTATATTACGGTTAATGACTTCAATACGTCACATTACGTCTTCGTCATCTATTTTAGTAGACATCATTAATGTTATTTGAACCTGTAAACGATACCAATCAATACGAGTGATAACCTAAAATTGTTATTATTACTAATGCGTTGGTTCCGGTATAATATAAATAATAAATTATTACAATCAGCTATAGTACAAACAAATATCCTTATTTTGTGAATAATTTCGACGTGTTTTGAATTTCGTAATATAAAAACGTGTTGTTACAATTTTTAATCCCATTTTCCTGGATCACATTTCTAAGAACTAGTACATAATTCACGTCTTTGAATCGCTTCCTACGACATGCTGGGAATAATGGCAGCTAGTTGGAACGTCCTAGACTAATACAAAAAACTATAATCCGTGTATTTGTATGTCACCGAAAGGTTTCCCTGTTAAAGTGACATAGATATTAAAAAAATAAGCTTTCTCAAAACAATTAAGTTTAAGCTTCATTAAGTTTGACGCTGTAATAGTGTACTGAATATCAACAATATAATTACTGGAACATATTGTAAACCAACTCCATACACTTACTTGCACCAAACCAGCACTGGCCCACTCCCATTTTAGCCTGCAACACTGGAGTGATCGGGTACAGGTCTAAGAGCGCCATTACCGTTGTGAGTGACGTAACGATGCTCCACGCGTAGAACGAGTACCAGATGAATCGCTTCCTTTCAGCGCTGGCTTTTCTTAAAGGCTGGATTGTGCGGACGCTTCTGTAACCACAATGAATGTAAAAATTTTGAACCTTAATAATATTTTGAACATGAAGAAAATAGCGTCTTCGATAAAATGAGGGCTATCTAGTCATTAAATAATAGTAAAATCAATTATGTGATCATATAAATAGCTTCAAAGTGGATTTATCTATTAATGACGTTTTATTTAAATTTAGTCAGCCTTCCCCAAATAATAATTTAATCTATGCACCACGACCTTGGTGCAAGTCAGGGTGAAAAATAACTTTAAAATCTTAAGATAGATAGAATAGCTATTTATAGGTACTTATATTGTAAAATAACCACAAATATCGAATGGTTAGATGCGGCCTTTAAACAAACAAATATTGTATGACATAATTAGCCCCGAGGGCATTCACTTCATTAATCATGGTATAGACATTGTTGAGTAATACACTTAATAATTGTTGGATTAAGCGCGCGTCACACCGTCCAATACACGCACACATTGCCGGGAGGTACCATAAAAAAGACACTAAATGTAGGGACGTGTGTTGCATGACGACAATATTTTAGGCCTACGCATGACGACAATAGATTGTGTCTGTTGCTGGCGTACTCCAGAGCTAAATTGAGTTCCTTACTATAACAAATTTAGTGGAATTATAAACCGAGATATAGCATTATTTTGTAATAAATGTTAGCATGATGTTACCCTACCCAGTTCACCTAATGCATTATCCCAAAAGACTAATCTTATAAATATTAACCCTTTCAGAGGACATGGAAGTTAAAAATGTGAATACTGGTATACAAACCGAAAAGTATGGTAAAATGTGAAAGTGTATGATAAGGGCGTGAAACAAGTGACTAAGTTTATGTATTAAGGTTTACAAGAGATGGTGAATATGAGGGTTAAATTGAAAGGAGACTGAAGAAGAGAAATTAAGTAAATGGGGTCTGTGAACGGCATGATGTCTAGTAACTCTAAAGGTATGTAAAGGCGGTTTGAGCACATTGAGTGTATGAATGAAAGAAGTATAGAAGAATGTGTGCGAATGGGAGAGAATACTATCAGCTGAATAAAAGCAATGCGATGTTTTTTGACCACCTTGAAACCATTTTAAGCCATCAAATATGATGTTAATACACCACCGTGGAAAGACTGCGCTTATTACACATCATGATAAAAACAAGGAAATAAAAATTATTATGGAAAAGAAAAACACTGATTTCAATCAGTACCTGCCTAATTCGAGTTGAAATAGTGGAAAAAGAACTGTTTTCCAAATCTAGAGCATGAACCACACACCCTCAAGAAAATTAATAAGATACATATCCTGCATAAGGAAAGTACAATCTAATATTGGTAATGAAATATGTTGTAGATCTGAATAAGCTTTCAGGATAATAACGTATATTTTATCAGCAATAAAGCTCTTAACAGACAATTTAAATTTCCGATAAGCTGGAGTGTACACATTACGCAAATAATCGCGCTGTAGCCAAGCAATAAGCTGCATATCTTTTCAAGTGTATTGCCGAACGAGATAGACGGGGCTAAATAAACAAAGCAATTTCAAAGCTCTGTAAATTCCACATTACACGTACCAATAGACACGATTAGGATGTTATACAAAATGGAAATCCAATAATGTGATAACAAAACAACATAAAATAGTTGTTTAGGGCATTGTTGTTTACTTTAAACTTATATTTTTACACAGGAACGCGTAATTTTAAATTGAAATGATATATAAGGTGACTTAGAATTCGTCTAAGAATTTATCTTCTTGTTGAAAATTAGTTACGATTATAAAAAAGATAAAGCATTATTTTATTTTAAAAGGGAGGACTTTGTACCAAGTACTTGTAAAAGAATCTGTAGTAAACATAGCAAGCTCGATGGCAAATCTACGATTAGCCAGCCTGAATGATGTTTATTTGACGCTCATTCGATCGCTAATGTACTTGGGTTATTAGTTCAGCATGTTTGTGGCCGAAAAACACGCGATTTGACACAAGCTTGATTAACCGCGACCCCAAATTGGAGTGTGTAACCACTTCAACAACAGTGAAAATTTACTAGAACCGAACCGATATAATTTGATTATTTTGTACGCGGCGTTTTATTGTAAATTTCATCAACTGGTACATAGGTCATTTGTAATTATTGTATTAATCTCTTTATAGTCGTGTAAATCCTATTTTTTCATTCCTTACCCTAAATTTTTCATACGTCATTCAACTTTTACAGTCTCCGGGCTGCGGCCGAGCCTGAATTGGGGCTTTGGTTAAACGTATTGCCGTCTGAGAAGATTGGGGCGCTTCTAGATAAAACGACTTTCTGTCTGGGAGTGGGTTTGAGGCTCGGCGTAAGGATCAACGAAGCTCATCGCTGTGGTTGTGGGGCACGTGTTGACGGGTTTGGCCACCACGGATTTTCTTGCCAGCGAAGCGCTGGTCGTCTGTCTCGGCACTCACCATTAAATGATATTATTCGCCGAGCCCTTGTCATCGCTCGTATGCCGGCGGTGCTTGAGCCGTGCGGCTTAGCGCGTGAGGATGGCAAAAGGCCTGATAGAATGTATTTGGTGCCTTGAAAGAATGGCAGGGCACTTGTTTGGGACGCCACGTGCGTCGACACTTTGGCGCCCTGCTATTTGTCCAAGTCTGAGGTCGAGGCAGGATCTGTAGCGGCGCTGGCCGAGAGTTTCAAGCGGCGAAAATATGGAAATTTAGTCAATTACTACTTTTTCGTTCCTTTCGCCGTTGAAACTCTTAGGACGTGGGGAGGCGAGGCATGACGTTTTATAAAGGTGGTGTCTGTTCGCCTTACCTCGGCCAACGCATTAGTTTGGCCATTCAGAGAGGTAATGTTGCCAGTTTGTTGGGGACTGTGCCAGTCTTCGACAGCGAGGAGGTAAAAGCGATATTATTCCTATGGAGTTTAAAATTTTTTTTTTCAAATAAAATGACTACTCTCTTATGAAATTCAAAGCTTATACGATTTTCACTTCTTTGCTTTAAAACAACACTTCATAAATTATTTCTATATAACAGTCCTAGAGTACTGTGAATGATTTTATTTATGGCCCGAATCTTTTTCATCTTTCATTCCATTGTAGATTCGTACTATCAATTATTTGGATTGAGAATTGATAAAAATAAATTTGTAACATTGAAAAGATCAAAGTTATTTTGTTTGCTTTGGCCTTCGATGAGTGAGACCGCGGCATATACTTCTACGAAAACATCCCATATCAAGATAAGAACGTTTTGTAAACAAAAATCGGCTACTTTTGTCTGGGAGCAACAACGGCATCGATTTCGTTAAGATCGGGATTAATTTTTGTTTTACTTTACCTACTCATCGAGCTTTTTATAGACAAACAAAAGTATACGTAATGAGCTGGTGATACCACACATTTTGTTTATATGGATTAGATAAAATTTATTGATTTAAATAAAATAAGATAGAATGAATTGTGTAAACAGTTGCATGAGTAATTCGATATTTTGGGCTATTCTTATACTAGCGGCGCAAAGCTGTAAGTATATGGTAAGATAAAAATATAAAGAATGTATCGGAACAAAATAATTCAAAAGTAACTATGTTAAGTAAATGAAACGTAAACATCGCCAGAATAAACAGAACCTCGGAGTTTGAACAACAAACCCGTTGATTTACTCACCCGAAGGTCCACCAGATATCGAGACACATGACGTTGAGCCACGAGAATGCCGCCACGAAGCCAAAGTAGATGCCGTATCCTGCCCAAACAAACACATCGACTGATAATAGTGGACACAGAGACGCCACCTTTGCGAACACCACAAAGGCTTCCTTGTTCTCAATGAACGTGATTTTCAATCTCAAAGACTCTTATTTGCACATTAGACTTATAAGGTAGCTCATGCCCTTTTGGAATGTGTATTTTGCGATTTACAGCAATAAACTATGAAAAAATCATCTTTAATCTCTGCATGATAACAAATTTAATTTTACACTTAAGTCGGCAGCAACGTTTTTCTGACTGTAGTCACTAAAACTATGACTATTTTGAAATTATTTACGACAGTGGTATTAATTCTTAGTCACCACTTAAAACATCTGAAATAGAGGCATGTAACTAGCTTTTCAAGTATCAGGCCAAATGATAGTAGTAATTTGTATGTATTGTTTCCTATTCGAATCCAAATAATTTGACACGTCGTGAGGTGTCGTTAGCTCAAGACAAATCAAAATGTGCGTTTATAATTTGTATACAGTCCAAAATAATGTTCTGGTTAATAATAATAATAATAATAACGTTTATTCACAAAAACACATTAACATACACATACAGGAAATTAAAAAAAGAGAAAAAGAATGTATAAGTAAATAATTAAATCCTACATGTGCAGTCATTGCCCAGTGAAATGGTCCCAGCTCAGCATATATGCAATGATTGAAGTTCAATCACTGCGCTGATCTTATGCTAGAACCATGAGGGTTACGTGCATTCGCCAAGCCAAGATAGCAAATAAAATAACGTTGACAAACTTTTCATGGTGTAAATAATTTATGTTCACAAAGTTTATTCCCTTATACATATCATCTCTTTGGTGACTATTGACTTTGAATTTACTTATGCTATAAACATTAAGTGCCTCACCTAGAAGCTTGCATCCAACTAGATTTTCCACTCGTCCGTACTGCACCCTGGCTAAGCAACAGAAAGCCAGCAGCATCATGGAAACGTGGCAGATCAGAGTTTTCCCGTGCAAGTTGTGGAGCTCAGGTAATATGACATACACCAATAGGGTAAGAGCTAAAAATACAGCCGATGTCGTATTTAACTGGAACAATTTTTTATAGATATAATTAATGTAGATTAAAGTGATTGTGAAGCAATTTACACTATAAATTTGTTAATATAAGTATAATATAACTCAGTAATTACCTCACACGCTAAGTAGTAATTGGTTTTTAGACATATTACATGGATGTGACTATAGTGTCTATAATTCATTGTCATAATCTCTCTAGTTTGAAAATGTTCAATGTTTTTGTAGAGTATGCATATTATATACAATACGATAGTAAAGGAAGGCACACATATCAATATCGCTAAGCATGTTGGAATGACAAATTATACTATTGATATAAGAGGATATTAAGAGTATTAACTCGTTTGGTTAATTGATCGTTGCTTTAACTCTCACCTTTATACTTTCACCTTATACTGCACTGTGACTATCCAAAGAAATAAATACTGATTCGTACTATCAGCATTCTATATGTATACTTTCTAAATGCAATGCTCATTCAATGCCTAACATCCCGGCCTACAAGCGACTAAAATCATTAAAACCTGTAAGGCGAAGGGCTAGCAGTATATCATCGATATTCAATAACAATAACCCAGACACCGAAATTTTGATTTAGTCAGAGGTGACGACGGAAATATCGTATCTCTAAGATTCTGTGCACTCCGAAAGGAATTAAAGAACATACATGCATATGTCATGTAATTAAATACTTACCACAAAAGGCAGAGTGAAGTCTGGGTGAACGGGTGGTTTCTCAAAGCAATGTAATGCGCCTCGAAACACAGACTTATTGCAAGGTCTAAGATCGAATACCTCCATGCAATAGTGGTATGTTCCGTCCGTGTGACCATCTACGAGAGGAGTCACCATCTTCCCTGATGGCAGCAAATAGTACTTGTCTCCAGGATTATTAGGATCCAAGAGAAACTTCCTCGTTTCACATGTCAGAGTTGGACTCACGCCGAAAATGCCTGAGGGAAAATTTTCAAAGCATATTTCAACGTTTTTATTGTATTGTACACGAGGAAATAATTGTTATCAATGTAGTAACTTTACAGTTCTATATCCGGCTATCCCACATGTAATGTAAAGTGATGGTAACCCGTTGAGCTTAACTGGATGTATATTATTTTTTCAATAATGAACTATTTAAAATGAAAAAGAACTATAAAAAATATATGTATTTAAATAACCTTGACGATGGATTATTTTTCTGTTCGTCATGTTCCGTGCGAATATGGGTGGTGAATAGAATGCTAAGTAGCTGCCGATTGTATGGCATGTCGTACGATACACTAGTGGTCCACATTATATATTGAGTGACGGAGTAGCAACCCATCGCCAATGTTCCATATTTCTTTATAAAGGTCATTATAACTTCGACACTAAATTTGACCTAGGAGATATCACGTCTCCAAGGTTCTGTTTACCGAAAGGCACTGAATAGCATAATTATATATATAAGAATCTACAATGTAAGTTTAAATTACATTTTATAAGAAAAGTTTTATTAAGAATAAGTAAAGTAAATAATATAATTAATTATCTTGCTTTTAGGTTTAACATAGAATATAAAGTATTTACCTGTTACCACATCTGTATAAGTCCGCGGGATTTCCTCCAAGTAGTAGGAAATATTGAATTCAGTCAACGCATCGACAGTAGGAACGCACTCGCTTTTAACGCTGCCGCAATTTTTTGGTTGAAAATGGAACCCTTCAGGACAACACTTTTTCAAACAAAAAGCTCCAAAATTCATACATTCTTTTTCGCAACTACGAAATACCAAATCATTGTTTTCGTAATTCTCATCCACGCACCATTCTCCTTTGGTATAATTTTTAATTTTATTGTCATGTACTACTGACAAGACATCACCGTGAATGTTCCAGGAAAAAGCATCTTCTGTTATATCTATCGTAAACTCAGTAGATTTGCAATTAAGGCCGTGATCAAATGAATATATTAAGGAACTGTTAACGAACTGTAATGTTTTATGCAGAAACCCATTCATGTCGAAGTTTGATGTCGCTTTTCGGCATCTACGTGCCTTGAGATCATAACGCTCTTCCTTAGCACAGCATTTGCGGATGTGGTTCACTGGGATCTTTACCGAGGGCTCCTCTGTTATTGGCTCACAATGAATGCTTATTATAGTTGACATATCACCTAGTTTACCATCGTCAATTTCCAATGAAAGTTTATCATGGCAAACTTTTATATTGTTTGGATATATGTGAGACGTTTCTGAAATCATTATCTTGTCCTCACAATTCGGGTAATTTACTTGTAATGACATTTGCTCACCAATAATTAAAGGGAATTCGTTGACATTGTATTTCTCACTCATCAAATCATGAGATAAACATTCGTAAGAACTTTGGTTTACTCTTACTAAACTATCACTTTCACCACAACACTTGTAAAAAATTCCGGCCTTCGATAAATGTATACAAAACATTAGACAAAGCACTTTGGCCCACCACATATCGCCACTATTTTGGTTATTCTCTGCACACTTATTGTTCACAGGTGGTGAACGTACGTCGATATCATTGTTTATACTACACTTTGAGGGAATAACGCAGACGTGCGCTCAATAACCGCTTCTTCATGAAACTGGTCCGACACAACATGTATCTCTATTCTTTGCACACCCGCTTCGGCGAAACTCTACCTCACGGTCTATTTCCTAATACACGATTCCACCCTTCAGGTTTTACAAGAATTTAAGGCAATATTTCACTTATTCGGCTGTTTACTTACATTGTAGCGCAACAAACAAATGGTGAAACGACGTGAAAATATGAGTAATAACCAATATCGTTTCCAGTAATAGTAATATCATCGCGTAACTGATAAAAATGGTTGTTTCGATGAATGTACTCAGTCTTTTACAGATATCTGTGTGAAATATCACCTCAAGAAACGATTCGCCAATACCTAATACTTTCGTGTTGTGAACGATAAGAGGCCACTTTGAAACAGCTCTTTATCTACGCGAAAACGTAAATGAATTTGATTACAATCAGACAAAATAAAAATATTACTCAGCTATAATTAGTATGCTGAGCCTTTTACTTGATAGTAATACATGAGAGTATTTTATAAAGACTCGTACACGCAATGAATAGGTAGAAAAAAATCTTTTCCCGAATATGAATTGCATTGGCGTGTTATGTAGAACGATCAAAGCAGCACTAATACAAACAGATTGTTTGATATGTATTATAACTGATAAATCCGAATAACACTTACTTACCCTTGCAAATAAAATCTTGTGTATCTTAGTGTACACAAATCATACAAATCATTTGATTGAGTGCAGAATAGAAATATCATTTTGGGGCATTACTCCGGGGTGCTCCGGGTAAGGTACCAAAACATATGTTTTTTTCATTTCTATACATTAAATATATTTTTTTGGACTATTATGATATTAACTCTATTTAATTCGACGTAGCTCAGTTGTTTAGGGCTTGACTCTGTATCGAAGATACAGGGTTCAAATCCCGCTTGATCATGTACCAATTTCTATGTACATTTTCGTTATAAAAATACATTTACGAAATGCGTCGAATGCTACGGTGAGGAAAAACATCGTGAGGAAACCTACCTGTGCCTCTAACAGGTAATAGTTATGCTTGTAAATGGCGACATGGCTGACCAGCTGTCATTGAGTACTGACTATCTTGTCAACACGTGGGTTGGAGGTGGCCATAGAATTACTAGCTTCGCAATTGCGAAGATGGACACCTGAACCTCTGACTACTCCGCAAGGGTTAATGGTCGTGAACGCGTTTTTCGTTTTCTTTTTTATAACTCTATTATACAATGCAGGAACACATCCTGCAGAATTTGGTGAAAGCTACTCACTTTGGATTCTGTCTGACAAAGATATAGTCTGGCTAACGAAAGTAGATACTGAAAAAGCGCGGCAAATTTAAAAAATATTAGCATTGCAACCCTAAAATAAAAAGGAAAGTCGGAACAACTCACTTTGATACTTTGACATTTATTTTTATTTTACTAGTAGATGCTTCCAATTTTGTCCGCGTTATGACATGATTAAAAGTAGCTTAAATAACTTGTTATCTTTTTATTAACTCCATACCAAACATCACACGGATACGTCACTCCATTGTAGCGTATTAAAGGAACAAAAAGAACAAACAAAAAATAACTGATACGAATTTGTACTTACTTAATTAAAATAAAAAAATATCAAGACATTTCTATACGCAAGTCAACCATAAAGAAACATCAACAACACGCCATCTTCGGCGTCAGAAATAGGAATACCATACACTGATTCTGATTTTACCAAATTTTTCGGAAAACAGATACAAATTAATTTTCTTTAAAATAAAATTGCCAAGTTTTTCTCTACCTAATTAGTTAAGATATAGTGTACCTAATTACTTAAGCTATTTATTAGACCAACGTAAGGCGTAGTGTAGCTCTTGAAATGATCCATCACGTACATACGATACTTATTTTCGATTAACACAATTTTAGCACACGTACAAATTTTTAAAACTCATTTTAACAAAATGTTTAAAATGAGTTCGTTTTAAAAATGCCTTTTTGGCATTAATTGTTCCTAAGTACTTTCTGCTTAAAATACCCCAATTGTAGGGTAAATATCCGATGGTAGGAACACTTTAGTGTTGTCATATAAAAAGTTTGCAAAAGAATCCAGTATCTACTTTCGTTAGCCAGACTATATGTACTTTTGACATTGTTATACCAATTTGCAAATGGACAGTAAATTGGGATCTGGAATCTCTGCCTACCCTTTTGAAGAGAAACGGGCGTGTTGCTTATGTATAACAATTGCAGTTTCGGTATTGTTTACAATTCTGGCTCTTTTAAATTAAATTAATTATGAAATACGTGATCAGAGTCATTAACTTAAGTATAAATACGTGTTCAAAAAAAGTGCAATTTTTTTTTTTGTTTAAATGTTCGGAAAAGATTTTACGAAATAAAAGTGTTAAGAGTATTTTTACGTATTAATTTTATTGTAGACTACTTATATCTCATCTCTTATAACTAATTACATAAAACACTTATAATATACATTACGGAAGACAATCTCAATTTGATTAAGTCACATTGACTTGTAGAGAATTGAATTTATTTAAATCTGTCTGCATTAATTTAGAAATTAATATTAATGAAATAGTGATGAAAGTTTCAGCTGACGTTTAAAATAGTTAACATCTTTAAGTTATTTTTAATCTAGACCTCATACATTTAAACCAATGGTTCCATTTATACGAGAAAGTTTCCGAATATTTTATTAATTTGAAATAAAACTGCATTTGAGAATTATGTAGTAGAAATAGAATGATTTAAAATCTTAATAATACTGTCGAAAATAACAACATTATATAATTCAATAATAAATGTTCGTTGAATTTCGATTCGAGTTTTGAGTATTACGTAAATAAACCTCAGTTTATCTCATGCATTTGGCACAAACAATGGCAAGGGAACAGAACTAAAACTAATGGCAACCGCATCTCTTCACCACCATATTCTTGTACTTGCGCAGAATCACATTCGAATCGTCCGTGTAGTAGAGCACGGAGATCGGTGACAATTTGATCGGAGCACACGATGGTTTTGGCACCTGGTAAACAGAGTAAACATATATTTTAGATTTATAGTTTAAAGGAACATGCAAGGAATATATTCCCTACACATATAAGCACATATTTTAAACATTTCTACTATATCGATTGTTTAAATTTAAGTCATAGACAACAACTTCGATTGGATTATGTCGTTGTTAGATTTGATAAAAATTGATCCGGTCTAAATTAACGGTCTTGGTCTTTATTGAGTCCAGACGAGAACCCATAAAACATAATACTACTACTAAATATTTTTAAAAAGTACTCGTAGTCTTAGGAAATCAATGACAAATACTTTTATGGCCACATGACTCTATAATAGGAATTAGTTTATTATAATTATATTTAATATATCACGATCAAAAAACTTACTTTAGAAGGATTCAAGAGATGCACCAGCGTTTGAACAATGGCGTGGTTGGTAGCGTTCTTGTGTGCGTTGAGGGGGAAATTGCATTCTCCGCTGCAGTAGAACGCCCCGTACCCGTCTGGCGCTATTATCCAGTCCTAGAAAGTAAAATGTATTGTTATAATAGTTGCTTATTTTATACTTAGGGAATCAGAACCAACAACAACAGCCACGTTGGCAACACTGGTTTTCATTAAAACTTGATCGACAGATAGTATAGCAACTCTGGACATAGCCGACGAATTTTATGTAATGTGAGCTTTAGATGAATTTGTCGCAAACGGTTCGCATCATTTTTATAGTTCGTTTAGTTTAGTACGCTAAGCATGACAATAGAGGCAGAAATGTAGAAACCAATTTTTTTTATATGTATATGCGTATGGTATGTATCATTTCTTATTTTCTTAATGCCAATAATAGAAAATATTTATTAACTACTCACTTGCCACTCCAAATCTTTGAAACTGACGTATAAGGTTTGGATTTCACAGCTTCTTGTGGTCCAGTGGGCGGCATCTGAAAACAGCATATTTTTTTTAATTTTATTGTTATCTTCTTGTTGTTTTTTATTCAGTTACTTAAGGTGAGTCTCAATTTCAACCCAAGATTTAGATCACAACAACACAATCCTGTTTTATTACACTAATAACCTAAACTACGGTAAAAATGAACATCATTAGCAAACATCTTAAACAACAGATATATAGGCTATACATCAGAATAATTCACCGTCTATACTCGCAGTGACAAGATACGGCATCACCCATCAGGATAATTGCTGACTATCTAATGAATACTTCATACAGTAGTCGTAATGTAATAGCTTTACGAACCTGTGAGTGGATTATGCACATAATTCGGCGAGTATCCCTGTTGTCGCCAGCGTCTCGCTTCCCTCTTTCGCCTGGCGCCGGCGTCAGTTGTTCCCAACTTAGAGGCGTTCGTGAAGTAAGCTACTATGAAGGGCTGCTTGCCGTCTGCCGCGACACCGTGAGGCTCGCTCAGACCCACTTCTTCGGGCTTCACGTTCCGTTCTGGAATTAATGAAGATAATATAAGCTACTATTATAATGTTACGATAATGTGAAACTAATTATATGTTAGGTTTGTTTTTCGTACATAGACAGTATAGATACGTCTTTTATTAACTGCCAATATAGAGGTAGTATATTGTTACATAAATGCAGCTTTTTTATATCAATGAACTTTTAGCAAGGCATACAGCAATCTCTGAAAACTCTCACTCCTTTTTAATCGTTATTAAAGAAAATTGTATTGATATCTTCCATATCCTCAGAACGATATATAAGTGCGTTTAAAAGGTTAGATTTAGCATTATCTAACCTAATAACACTCTTATTAAGTTAGAAAATGCTATGTCTATAAGATATGGCTATAAATTAAATAATGTACGTTAAACTCACCTGGTTGCGAATGAGGGTGCACAGTGATGAACAGTCCCCGGTTGTCGGCAGGGGCTGAGAGCCACGCGGACAGGGCACTCGTCACATTTAACTGCAGCCACCCCTCTGACGTGGAACTCGTGTTGGTCTCCACCACTCGTTCTAGGTCGAGGCCCCTGAAATAAAAAATCAGATCTCATGAATAGCAGTTACATTTGACCAAAATGTCTAGTGTCGTGTCTCCCGCTGTGATCGGGTAGGTATATTTTGCAAAAAATGAAAAGCCTTCTTGTTATAAATGTGCCAAATAAATCATCTGAATTATTCTAAGATGACTGAAAAGTTTGATGATAACACATTGTTTGTGTTATTATATCAAAAAACAGACAGACCGATCTTTCGCTTTTCGCTTATAGCACAGCTATTTGAATAGCATACAGTGCATACACATACTTGCTTTAATCAACAACATACACGATTTGACATTATCACATTACAATACTAGGAATCATTAAAAGCTTCATTCCACTACGTTGAATAAATCTAATATAATAAACTTCCGCTTCGCTATTACAATATACAATATTACAATATAATTATAGGCACAAAATCCTCAGTCATGTTTATCACATAACTTGAGGTGCATGTGGAGTTAGTTTATGAAGTTATTTCACGAGTTAGTACATTTCGTTCAATCGCCACTAACTTCCGAGAAAAGTGGAAACACTACAACTAAACAGATTAAAACAATGTTGTGCATAAACAACTTACCCTTTGGAATCTACTCGCAGAACTCGATTGATAACAACAGTGTAAAGCTCCGACGTGTTAGTCACCATAGTCTGTGCCTGGTGGAGACGGAGCTCAGCTGTGATGAGGGCCGAGGCGTCAGCTGCGACCCCTGAGCCTGCCACCTCGAACCACACGTGGCGCCCGTGCCCATGGCGAAGAGCCCCTAAATGGTGCTCTGTGGAATAATAGTTTACCTTTATAATTTATCGTATCAAGCTACTGATGAGCATGATTGAATTATAAAGCTTTAGATAATGAGAAAATTTCCTTAGATATTAATGGACGTTCGAAGTAAAGGAACAAGTAAATAATAAAGTTCCCTGGCAGTCTTCTCCAATCACTGCACTGTATATGTACATATATAATATTGAGTTTTTAACGAATACTTCGGTAACTTAATCGTGTAATTATTATATAGAAATTTAAGATAATATAAAAGAATAGCCAAATAACAATAATAATACCTAATAACGAATCATTTATCTAATTGAATCATACCTATTTACAAGGAATCAAAATGAAATGAAATACGATATTGGCCAGGTGTCTAGTAATGTGAGAAGCACAAATATTATTCAATAGGTAATATATTGAAATAGATATGATGTGTATCAGATTTAAATGACCGATGAGTAATGTGTCTTGTTATTTATCTAAAAAAGATTGGTATTTAAACATTAATTATATCTTTTTTTCTAAACCGTCTTAAGCTCGTTCCTAATTTTAATAACGCTCATTGATAACACTAGTCCTCCAATAAATATTTTCAAACATCAGATACAAATTAAAAGAAAAAGATGTGGTTTTAAAGTTTCAAAAGTAATTCTTAGATCTTTACGTTTATTAACCATGTCCTGAAAAGTATCATAGAAACGATTTAAGCCATATTTAATGTCTCCCTTTCTTTGATTATGTTTACAAATTAGTGTAAAAATGTATTACATAGGTAGGTACTAAAAGTAAATTACTCCCTATAAATTACACCTGATTTCATGTACGATGATAGGACTGATCACGGATCCATATTTGGCACCCAGGGCTTGCAAACTTCTTTAGCGTCATTGAATTACATATGCCTATGCTGCATACTTAGCGATGCGTGTATGTTTACTTTAATTTAACATTGTTTAGAGCTCGATAGCTGGGGTATTTCATTCCACAACAGTTTAAGAGTTCAATCCCTTTCGAATCTCCGTGTAATTTATTGAATTAAATTGAATGAATAAGTTCTTCTACCTACATAGTTTCGGGTGGTAAATACTAGCTAATTGTGGTTATTGAACCTCTAATAGACTACAGTCATGACGTTATTTTATTCTAATTGAAGACTGGTACTGGTAGCATTTTAGCATAACATAATATTTAAAAATCCTATCTCTACAAACATAGAAAATATTAACAAACGTATTCTATTGAAACAAGAGTATAAGACAATAATTCTCGTCGCCTATATGATTAAGCGGCATCTTCTTTTTGTGCTCGTGTGTGGTAAACAAGGTATGCGCGTGATGACCATCAAATTGTCTGACTCATTCCCGTCTGCCGGCGACTACCTGTTAACCCAGTGTGGGATCTTTTTTCATATGTCATATAATTTAACTTTGCTTTGTTTAGTCGACAGAGGTATTTCTCTATATCGATAAGATTGTTCACGGTGGCGCCCAAGTTATTTCGGACATTTGAACAACATTCTAGGGCTAACGGAATACACTTTATTGCCCTAAATATTTCTGCACGCTATGATATGTATAAATATCTACTGTTATTTCAAATACAAAATGTTTTATAATATTACACACAAAATGTTTTAGCACTCGAATAAGGAAAATGTATACCTGTTTGTACAAAACAAACATCGGCTCCGTATATATGAAAAGTCTTTTTAGTATACGAAATCTAACTTGAGAAGATGTTTTACAATTGAACGCATTTGCTCGTCATGAGTTCCTGGCTTCAATTAAGACTAATTGCAATCGAGATAGATACAATAGAAGCTGTCATTACTTGGTTGTTGATTTTTATATTGAGGTGTAAAGGGAACTTACTCTTGCTCTGGAAGGTGATGATAAGGTCGCTCTGGTCGATGGCGCGCTGCTCGTCACCGGTGAGCGCCAGATCCGAGCTGCGCGTGGGCCTCGTCTGCTCATGCTCCTCGGCCATCTGCTTGTACACATCCAGCAGGAAGGAGGGCGCTGCTCCGCGCTCCGGGCTCGAGTTGCGAGGCCGCCGCGGTCTCTCGCCTAACCCCAGCAAGTCCAGGATCTCTTGCTCCACGAGCAACTTCTCATGCCGAGTCATCGTGTGGTGAATGAGGGTCTGATCCACTCCGTTGTCCATGTACAGGCCTGACATGGCAGACCACGCAGTCGCAACACAACACGCATAAAAGATCACAAAGTGCCGGCTCTCCATGATGAGCGGTCGCAGTGGCCGCGACGACCGACCGGCGAGTGACTACTGGACGAGTTCAAGCGAACCTGCTCGTTCAAGGTAGGCCAGTGCGAGCCCCCCGCCGCCCGCGCCCCTCCCCCAAACACGCAGCTTTCCTTTCCTCGCATACGATACTCCTCGCAGCGAAGCTCAGCCGCCACCGCCGCCGTCGCAAGTGCACTCGCAGCTTTTACGCCGCCAAACCAACGAGCGCCCAATGTAAACAAAACTACCCAGAATAATTCGCTCAATTATAGAAGCAATCGTAAACATGCGTGTTGACGTTTTTAACATCAATAATATACTTTTCAACTTAACTACAGAAATATCCGTAATTAGGTAATTATATTATATTATAAAATATTAATAAGAACACTAACTTTGCAATGGCCAGATAGCAATGGGTTTAATTTGTATGCAACATGAAAACGTAAGGACTAATGGTTAACTATGTAGTTAATGGAAAAGATAATAGGTGTGTTCCTAGAACATCAGATAAAATAATATTAACTGAAATTTTAACTTATTCTTAATTTAATTAAATGTAAAGGAACAAATAAAACATAGTTTAAAGGAAAAAGTATATTTAATCATATGACAAAGGAATCTAGAAATAAACTTAACCTAAAGTAAAGAAAAAGGAATCATTTAATATATTTTTCCATGAATTTTTTGTGGAATTCTGATCGGAGTGAGTCATTGATGAATGTGTTCACTTTCTTATCGGGTTCGGAGCGAGCGCAGTTCTTGAACACAACATCGTCATCCCATCGTCTCTTTACCTGCAAAATAACAATAGAAAATATAATGATATTAAAAATACGTTACCCTAACTACGTAATACTACGTACACTAAGTACTGAAATTCTGCTTTACAATATTATGCTATATTTACGATAAAAATATACAATATTATGTCGGACTACAAAAAATAAAATTGACATGAAAATGAATATTTTCAATCACCCCTAGGTATTTAAGTTAAGTTTATTAGTATCTTGATTTACCCAAATGAAGCAAATTAGCTATTACATGAAAATATCAATATATTGTTATTACCTTCAGATCGTTCTTTTGGGCAGCAGCTGAATAGTTCAGTAAAGGGTTTCCTGATAAAATGTTCTCCATGCGTATTCTCTCCTCTTCCTGTTTCTTTTCTGCATCCTAAAAACAAAGACATGAAATAAATTGATGGTCTGTTCCTATCATTTATATTATAAACCTACATTACGAAATGTGTCAAATACTACGGTGAGGGAAAACATAGTGAGGAAATCTACCTGTTCTCCAAACAGGTAAAAGTGAATGCTCGTAAATGGCGACATGGCTTACCACCAGACACATTGAGTACTGACTATCTGGTTAATACGTTGTGTTCGAGGTGGCCATAGAATTACTACCTTCGCAATTGCGGAGATGGACACCTGAACCTCTGACTACCCCCACAAGGGTTAATGGTCGTGTCTTGTCTTTGTCCTTGTATTATGTAATGTTACAATAGGTTAAAGATTGTATTTAAGTGGGAAATACACATTTTTATTTACTAAGTACAGCTAATAGCTTATACAAACACCAGCATCATTATATTAGTCAAGTGTGAATGGCTTTTTAGTAGTGAGTTAAGCTAAAAATCTAACATTCATCTATCTAGTATTCATCAACATAAGTATATATTTTAATGTGTTACTTTTACCCTAAGCTTAAGCTAAGTTTGTAACTGCTATAGTTATTATATAATATTTCTTATAACTGCAAGAACTAGGTACATGGGTTGTTTTATAAAAAAAAACAACTAATTGTTCTATGAATACTAAATTAGGCCAATGCATTCATCGTAAATGCTAGCAACACCATTTAACTATTTATTCATACAGCACATGCCTCTGCTGCAAATCCCTTTCATTTATAAAGGTTGTTACAACAGTGTGCACAAGATGCCTTTAGTTAAGGATGAAAAATATTTTAAGTAGTGTCTCCTGGCATACCATAGAAGACTTCTAATCAATGGAATATATTGGGTAATTAGCATACTCCATTATGCCATCACAACCCCAATATTCATGCTACAGTATGACAATACATATATATTAATACAAGAAGATATTATATCTCTGAGGTACTGTGCTACCCGAAAGGGATTAAAGTACATTTATACTCATATCTATGTATTTGTATATAGTGACATTAATTTTGGTTGATCCTGCCATTATTGTGAGTTCTTACCACTCTTTCTACGAACCTAGTTCATATGATTATATAATACTTACTTTTTTGGCTTGCTCCATTGCTCTTTCTTTCTTAATTTTATTAAGTTCTGCTAATAGGGCAGCTGTGTCATCGTCTGAATCATCGGATTCTGAGGAATCACCTTCCAAGGGGTCATCAGCATCCAAACTGGCTGCGGGTACCTGGTCTACTTTAACCCTCTTGGATTGTGGCTCAACTGCTCTTCTGCCACTGGGAGCTTTAGCTTCTTTCTCCCTGTCATCAAGCTCTTTGCGGAAGTCTCGGGTACGCAGCTCATCAGTAGTTCCTTGACCTTGCTCTCTAAAATAAATTAAACATGAAAGTTAGAAAATATATTCATTCCTAAACACATCTTGTAAATTACATTTATTATGGCATTCCTAACAATATTTTTTTTATTTTGCAATATTAAGTATGTAGAATAAATCAATCAGTCAAGTTATTATATAAAGTTATATAGTTTAATAATAATACAAATTTTAACACATAGAAGATTTATTCAGATATAAGTAAATTGTATGCAAAGTAAACATTTCGGACGACATACAAAGCTTTGAAAATTTTTAGTATTGCAAAATATATTTCTGTTCCGAGTTCCAGAGGGGCATATACGAGAAAATTTTATGCTGTCTTCAAGTTAATAAAGGATCTATACGAAATGGTTTTATGATTTCATAAAGTGTGATATGGATCCAGAAGGAGATCAAAAATGTTAGTTCAAACAGACTCAGTGTCTTACTAACCTGTATTTTAGTTTAGTGTGTCCGGGTAAATCTCTACTTGAATATTGTCGAGTTAAAGCACTTAGGTCCTTTTCACCCCGTCCTTGTCCACCTCTAGCTGGATCAAACGTTGGCCTTGCTGCTGTAGTCATGTTTCCCACAAAACAATAACGAATTCAGTAACACAACTCTCTTGATATAATTTAAACACGGTGAAATATGTCTAAATCATGCACATTACAAGGGTTGTGAATTCTGTAAATTATTTCACAAACTTAATGTTTTATCTCGTGTTTTGTCGTGTTTATCAATTATTATTTTTGTGTGTTAACCAAAATGACATTTACTCACATTCAATATCAATTCAACTTTCAATGTTATACTTCAACTGTCTTGGAAGTTATATTGAGTGTCCGATTAAAAATATATTTAAATCATATCCGAAAATAATACTTGTATGTCAATAGCTCAAAATCAAACATTCTTCCACATGCTTTTTAAAGTAAAACATTGTGCAGTTTGATTCTATAGACGGTTAAAGTTTAATCAATGTTCTTCCTACTTGTCATGAGATAAATGATTCCCGCTTCGTGCATGACTCAATTTTGTTTATGGTTATGTAAAAAATAAAAAATACTATTCACTCACTTCCGTCATCTATGTAATGTATCTGATACTATATTTTGCGTAATTTCAAGTGAAAATTTAGAAATTTTGACCGGTTTCATCGTATTATTTAACCTAATAATTATTTTATTTTTCTACATATAGTCTAGATTCATTCAGCGTTCTGCTGCAACAATTCGTAAATAGAGTTCCAGAAGTATCTGAGCAATGTGAGTCGCCATTTTGTTGTTTCTATTTTGTACTTATATTATACACCTAAATGAATTATGTCCATCACTTATTTTGATGTACGATCGAAATATTTTGAGATTATAGTAATATACTTCTATGTTGAATATTATACAAAAAGCAGACTTCTACCATATGGTCATGATGATAAGAGCCCACCCACTAAGAAGTTACGCACGATCGCTTATTGTGTCGTACTCGTTTATAAACATATTTGCCTATATCAAGTCAGTAACAAAATCCCAATTTTACAAATATAACTACGTACGTTGCGGCATAGTTAAACTTAATTTTTTTTAATTATAGTGTTCTTTTGATACAATTTCAACGTACTACTTACTACTATGTTATGTTAAATTCTTAGCTAATTATCATTTCTTTCATTGAAAGACTTCAGTTTATACTGTATAATTGAAACCGTTTATAGTCTCCCATTTATTATAAATAATTTACTATCAAACATTTAAAGAAAAGTGTTCTAACAACAATGGCATCCATGCACAGTGTCTTAACACTGGAGCAACATGTAGATGTGCTTATAGTTCCTAATTTCGTCATTACCTTCAATAAAAAATCTACATAACTCTGCTCTGGAAAATTAAATCCCACATTTAACCCGATAGTCAATATACACCTTATATAGATATGACTATTTTAAGAAATAGGCTGCTTTCCTCATAAGATGTTCCTTGATCAACAGCACATGGACAATCATGGTTAACCATGTAAATTCTTCCGAAGCCATGCGAATGTTCTATTCATGCTAAAGGAAGAAACAATAATGTGCATATAAGAATATAAGTGCAATCATTCAATTTCATGCTGTGTTACAGAATACAGTATAATCTCACTAATCCGGCACTTCGATAGATCGGTACGTCCAATAATCCGGCACCCAAACTTATCCCGTGCAAGCTTACGTATTTGTTTTTTTTTCAAGGGAGAATAGTTTATAGTTAAAAATGTCAAATAAACGCAAACACAAGACACTAGATTTGAATAATGATAATGGAATACATCACATACATTGATTCCCTCTATGAAATGTTTTATTTTATTCATTACCTATGACTTTTGCTTTATAATCCAGTAATCCAAACATTCCAATAATCCGGCACTCTCTGGCTTTTAATAGTGCCGGATTAATGAGATTATACTGTATTTATTTTTACTGAAAAACAATTTACATTTTGTAAACAATATACACATAGATTTAATCAACAAATAACACCAAAACAAGCAGAAGTAATTACAATATTCAAGTTTTACATACATATGCTTCCCAACCTGTGTAATCTAACCTATACATACTCACTTTTTTATTGTGGCGGGGTAGTTAGAGGCTTGACTGCCCATCTTTGAAATATCTAAGGCATGTTAGGTATGGGTCTAGCCTGTGTTTTAGTGAACTATAGACACACACACAGAAGGCTACTTCTCCTAAAGGAAAGGCGGTTTCCTCATGATGTTTTCCCTCACTGTTAGCAACTGTAAATTATGTACGTAAATATTTTTAACCACATTTAAATTTCATTCATTGGTACATGCTAGAGCAGAGGGATTTGAAGCTAGGAGCTTTCTCATAAGAGGTCGTACCGACTGGGCTACAGCCGCCTTATACAGTTTTATTATTAAATGTCCAGGAGAGGACTAACACTAAGGTTACTTCAATTCCATATAAGCAGCCAAATATATGCATGTACTGAGCTCAGTATAATATTGTTTAATGGCAAGATTTCTACAAACTTTAAAAATGATAATAAGATATAGAATAAATAATATAAAATAATGAGACTTCCCATTTGTTGCAGATGGCAGATGACTTTGATGTTGAAGCAATGCTGGAGGCACCCTACAATAAACCTGTAAGTATATCCTATAAACCACAAGTCTTACAACAATAACCGTAAAATAAATTTTGAAACTTAAGAAATCTGTTGAATTAAAGGAATAGGGGTCACTTTAAATAAAAATAACCCTATTCAAGATACTAACTGTTAGAAGATGTTCCTTAATAAATGAGGCTAATATCAAAATTTTAACAAAAAGTATAGGTCATTACTAATCATGAATCTTTATAATTTAACTTTTGATTGTCATGTTATATCCACTTTAGTATAAATGTGGTATTATTATACATCTTTTAACAGTTCTTTGTTAAGTAGTAAAAATACATAAAAATTACATTTGGGTATCATTTCTTGTATTTATAGAACTTTGTGGTATTAGCCCTGCATACTTCACCGACCTGAACATACAGAGAGGTATCAATTTATTATGTATTTTATTAATTGAACTAAATGAAATGAAAATAAAAGCAAACCGCTGATGGGTCCTACATCTTTTGCAGAAGTGTCCCTGTGTGATGTTTGAGCTGTGTACAGCCTTTATCAGTGCTTGTATTCATGGTAAGTGCATAAGGATAGAGGGATTGCAGCCGCCCTTCCCTCTCAATGCTGGAGACCACAACTTCTAGTGCAGGCAGCCTTTAGGATAGTAACTCAGCATCAGTTTTAAAACTGATGCTTTTTATAGTTTTTTTATTACCATTTTCTAATGCCATTTTTATTTATTTACTCTTCGGCGTGTGTTGCTGTGGCGCTGCTTCTACCTTGTGCTTTGTGTGCAGGAAAGCAATGTATCATCCAAGTACCGAAGTGACAAGCATGGCGACAAATACAGGGACAAAGATAAGGAGTCAAGTAGAAGGTTAGTGTTTTATTATTACTTTATTTATACTTCCTTTATATAATATTTTGAATCTTACATATTTCCTTAAGATTGTTTGAAGTAGTGACTACTTATAACTTTGCAACCATTATTGCTTGCTGGGCCACATCAAAGTCACTTAACACCAAATGGTCAGTGCCCAGTGTAACAGGTAATAGTCAAAGTAGTATATTATGTATTATCTAGGTTTTTTACTTCATTTATTTATTGCCTTGACATTGAAATGGTAACTTTACACTTAATAATGTTGATGTGATGTTTCAACTAATAAATTTGTCTGACTTTATGTTAGTTACATTGTCATGAATTTATGATATATTTCGGTTTATTTAAATTTGAAATGATTATTGATCCAGACGCAGCAGATCCAGGGACAGAAAAAGGTCAAAGGAAAGGGATTCGCGGCGCTCAAAAGAAAGAGATGACAGGAAAGACAAAGATCGCAGGGAGAGAGATCGTCCCAGAGACAAGGATAGAGAACGAGAACGTGATAAAGTAAGACGGCGCAGCAAAGAGCGCGACTCCCGCACACGCGACAGGAGTCGAGAGAGAGACCGCGAGGTGCGTGACAAACATTCGTCACGAAGGGAACGCAGCCGCGAACGGGACCCCGCCAAAGAAGAGAGGTCCAAATCCAGGGGCATAGAACCCAAACTAGAAGAACTGCCGCCCGAAGAAAGGGACTTGCGAACAGTGTTCTGTATGCAACTCTCGCAAAGGATAAGAGCCAAAGATCTAGAAGAATTCTTTTCATCCGTTGGGAAAGTCAGGGATGTGCGCCTCATTACATGCAATAAAACGAGAAGGTTTAAAGGAATTGCTTACATAGAATTTAAAGATGCAGAGTCTGTTCCTCTGGTAAGTTAGATATCATTATTCCTTTTCTCTTAAGGTGCCTATATGTATCGTAATGAAAAGAAGAGCATGTGTTAAAATGTTCATGAATGTGATGTGCAAGAGAAATTTGTCATGATCAATCAAGGTGATCATTGATAATCTCTGCCATTTATGTCAGTGAAGTAAGAAACGGAGAAAGCTGCATTTTAGTAATCAATTGATGAAAAAGTTGAAAAAATTTTTGCAGCAAAAGCTAATAACGCATTTGTTTTACCAATTTAACATATTTTTTTATTGTTCTCAGGCGCTGGGGTTAACTGGACAGAAATTACTAGGAGTACCAATAATAGTTCAACACACACAAGCAGAGAAAAACCGAGCAGGCAACACTTTACCAAACTTAGCACCTAAGCCAATGACTGGTCCTACGCGACTGTACGTAGGCTCCTTACACTTTAATATAACTGAAGATATGCTTCGAGGTATCTTTGAACCATTTGGCAAGATTGATCACATACAGCTTATGACTGATCCTGACACCGGGAAGAGTAAAGGATATGGTTTTCTAACAGTAAGTGAAACATTACTATAATTATGTTTGCTGCTATACATGTCTAATAATTATGTAGTCACTTTTTTGTATGTATGTAGAACCTAAAAAATATTGTAAATAATAAATACACCATTTTTTAAGCATTATGATAAATATATTATAAATCTGCTCACTATTTGTGGTGAACAGAATGTTTTACTTGAATTTGAGATAAGATAATGTAGTACACTTTTATTGTATACGTAAAATGGTTCCATTTATTGCAGTTCCATCATGCCTCCGACGCCAAGAAAGCAATGGAGCAACTCAATGGTTTCGAGTTAGCAGGACGCCCAATGAAAGTGGGCAACGTGACAGAACGCACAGATGCAATGGTCAACACTAAGTTTGACGCAGACGAATTGGACAGAGCTGGAATAGATCTAGGGGCTACAGGGAGATTGCAGCTCATGTTCAAACTTGCAGAGGGTACTGGTTTACAGGTAAATAATGAATAAATCCCTGATATGTATTTCAATTCTGACTATAATATGATATCCACTAAATTTTTCCAATAATAAGTACATATCATGAGTATTTCTCTGAAGAACAGTAAGCTGCAATCACATATTTCCATTTCTATTGATCCTAACCCACCACTTTCGCTTTATTGATAGTTATATCAATTTAAATTGGAAAAATTGTCTACAAATAAGACAAAGTTTCATACTCATATTATCATATATGTTTTGTAAATTTAATTTAATGTCTACATAATATTTGTTTCAGATTCCGCCTGCAGCAGCGTCAGTTCTGATGGGTGCTGGCACTGCGATCGCGCCAACGCCTCAACCCCAAGTAGCGCCGCCTATTGCAACACAATGTTTTATGCTCAACAATATGTTCGATCCTACAACGTAAGTATAAGCTAGTGTTATGGTAACGATATTACTACATGTGTTTTTCATTTACGTACATAAATTATAGTCGCTAACGATAAGCGAAAACATCGTGAGTATCGGAAACATGTGCATCGCTAGGGATAGGTAATGGCCTGTGTCTGTATACGGCGATAGATATGGTTCACTAACTATCACGTTGGGTGCTGTCTAGAGAAAGTGGCCTTTAATTGGCTTATACTTTACTGACTTTGCAATTTCGGAGTCGCCACAATAATAAAGGGTATGAGGTTGTTTCATATCTACATGATTCACATGGGTTTATATCATGACTTAGTGTTTTTAGGGATTAACAGAGAAATGTTCGTAGATTTAATATAATATCAATCTGGTGATACAAAGATTTCATAACGCCCTTATGTTTATCATGGTTCTTCATATACTATCTTATCTTCATTTGCCTGGTTAAAAAGTTAATTAACCAAACTATTAATGATAATGATGCCATACGTAATCATCTATAATATAATCAATTAGTTTTAAAAAATTAAATGACAATTTGTTTATTTGGTTTTCATACTTCAACGTTTTTTTATTTGCAGGGAAACCAACCCTCACTGGGACATTGAAATCCGTGACGATGTAATAAGCGAGTGCAATAAACACGGCGGAGTGTTACATGTATACGTGGACAAAGCTTCGCCTCAAGGCAACGTGTACTGCAAATGTCCCACCATAGCCACCGCTGTTGCGTCAGTGAATTCGTTACACGGGCGCTGGTTCGCTGGCCGCGTCATCACAGCGGCGTACGTGCCGCTTGTCAACTACCACTCGCTGTTCCCCGATGCCATGACTGCGCTTACGCTCTTACTGCCAGCCAAATCACGATAAATACGCATAAAGTAGGTTAAGGTTAGGTTTAGTCTTTACGTTAATAAAGGTTGTCTCACAAGTAACGTTAGTATTTTTATTCACACCTGTTTCAATATAACACATTTGAAGAGCTTTGTGGAAAGGCCAAGGTTTGACGTCAACGTCAACAACTGCGAATTTAATGCTTTAACAGTCGGAACGCGGCTGATGGTGGTCCTCGTCCCGTGTTTTATTCCGTAGAACATACAGCTTTCCTACATATGGGCTCCACCATTGAAGTTGCACAACTACATTGGGATATGGTATATAATTTTGCGTCCTTTGCTTAGATTTTAAAAAGCAATAACCTTAGTTAAGTTGTTGCAATCATACGTATACAATATCTACGAAAAGTTTTGACAAGGGTAACATGACAAACACTTTCATGACCAATTACCCTTGTGGGGTATTCAGAGGTTCTATAGTCCATCCTGCAATTGTGGTGGTAGTTATATAGCCACCTCAAACCCATAAAGATACTATTTTCATAACCACTGAGCTACTCATCCCCAAATATCATGAATAGATGGGCTATCAATAATTCCCGTTGAACTAGGAATTGGAATTTAAGAGAGGTATTTTTATAAAAGGATGCTTAGACAACTACTGGTTGTCATTAAACCTCAACACACAAAATCCAGTTAGATCCATTTTCACTTTTTTGCCTATTTCAATCCACTATCTTAACCAGCTCCCAACTGATCTACACCTATAGGTCCTTGGACATGTAAAAGTACCTTTGAATCAATTCAAGGTGATCTTCTCTCTGGCTCATCATACAAAAAATATCAGCTTTGATAGTACACAATGTACTAGGGCTTCTTATATTAAAGGTAGTGATAGATTTTAAAATTCTATTCAAAAACAAAGTGTAATTATTTTGTGTATCATCACTATGCTAGTATGAAGTAATAAAATAACAAAATTGGTTGATCTATTTATTCATTTGTAAATGCACCTTAATTTAACAATACTTTTAAGATTTTTTTGTTACTTCAACAACAGGTTTTAAAAATCCTTTTCTCCGCAAATATTTGACTATGAAAGGTGTAACTGTTAGGGTGGTGGCTATTCTAAATGGTGCGAAAAATTTATGGACGGCATAAGCCACAACAAAGGTTCCTGCATTTGAAGTTGCTATCTTACCTAATGTACTGTTTTCTGAATTAAGGAACTTCATAAGTGCTCCTAGATCAACACCACTGAAACAAAAAATTACAATATTAATTTATGTAATATATTGCCACCTTACTCTAACAATGTATATAAAGGAATATGTATTGATTTAGCACTTAACAACTATGTTGAGAAACCAGATATTTGCTGAATAAATTTACATAATAATTTATTGCAAGATACATCACAGCCTACGCAATAGGCACTTCCTGAACATGGAACACAACTATGTAGTCAAACCAGTTTGAACTTGTCAAGTCTGTAGTAGCCCTTAAAGAGAGACAGAAGCTTTGAAAATAAACTTTCAGTCACTTTTGGGAATAAAAAGTGGTCATGATATATTATGACAGTAATTTATAGATACATCTTATTTTTACAATTGAATGGTAATTTTGTTAGTTTTATGAATTAGATGATCAGAAAATTAACAATTTTGAGTATAAAATAATAAACATACCTAGAAACCACCAAATAGCAAATACCTAAAGATGTTAATGATATGCATACATGGAAGACTATCACCGTGGAACCATATTCTTTAATTGCTTTCTTCAGCTTTTCTTTTGAGGTCAATGGAGTTGGTTGAGTCTTATCATTAGCAACAGTACACATACTTCTCACTCCTACAGCTGAGCTTTGAACAACGAAAAGAAAGCATTTTACAATCAGATTTAAAAAGCATTTATCAATAAAATAGGGTGATGAAGTTAGCAAATGAATAAATTAAAATATTGAGACTAATTAATAACTGACCTCCATTATTTTTGCGATAGTTCTCCTTCAATGTCATATAATGAGCACTGTGCAAGTGGTCAGACAGGTATTTGTACCCTTGACCCCATTGTGACCCTGGCATTCCCAAATGTGTGCTATTGCCACTAAATGGACTTGGCACATTGCTCTGCATGCTGGAGCAGAGACTCACAGCTCCTTGGCAATCATAGTTATTCACATGAGGATCTGGTTCTGAAGTGACATCAAAACTAGGTATATTGTCGCTCATTTTCATGTAATGTGAATTAATCACTGTGGCTGACAAATCTCTTTCGCGCAAAGGCGAGAACTGCCCCATTTCCGATGCATTAATATCCACTACATTTGTTGGCAATTGCAGAGAAACAACAGGATATTTAAATCCAGATGATATGTGCAAGGTTTTAGTCATATAGTTTGTACCACCTGAAATAAATTAAAGTATAAAAAGTAGTGATCAATAATAATATCAATTAACTCTTAAAGATGATAGAGGTTAGGTCGCTCATTAAATACATACCAAAGAATGTACATCTTCGAGCAGCTTGAGAGTTTAAACACTTATAAATATTCATACTTAATGACTGCAAGGATAAAATCAAATACAATTATCACAAGATTATTAAGTACAATCAAAGTTAATAAGCAAGAAAAATTTAGTACGAATTTTGTTACATATTCCACCGATTAGGCGACTGGTAAATTTTTTACTGCGTAGTGATAAAGAATAAAACGGAGAACTTAATACAAACAAATTTACTGTTAGTCACCCAACGCAGGTGAGTCGAACGAAACACTTGCAAAACAACAACGCAGTTTGTTGTTAGTATTTATTTAGAATCATCATCTGACATTTAAAAGACTATTGTGTGTTGCCATGCCATGTGGCATAAAAAAGTTAAATTTTACAAAAACTAGTTAGTATAAATTATTAAAAGGATAACTTTAAAAGATTTCTGCTAGTTGATTTACAAATACAAATAATTATGGAAGCAATTGTATCGGTCAGATAACGGGACAAAGGATTTGGAAATCAAGGACAGAACATTTATCTATTTTAAAAGATTCTTGTACCGTTGATTTACGCAATATATTTTTTGAGAAATACATTTACATGAGGGAAACAATAATTAGAAGAAACTGTAGAATTCAATTCATATTGCTCAGTTATTGGGAGCTAGACTTTTGAGTCTGTGTACAAATCCTGAGTGAACATATATCAATAGAAATAAATATTTCTCTTTTTATGTACACAATTGGAATTAAAAATGTGTCTGGAAAATCCACTACGTGAAATACAAAACTGGGTATACATAGTATAGTATGGGTAAGGACATAAAGAGGCAGGTTCCCGGTGCGGGTCAGTACTGATACGTACTGGTAGCGAATTCAATGTTATCTTATACGCTTACACATATAGAAACAGGTTGTTCCTATGTGTAGCGCAACGTGTACCGATTCGTACAGTTTGGTACCGATAAGTCCTTACCGGAAAACCTGCCTCTATATGTCCTCACCCTTAGTCAATGCTTGTAAATTGCGATACAGCTCACTAACGGTCACACTTTGTAGTTAATGACTGACTTATTGTTTAACACGTGCGATCGACGTGGCTCTAGATTTATTAACTCAGCAATTGTGGAGATGGACCCGCGATTCTCTGACTACTCTGCAAGGGTTACAAAACTGTCATAATAGTTTCTGTTATTGACACAACCATTGCCCAGTCATTGAACAATATTCACGAAAGTATTATAGTAAGTAAAAATAAAAATGCAGTAATAACAACATTAACATTTATTTTTAGATCGTTTATAATACACAAACACTTACAAACTAAAGCCATTAGCTGAATTGTAAATCAGCTATCAACGCTATGTGGTCTGAAGGGAACACTATACTGGGCAAAGCTGTGTTTGCTCGGAGTTCTTCTTCACTCGGCAAGGGCACCACCTATGATGATAAAATAAATTGTAATAAAATCCTAAATACAAAAAACATTATTTCATTATATTTAATTTTGTATCCTTTATAAATCGAGAATCGTCAATAAACAATTTAGGACCATAATTTCTTACTTTTGCACAGCAGTAAAAAGGGAGCGTTATTTTAATAAATAATAATAGCAAAGATTTTGTAGTGTGCAAAAATAAAATTAAACGCTAACATCTACATCAAAAGCTATTAAGGTATGTTCAGCACAGCTAACACCTGAATAATATACGAGTATGCTTAAATGCAGTATGTATTGACAACCTATAACATGTATGACAAATCTCTTCATTATTTGGCTTGTGACGAATCAACATTAATATCGTAGCAAATCGTACATTAGCTCTATTACCTGATCAACTTTCAGGGTACGTTGATCCATAAAGATGTAGTCCAAACAATCTGCGAAGCCCACTGTGAAGTTGGTGTAGTCAGGAGTGCCACAGGCACTTACCAATGGAATGTTCTGGTTTAAACTCAAATTGGACACTGCTTCTTGTTCATCTGAAAATAATTACCATATACTCTTTTAGTAATAGTTTTAGATTACTATTGTGTACCCGTGGATTATAGACTATAATACTTTGCCCAAAAATGGAACTAAAGCTAAAGAACCTTACTTGATTTCCAATCTTCTAAAGTATCCTCAGCAACTCCAGTTGTATAAAGTTTATAAATACCACACGAAGGAACACTGTTGAAGTCTCCGCATAATATTAGCGATGTAGTTTTATCTGGCATCTGTAAACCGTAAATACAAACTTAATGATATGTAGTCTAATAAATATTACGAAATATATTCGTACCTTATTTATAATATTCATACAATGAATTCAAAGAGGTAAGTATTCGGCAATTATTATGGATGGTATGTATGTTAATTAACTACTCAACCCAATCCTGTAACAATCGCAATCTAGAAATTCAAATTTTAGGTACAGAACCTGTTTGTACAAAAGATGCATTATTTTGGTATTGAGATACTTTTAGTTTCATAGAGATATGTATATTGCATTGAATTTTAATAGAGTAAGCTTCATTATTTATGTCACAGGTTTCGGTAATAAATGCTAACCTGCATTTTGAGTTTCTCCAAGATATCCTTGAGCCAGTAAATTGTCATGCCCCCTTGTAGCAGTCTAATATGGTCACTGTCGGGGTGGAAATAGAGGTGAGTATTGCCCACCACTAACACTCGGTTAGGATCATCTATACTTTGCAATATGGACGCACTGGACACTGTAGATCGGTCTACGAATCTCTCCATTAATGGCTTATTGTCTTTGACAGCATTCCAAATAGGTTGGAAGCATTCTTTTTTGTCAATTTCTCGTGATAACCAACACTGTTCTTCGTGCAATAATCTGTGAAATTTATTTTTATATTAGTCAGCTAAAATATATTTAACAACTTTAAATAAAGTACGGATAAAATTATAAGGCTTATTTTAAATGATAAACATTGAGTACTATCTGCTCAATATGTTAATTCAAGGTGGCAATGGAATTACTACCTCCGTGATTGCGGAGATGGAAACCCGAACCTCTGACTATCCCGCAAAGGCTAATTTAACGGTCGTGAACGCGTTTGTCGTTTGTCATTATATTTTAACACCTTTCATAATAGATACTGACTTTTAGATGATAAGTGAGTTTTGAGTGGCCAAAGAAAATTGTAATGATCAGCTGTCAGTGAACACTCAAATTCCTATTTCTCTGCAAGGGGTCCCAGCAATGGTTCCATAGATGTGACTATAGATTATACAAATACATATTTTTGGTATTATAATAATGACAAACCTAAACCTATCCTTGCGATAGAATAGTGCAAGTCCTTCGGCAACTTCTTTGCCCTTTTTATGAAACACACCCAGAAATCCTTGTTCTTTCAAAATGGGATCTAGGAAATGTCTGAATACTTTTCTATCTACTTCTTGGAGGCATATTAAATCAGCATTATATCCTGGAATTGAAAAAGCACTACAATTATTTTTGTCTTCTTTATTGCTTGTTATTAGTTAAATTATCATCATTAATGAAAAATTGGTCCTCTAGTAGCAATTGATAAATTTTAATTACAACAATTTTTACCCTGGGCCCTTACTCCACTAATTAACTTTGACAGCCACTCAACTGCGAGGCTATAGCGATTAATCTGCAGCTCGGCCGTAAAAGTGGCACTCTGCTAATATTTTGACAGCCACACTAGCGTCATAATAGCGAGTCAATGGCACTTCAGTGGCCACTCAAAGTACAGAAATTATTGTCTATGGATTACAACAATTTAAAAAACTGTTTGCACTGACAATGCAGCAATGTCAATTAATGAATATTGATTTAGCAGTTAAAAGTTTTAAGTTTATAACGTAAACGTAGCTAAAAACGTACCTGAAAAAATATTTTATGTTTTTAATTGAAACTAAAACTACTAACTGAGCGTGTGAGTGTACATTAGAAATTGACCATTGACAAAAAAAGCTGTCATAATAATAGTAGAGTACCAAATGAAGGCTATTGAACTAATATTGAGGGACGTCAGACCCAGAAGTATTTCGATAGCGTTTCAGTGGCCAAAATTTGTTAGTGGAGTGCGAAAAGTGTCAAATTACGGCCATTGAACTGCCACAATGTCGACACTGAAGTAATATTGTGGCCAATATGAATTAGTGGAGTAAGGGCCCTGAGTCCAGAAACTAAACTATAGTATATTCGCATTAAGAAAATAGTGACGTCATCATGTCCCCACGATTTGACCAATGAGACGTGAGAACGGTTGTGCAATTGGTTGATGTGAATTGTTATCTCATTAACTAACGTCTCATTGGTCAGTTTAACCTCTATTATATAATGACGTCACTATTTACTTAACGCGAATAGACTATAATTATACCCATCCCAAAAATATCTCAGGCAGCTAGAGTAATGTCAAAATACTACTAATTCTTTACTTAGATAATACAATATTCATACATAGTTTTCATATACATAAGAGGTACATACATACATAACATAAGAGGTATTTACCTAACAATTCTTTTAAAACCATTTGTTTTCTATAATCAATTTGCAAAGCATAGGCTGGGCAGTATGGATGCAACACTGTTCTTGTGAATTCTGAATCACAATATAGGTCCGCAAGAATATTGTATGTTACTACACGAAATCTGTAACAAAATTCATTTCAAGGATTAAGTTACAATGTACATTCAAAATTATATCATCAAACATTGCAAACCTCTTGTAATACCCTCTATCATCATTGTCTTTAGATGACTAGAAATTTATCTGCATATCAGTCTAGTCTAGGATGTGAATATAATGCTATCATTTGTCATTAATGTTATTAATGGCATCACAATCCAAATAACAATAATCAAAATAATACCATAGAGATATAATATCTCCCAACGTTCTGTCACCACAAAGAAATTAAATAATGTAATGGGAATAATTATGTATCTAGTTCAGAATGTTTAAGAATGTAAACTTACTTGGATCCACTGAGTTTAGTACTGGTAAAAAGATGCCTTGTTTCAAATGGACAGTGTCCAGGCCCAGCTTCCACTAATCCAGAAGATACAGTTTCCACAGCTGGACCAATACCACTTTCATTACCTGAAATAGTTCAATATTGTTTTTAATATCACAATTTATTAATTCCATCAAATTAATAGTTTTTTAATAATCTAGACACATATGTCCCATGCTAGTCTGGGACGTAAAAAGAATGTTAACTAGCTGCTGTTCTTACTGACACATTGTAGGAGGCGACTAGGGGTATATACAATGTATTGGGCAGCGGGCTAACAATCTCTCACCAATATTCCATATGACTTAAAAACCCCAATTTACATGCTACTAAGTGACTAAAGAGATTTTATCAAGTCTCTGAGGTTCTGTGCACCCCGAAAGGGATTAAAGGTTGTAAATGTATATGTATGGATTATTAAAGTCTGGGACATATAAAGAATGTTAAATTAACTGCTTGCTGCTCTTTCTGGGAAAGCTACCATGTGATTAGGAATCAAAGGAATATTTAACACTGTGTTAAATATTCCTATAAGGCTCTGTCCATCTCAATTGATAAATATATGACTAAATATATTTCTAAGAGCATGAACACTTATTATATGTTACAAAAATGTCACATACACTTTGGGATTACAAGTTAATATGATATTTACCAGGAGTACATTCTAACTTCAGTTTATATCCGATATCTTGAGTTGAAGCTGAGTAGATAAATTGGTCAGATATTGTTTCCCAAATTATGTGTTCATCACTAATTGTGTTCCCCTTCTCATTCAAAGTTTTTCCTCTAAACCATTTGAAAGTACAGTAATCACGGTCAGTATTTTGAGTTTCAAAATGTTCAGGAAATATAGGATATTCAGCCAGAATCATTTTCGGTAATGTTATATTCAAAACCCACGGTGGGTTAAATACAGCGTCATATTCAAATCCAAATATCTTTAACTGAACTGGTCTCTCATACTTTAAAAGATTTCCACATGTTTCTTCTTGACTTATTACTCCACCTTTGTTATCATAGAAATTGCATTCCCATGGAGGCACAACAAACTGATTCTTATTTTTCTTTTTGGCTTTTTGAATTTCTTTCTGAACATTAGCTTCTATTCTGGTCAGCATTTTGTTAAGAGTCTCGCATGGTTTGCGACTTAAATTAAATTGTTTAACATAGACATCGCTAAACTTAACAAACATTGTAATATTTACAGAATCCTCTTCTGTTAAATATCTGAAGTAACATTTACTGTGATCCATATTTTTGATAAAACTGGTTGAATATATTCTAAAACTCGTTCTAACTATGTGCAAGCATTTTAGGGTATTCAATAACATTCCTCTGATATAATTTATGGTTTAAATAATTTGTTACCTGCAATGAAAGGTTAGTTTATAAAACATTATTAAATTTAAGGTTAGATTTACATTCAGAGTATAGTTTAGTACCTTTAACACATAACTGAGAAATATATATAATATTCCAAATAAGAAACAATAATAAAGAGTTTTATTACTAAGTACCAGATGGTATATTAGTTGGTTGAAATAAAGTAAATAACAATACTTGCTCGAACTTAAAACTATCTAACCATTCAATATTCACTTATTATTAATTTTTATTTATTTATCATTAGAAGATATTCTGACATTATGACGAAACAATTAAATCATAATATACGAAAACGATTTAGGTAGGTACATAACCATGAACCAAATACAAATTTGTAATCTAAGACCAATAAGATCAAGAATTAACGATATGGGTTTTATGTTGCAATGATTCTATAATGTTACGTTATGAATGTAAGTTATGTCTATAAAGCATTTTGCATTTTGAGTCCAGTCCATATAAGTAAATTATTTACTTTTTTCAGAATCCAACGTCTTGTATATTATTTAAATATTTTTTGGCTGCAATAAAATTATATTGTCTTTGGTCTTTATTTAGTGCTTGCAACATGGTTTGCTGACGAACTGTAACGTGTCACTAAATTGTCAGATGTCAACAATATTTTGATTGTCGAGTTGTACGTGTCGTGTTTTGCGTGTAGAAATAGTAATAATCGGGAGAAACTATTACTTACTTTCTACTTCATTGTTATAATAGCTGGTACTGGATATTTTTAATTTAACTTCATCTGTATAAATCTTCAAAATGGTAAGTTAAACGCATTTACTAGCAACCACCAATCGATTATTTCGAAAGCATTGATGATGAAAAGCCCTAAAAATGATTTGTTACTTATTAGCCGGCTCCACCAAGTTCTACATCCGTTGGATCGGGAAGCCGTTCGCCAAGCAAGGCCACTGCAGCGCCTCGTACTTCTAGCGGAGGTGCAGTTCGTCAAAGGAAAACTACAACCACCACTGCCGCCCGATCAAGGACTACAGGAGCAGGCTCAGGTGGTATGTGGAGGTTTTACACCGATGATTCGCCTGGTATTAAAGTGTACGTATTGATAAAGTTTTAATTTCCAAAATAAATATACATGTCCAGTTTCATATTCCCATGACTTTATTCTTGCATTAACAATCGTTTGCATTCTTACTTGATAGTTTCCTAATGAGTAAATCTATATTTAAAGTGTGTGTGCTTATAAAAGCATTTGATATAATTTTAGTATGGTCTATATTAATAAAGACTGAATTTAAGCATAATATTTCATATTGCTTTTCCAGGGGTCCCGTTCCAGTTCTGGTGATGTCTTTGGTGTTCATTGCATCAGTTTTCATGCTCCACATTTGGGGAAAATACACCAGGGCATAAAGATTGGGTTATAACTCTAGATTTTAATTTATAAGTGAAAGTTGAATGGTGAAGAATGTCTGAAAATTGTGTTTAGTGTTATGTGAACCCTTTATGAACCAAGTTAAGAGATATTTCCATGTATAATTGGCATTTAATGTTAATTAATATGCTTGTAAAATTAAACAATAAACTATACTTATCTCATTTTTACTTTTGCAGTTTCATTTTATTTTTCCTTATCATTGATTACATACTTGTTTACATTTAGAATATAGATGTGTTTTTCATTTACAAACATAATTTCCAGTCCCTAATGGTGAGGGGAAACATCAGAGGAAATCTGTCTATCCCGCAGGATAGGTAGTAGCTGGTGCCCGGATACAGCGATACAGTTCACTACCTGTCCTGTGTACCTGAGGTTTTGATTGGCTCTTAACATACATACCTCCAAAATTTCAGAGATAGACACTCAAGGCTCTGACTGCCCCACCACAATAAAAAAGAGATTGCATATACACATAATATTGGGGACAGATTCCTAGTGAATAGCTCAAGAAATTCTATGCACCCTTAGTTTTAAACAAAACAAAAGTATGTTAAATGTGAAGCCAGTTGGAAAGGCAGCTATTTATAATTACAAATCCAACAATGTTTCTGTTCTAGGGAAAGAAACACATTGATGCATATTAAGGTATCTATCACACAGTTAATCAAATGCAGCAATTATTATTGTGAGGGAAACATTGTAATTAATACATTCCTGTTCGCCAACAAAATAGTCAGTAAATGTAAATGGCAAATAGTTTACCACCTTTCACATTGAGTATTGAATATCTGGTTGAGTGGACTAAGTTGGTCATGCAAACCTTTGACATAATTGTGATTGTAAAAGTATATTTTTTTTTGTTTTATTAGGTATTTAACTGGAAACAGAATATAGAATTGATAATGGGCAAGCAACCTGTCACCAATGTTTCATATATGACATTACAACTCCAATATTTATGCTAAAGTGATATTAAGACTTATTATTGTTCTGTCTACCCAAACACAAATTAAAGGATATGAATATTACATATATGTAACAGAATATAATAATAATATTGTAGGACATTATTACACCAATTGAACTAGGCCCTTGCAACAATTAAGACTTGTGTTAAAGGTACTAGTCAACGTACATTTAAGAAACATATACTTATTGTATATAGATAATTACATATATAATCAATGACCAGACTGGAAAGCAGAAGGAATGCGTAGTTCTTAACTCTGCCTCCACCGGGAATCAAACCCGGGACCTCACGATGAGCATTCAGGCGTCTAACCGATCGCGCCACGGAGTTCGTCAAATATCTGATATCACAATCAGTAAATATGAGCTTATTAGCATATTGTGGCTTACTTAAAAAACTACACCCCTAGCAACATTGTTATAAAATAGGTAGAATTAGAAAAAAAAAGGCATGAAAGTACACTTAAAGCTTTTATTATTATGTATATTAATACAAATTGTAAATTATAAAAATAAAAAAGTAAAAATAAGTAAGTTGATTAAGTAAATCAGCCTTATAGGGGATGGTGTTAAATGTTACAAATGCAATAAATTAAACATAGGCCTCACTCCTACGACCTCTTATTCTATCAAAAAATTGACGCCATGAGATTATTGTTTTTCCTGACCATATCCAAAAACTTGAGGTTAATCCAACAACCATTGTCATTAAGTATTTGATCATAAAAACTTCAAATTTAGGTTTTGAGTTCTGTGTCTGAGTAAAAGGACACGGAATTGAGTATTGTTTCATATCACATACTTTTCTATGCCAGGTTATCATCCAGTTGTCAAAATTTGCCTGCTCATAGAACAAGCAAGCTATTACTATAAGTGCTGGTACTGTGTACAACAAACCAAACACTCCTATTCGAATCATCAGTTTTTCAAGCTTATCTGTCTTAGTGCCGTCATGTTTCATCACTGTCCGAATCCTAAACAGTGACACAAAGCCAGCAAAAAGGAAAATTGTGCCTAACACTAAATATACACATAGCGGAGACAGCACAAAACCACGGAGTGCTTCAGCATCCCAAAGACCCACATAGCATACTCCTGACAGGATGTCACCTGAAACAACAAAATTACAAGTAAAATTTACATAACTATACCTATTGATCATGGATTCTTATGCATATCAATTAAGTGAATAATAATTGTGTATATTACTCTGTACTAAAATTTTCTAAGCTTGTTTGGATAAAATGTTGTCAGCTACCTTCTTACAAACATTTATGAGGGCTGACTGATACTAAAAGCCCTACTTGTCCTACTAAGAGATCACAAGAATCACTGATTCAAATAAATATTGAATCTCATTCTGATATATTATTCTCCTTTATGGTCACCAGCTGTGACTAGTCTTACCTGTGACAACTCTATTTAAATTGAGATTCATGTGTTTCGTGAGACAATGGTAATACAGTGCTTTGCAGAATAGACTGGATACTGACAGGCAGACTGAGATCCCCATATTATCTGACATTAGACTTAAGACTTAACTTTCTTTTACATTCATAACATTATTCATTTTACTGCTTTAAGCAACGAAAATGAAGATTGACATTCAACAATTGTGAAATTTATGTAACTATAAAATAGAATGTAATGCTTACCATCAACTTTCCCCATACCAAGTATGGATATAGTCTTGATAGCCGGAATGGCCCATGCAGCCAAATGAAAGTATTGGGAGTTAGCTTCAATGGCTTCATGGCCCCATTTAAGTCCTGCTGCCAGAAACCAAGTGAATGTCAGGATCACCCACCATATACTAGATGCCATACTGAAGAAGTACACTACCATGAACAATATAGTGCAAGGCTCATGTTTAGTTCCCTGGGTTATCACTGAGACATTTGAGAACTTGGTTCCATCAATGCTAGTGGGGAAGGGTCCTTGACAGCTAATGCCATTGCCTGCACTCCAACCCATGACATAAGCCATAGCCACCATCATATAGCACACTGATAAAAATATTATTGGCCTCTCTGGATACCTAAACCGATCAGTATCAATTAGGAAAGTCAATACTGTGAACAAGCAACTTATTGAGCATAATGTAGCCCAGATGCCTATCCATAGTCTAGAAAATTTCAGTTCTGCCACTGTGAAAAACATATCATTGCATGGTGCTCCACAATCATGTTCCACCTTTTCTCCAACTTTGAGTGAGTATTGTAAGTCAAAAGTTTTTGGCACTTTGAATTGTATTGGGCATACAAACCCATAATCTTTTGCTCCATGGAGCTTAGAAGGATCTCTTTCAGAATTAGTGTTATACACCACTTTTGGTGATTTGTTATGGTGAGTCTTGTGTAAATCTTGAGTTGCATTGTGGTCACCAAAACAGATTTCTCTACCATCTGGTGATAGCACTGGGAATCTTGTACATTCCAAATGAGCTGGCCAGGGGCTATTTGCTCGCAACATCACTTCATCACAATTACTTCTAGCTGACTCACATAGGTGTCTACAAGGAGGTATGGGTCTGTCAAGAACAGTACAAAGTGGCACGTAAATAGAACATAAGAAGATCTTCAAATCAGGAGAACAATTCATTTTTATAAAGGGTGAAAATTTGTGTATTTCAGATCCAACCTCTTCCTGTTTAGAATGATTGAGCAAGTTAGGAAATATGGTTTGATTGTATCGTATGTGTAGGCAGAATGGAATAGTAATAGCCTCACACCGCCCATGGTGAGGTAGATGGTCTCCCTGCACGACGGTGACTCTAGATGCCTCACAAATGATAAAAGATAGTAACAACAATGTTGAATATAGCCAAACTTCCATCTTAGAATCCAAGTTCTGTGATCAGCTTCCTTTTACATCTGTTGCTTGTTTATAAACTTTAATGGTGCTACTGTACATTCTGTCAAAGATTTCACACTTCACAATACAATATATATCATTTTTCTGTTTAATTTAAACTCTTCACTATATTTACAACAATCTTATTATCAAGGTCAACAAGGAAGCAACATGAAAATATGTTGTTTAATTCAATTTCCTTTCAGAACTACTAAAGTTGGATGAACGAACAAACAAGTTGCGAAAGAAAGGACGCCATATTATACTCCATACACACTATCAAGCAAAGCTGATCTTAAGACTAATCATATTTTTTTCCAATTTAAGATAGAGCTATACAAAACAACTCATAAGGAATAACACTAACAATATCATAAAACTATCATCTTAACTTTATCTATGAAGTGGTTTGCGAGTTATATTTAACAATCATTATTATTATTTTATATTGGCAGTGACGTCGAAATAACTAGTCTGTTAATTAAATCACGAATCGAATATGACATATGGATGTTCTAAAAATAGGTAAAATGTGTACATTTAACTACGGTTAATATATCATAAATATAACTCGAATACTTAATATTTGGTTAATATTAGCAACAAAAATAACATATTCCAATAATGTAGGGCTCGCTTATGTATAGGTAAATCTGAATAAAAATATATAACCTCTGAAAATAACAAAACAAAATTTGTTTTGAGTTGAGTGTTGATACAACGACTTTTTAAAATTAGTCTTTTAATTCGTTAAATAGGCATTAATGGGTTGATTAAATAGTTGTTAATGAAATTAAATATTTCGAAGTTTTCTGTGAGATGATGTGCAATTATTAATTAATTGGACAGGTAATTTATAAATTAAAATCAACTAATAGTATTTGATACTGGTTCTTCTATCCTTTATAACATTTTTTTAATGTTACAGGACTTTTTGACTTCGAATTTTATAAAATGTACTTCAACCAGGGGAATCCTCGTTCTGAACTTACAACTGAAGAACTTGACTGTAGTAATGCTTCAAATATCAATTATGTTACTCCTCATAAAATAGCTGTTGTTGCTTTTATTAGAGAATTTGGTCTTCTCAAACTGGAAGGTAAGCATCTTAACTACTACCATTTGTTGGTTAAATTGAGTTTGACTTTCTGTATCTTCACAAAGGAGAAAGAATATTTGCTATGTATTTTCAATAACTCACATTCAAAATTTCTAATGGAGTTTTTGGCTCATTATTTATTAAGAATATTACTTTGCTGTTTGCGATAAAGTGACATAGAAGATTGCCCCAAAATAGCATAGGACTCTACTAGTTGTGTCTCGTAAAACAGGTCTGTAATAAGTAGTTAGCACAAATGTATGAAAATATGTCTTAGCCAGAGTCATAAAAATATTGGTAGCTGCTTATCTGGACCTCACTGCTTCACTATACAATTATGGAGTTTCCTATAAATTAAAGTTTTTTAAATTGGTGTGTAAGGACTATAAATTTATTTTGGAGATATTATATAGTGTTGTATTATCAATTCTCTTTCAGCCAAATCTGTTGGGGAGTGTGTATTGGCTCCAAAATATAGAAGAGATTTCTGTATGTTAGCCTTAAAGTTAATACAAGTAAGTAAAAGTTAAATACAAAGGATCCCTTATTCAAAATATTTCATTCTGTATAAGTCATAAAGAAAAAAATTGCTTATATATAAATAATTTAGAATGTTTGAGTACCTAAAGCAATGAAAAGTTGCTATGCATATTCAAATATTGCTTTTTAATGTCTTTATACAGTAATAAATGTATTTTTTCAGTGTCCTGATATGGAATTCAAAGAAATTGAAGCTCTTTTAACCAATGGCAAATACAACTTGTTAAGTGTTCATTTGCAGAACTTTTGTATATGTCTCCAAAATATTTATGTCAATGGAGTTAGTTCTTTAGTTGACTGTGTAACCTCTACCATAGATAAATTAATGGTTGAACAAAGTGAAACCAACCCATGTATGATCACAAGAACTAGTGTTATAGGTAAGTGATTTATACAATTTTCCAAACATGCCTCTACATACTTAACAAGATAGGCAGAGACTATCAATTGACACCTGGAATGATCCTGACAAATCTATATAATATCTATTCAAGAAACCTTAATATGATGCATGAGATCAAATACTGAGTTTTATATAGCCAACACCACATTAGAAACTCTATGATTATCAGGAACTTGAAAATATTATAACCAGGAGAGGCCACTTGTGTATTAGAGATTTTCATGATAATCATAAATAAATATTATAGATATTTGCAACAGATTAATTGTTATAGAAACTTATTGTGATAATTATAATGTAGAGTATTGTTCATTATTCTTCATAGAATAATTTCTGCATTATTTTTATAAACATGTATTTACTTTACTGTGTATTGTTCATTGGAAAAATTCTTTGTTTCCAGGTTTTTTTTTACGGCGTGTTGTACTGCAAGTTGAAAAGTTGTCCTTTATGCAATTAGTGCATTTGTTTAAATCTTATTGTGTTTACTACCAAAAAGGACGTCCTGGTTTAATGGTGCGATCTCTCAGTAAAGAGGTTAGTATGTAATTGAAATGTGTGAAAAATATGTGCTCAAATATATGGTCTACATACCTATGTATGTATTGGGTGCCGCACATGGCCTTGGATGTAAATACAATGCTAATTAGCTGCTTTTGTTTTTCCTTCAATGTTTTAATATAGAATTTACGGGAAAATGGAATCCTTAGGGTGGTAAATGGTAACTTCTCACATCCCTCATAGTTTGTAGCTAAGTAAAGTCAATATTACTATATATTTATCAATTTTCAGAAAATGAATGTTATGGAGCCACATTCACTTAATCAGACTTCGGAGGAAAGCAAGTTGCAGGATGCTAGTTTCAAAATGGCCATTATTGAGAGAGACAGGTACTTGGTTTGAATATATTATGAATTTTGTAAGATGTACCAATTTTTCATATTACACTAGTTCACCATTTGGAAAACGTTTAAATACACACTATGAGAGAAATTGTTGTACCAGTCATTTTGTTATGGTCATCTTATGTGCTTGTGCTTGTCATGTTATTGCACTCGTGGTTGTATATCCATATTTAAATTGTATTTTTTAGTGTCTTTGAAGAGAGACATTGGTCAAGAAAACAAGCGGAATTATTCACAGCTCAGCAAGCCAATCTACTCCAAATAAATGAACAAAAAGCTCTACCACCCAAACAAATGCAGAAAACGATTATTGAAATAGTCAATGATATTCCCATATATTCGGATGTGGTAAGTGTCACTAATATTATTCATTTATGCTTCAAAATTCTGTTTACCCCTTTAGGGATCAAACATATGCACAAGAACATACGAACATTTAATGCATTTAATTTCATCTATTACAGACAATAAGTTCAGCCCATAATTCCTCAATAAATTCACTTATTACTTACTTGTCATTTTAGAACTACATTAAACATAGTATTCATTTAAACCAGTGTTAAATTATAAGTTAATATTGATATGTTTTTTTGAATTACAGCATTTTCTAAGCTTTTTGAACTGCATACGAATGAAGGAGTTCAGTGGAGCCCAAGACTCGCTGTACAACTGCTTTGACAGATCCATATTCAATATCCTCAGCAATACACTGTCGAGCAGCGACAAAAACAGGCATTTCAGATACGCGGCACTCAACAGGGCGGCCATGCACTCCAAGTTTGGCCACAAGTGAGTATCCACTGTTAGCTATGGGAAATATTAATTTACCTTATTGCTAATCAATTTAGATCCACGGATTTGCTTTAGTCAATCAAAATATATAATTATAATATTAAAATAGTAGTTATAATGGATGGATGTATTAATTAGTAAAAATTAAGTAGTTAAAATGTTAATATTTATTAGTAATTTATATTCTTTAATTTTTAGGGAAGTAGCTATGGAAAGTGTGGGTGAGGCTTTGGTAATGTCTCAAGAAGCCGGAGACGCGTCGTGTCTAGCGCAGACGGGCGCGTGGGCGGCGCAGATAGGCGGTGCATCAGGCCGGGCGCTTCTGCCCAATGGGGTGCGCGCCCCGCGAGCCGCTGCCGCCGCCGCCGCCGCAGTCTCCGCCCACTTACTGGCTCAACACAAAGCTATAAACGGCGTGAAACCTGCGCAAGTATTTAGTGTGAGTGGATTAATAATCAAGTTACCTACTTACCTAGTTTACTTTAGTCAATTCTTGTTAGCTTAGTTTATTTTAGTACGTATATTAAATTTGTAGCCAAAGTAAGATACACTTATCTCAGCATTGAGATGTAAAGCCATTCTTACTTTAATTCACAATCCTCGAAAGAATGGGTACAAACAGTTCCAAAGAATTACAATACATTGCTCAATAAACCTTTACTCATAGTAAAAAAGGCATGAGTGGCAACTCTTTAGATCGGCATAGTAAGATGACATTGCTTCTCTATTGTTTTGTATAAAACCCGTATGTTGTCGCAGGTGGTGACGAAGGGCGACTCGATAAACTATCTGCACTCCATGACGGACCTGACCCTGGGCAGCCTCTGCAACACGGCCGCTCTGTGGGCTCTCTTCGGTAAACAAGAGATGGCTTCGGTTTTCTGCCAACTTGTACTTAATCTGAACACAAGTTAGTTGACATCTTCTATACTTAAAGATTTGCGGTGTCTCGTTACTCTTAGATTAACAGGAATTTGGGATTAACGTTTGGCTCTAAAATTTTCTGCATTGCTTTAGTGAAATTAAATTTGGAACCGGATACCAAAGTTTCAAAAATAGCAAAAATATTTTTTTTTTTATTCCCATAACACCAAATTTTATAATTTTCTCTTAGGCTTTTCATCATTACTATATTGAAAGCATAATAAGTCGTTTTTATTAGGAACAGTCTCGGGCATGTCAAACGGGGAAGGTGTATGGCACTGGACGCAGGCGTGTGATTGCGCCGTGGCGGGCTTAGCTGGCGCCGCCGCCGCAGCCGGGGAATCCGCGACGGCCGCGGCGCTCGCTCAGAGATATCGGTCGCCGGAAATGGATGCCATTGCATACGCTAATACTGCGGTCGACGCAATGCATGCAGGTTTGTACCAAGATGATAACTAGCTGCTTTATTAAATTGGATTTTCGAATATTTTTTATTTATAAATCAAGAATGTACAAAATGTTTACATTAGAATATTTCCTAAAGGGCTCCTGATAGTTAAGTGTGGACGAGTCTTAAAGATTTCTGATTTTTCAGAAAACGATTTACGAAAGTGAAAATCTCTATGTTAATTTAATACAAAAAAACTCTTTTATTTAACAGGCAAATGGGAAGAATCTGAACAATCCATCAGACAATTAGCATCGTACGATAGATGGGAAAGTCAACTGTTGAAAGCAAAACTATTCTATCTGAAAGGAGACCCGAGTAGCTCATTAGCAGCCTTGGACGATGTCTTAGATTATTGCAAATCAGAGGACGACACCCCCCACTACATGTCGAGGCGGCTTCGAGCCATGCTATTGAAATCTCAAGTGCAACAATCCTTTGGAACGCAGTCCATGAACAATTCAAACATAATCCTTTTAAACGAAGTGCTGACCTCAGCGAAGAAATATAATTTGCACTACCTGGCGGCGACGTGTGAGCTGCATATAGCGCACTTGCAACTTCAAATGGGTTGCGTGAAAAGCGCGCTCAGTTTGGTTAGGAAGGTGTTGCCAGCTGTGTTGGCGCACGGAGCCATCTATGATACGGCGCGGGGTAAGTACCATGTTAAAAGTAAGATTTTAACCATTAGTTTTACCTTTTTCTTCTTTGCTATCAGTCCTTACACAAAATTTTGTACACCGTGCTGGGGCAGGGACTAAAAAATAGGCGCTTAAGGGACCAGGGGTAAAAGGAAACCATAGGACGATTGGTTAGCAAAATGTTACCATTGTCCCATATGACAACACAACCGCAATATTCATGCTAAAAAGTAACCAAGAAGTTTTCATTTTCCCGAGGGTCTGTCCACCTCGAAAGGGCTTTAAGGACGCGAATGTATCTGTAGAATCAACGACCAGACTGGAAAACAGTAGTAAAGTGGGAAACGAATCTAACGATTAGCGTTAAGGTGGGCAACCGTTGGCGCAAAGGAGGTCGTTAAATTATTATAACATTTTATATTCTTCTTTCAGCTCTGTTACTGTACACTAAGTGTCGCGTGGCGGCCGCTCCGAGTGAGGGTGAGGTGAGGACGCAAGTGCTGCAGTCCTGTTGCGTCACTCTTGATACAGTGAAGAAGCAATTTCAGAAAGCCGGAGCCCACAACCCACTTTTGGAAACGTGGTATTTTCAGGTTGGTGCTTTAATAGGTTAAAAATTAACTATAGGAGTCTTGTGTTGTTTGGGTTATGAAAGCATTGCCTATTTCCCGCCATGTCATATAATATGATGAATATAATTGGGGATGATATGAACACTGATATAATATTACGTTGTCGAATCCAAGATCGATATACTGAAATAGTCCACTCAAATATTATTTTACGTGTTCGTTATAAAAATATGGGTATTTACTATCCAACATTCATTACATAAGTTTATAGATGACTAATTGGTTATAGATTAGCGCACCTGCAAAATTAGACTCACATCTAAATTGTCTATTTTGCAGGCACAATTGTATAACGACATAGGCAACATATCAGCAAGAAACCATTGCGCCTGGATGTACAGACAATTAGAAGCACAGAAGCCATTCGAAGTTACCAACTCTGTGCTCGTGTTATATTAGTTTAATTATTGTAATCTAATAGCAAGTCTGATTATTTTAAGGAATTAATAAATGTTATTATATCTCTGAGTTTAGTTTTGTTTTTATAAATAAACTTTAAAGCATTAAACTTAGATCGTAGTTCGTAATCTGCCTCACTTTGTTTCAACCTAAACCTACGTGATTTTCATACTCCTCTTCTACAGGGATTATGAAAATGCGACGAACAGCCTGGTTACGAATATTGATTGAAATAATAGCTGCTTGCAATATTTTTATACCAGGGAAAGGATTATCAAACGATTTTTTTTTTATCACAAATTCTTTATTTACACTTAACCTAAAACATTACTTATGTGTCTATTAATATATTTTGTTATTCAGTAAGGAGTTGTCAATTATTTCAGACATGATGATTTTGATATCTTTGCAAAGAACCTCAGCGACGAGTACTTTAGTTTTGGGTTGCACGTCTGCCGTGGTGTAGGCGAGCTCTCCCAGCACGCTGGAGTCGTTCCAGCAGTAGCCGAGCGCCGCCTGCGCCTCGCAGATCCTGCCCAGCTGCAGCAGCAGCGACGTCACGTCCTCGATGAGCGGAGGGAACGCCGTGCAGATGCGCACCAACGACTTGAGCACCGGCTGGAACAGCTCCAGGCGCATGTCGCTCGGCAACACCGACAGCAACGTCGACAGGGTGTTCACGCACAGGCGAGCCATCGACATGGCCTTCGGCAACGCGTACTGAATGGACAGGTGCGACACCAAGTCCACCGCGAAGATCTGCTTCTCCAGGGAGGCCTGGCTCAGGATCTCCGGGATGAGGTCGAGGCAGATGTGCATGGAGGGGATGCCCTGCACCGTCACGGGCAGCAGCTCCAGCGGATACCCTTGGAAGTGAACCAACTTAGCCAACGAAGGTTCCGAAATGAAAACCTGGTGCAAGAAGGAGCAGATGATGCTGCGAACTTCTCGCAACGCCCACATTAGCTCGGGACGGGCTCGGTCAGCGTCCGTTTCCAAACACGCTTCCAATAAGATCTGAAGAGCGGCGCTTTCCTGCGCTCCCACGAGCGCGGCGCGTAGTTCCTCACGCTCAGCATCCGACGACAGTTGACCACATTTTTCCAGCAACGGCTTGTCCTGCAGATGTCGCGACAGTTGGCTGCGGGATGCTGCCAGTGCCGCTTCGAGGATCCGCAGAACTACCTTGAGCAGAGGCCCGCATCGGAACACGCGCATGTCGCACCGCAGCACCTGCAGCGGGTCGACGAGCACGTTTTCTTGTGTGACGGCCACAGCCTTTGCCACACTCTCGTTTCTGATGTCGAGCAGAGCGTTTATCGTGGATATCCAGAGGCAGCGGGGCAGCACCGTGTTGAGCCGCAGCCACACCTCGCGGTACAGATCCTGCACGTATCTGGGCACGCCCTCGCCGAGCACCCGCGTGGCGTGCCGCACAAAGGTCTCCGCCAAGGGCCAGATCTCGGTGGGGTCCCGCGCCAGCATCGCCTTGAGCACTTCTCCCGTGCGGTATGCGTTCGTCTCCATGTTTTGTAGAGCTACGTCGACGCTCGCATCCGTCAGTGGGAATTCTGGCGCAGCTCTGTGCGTGTCGGCGTACAGCTGATCGTCCATCCAATCGTCTACGAGCGAGAGCTGCGGGAAATGCGTTGCAAGCAATCGCAAAAGTGGGCTAAAAAGAAGGCCGTAGCTTGCCTGATCTCGTTGTGCACGTCTGAGTAGGTATTTGATAGGTAGCTCAGAGAGGAAAGTGGCAGAGTACGTGCGCACTTTGCGACCGTGCGCTAGTAAATTGGCTGCGTTGGCGAGTCGCACATCTTCATACAATAAAAGGTAGTAAAAGAGAAGCAGTTGCGAGGCCAGAGTGGGCTTTCGATCGCCTCCCGGCTCTGCGTCCGCGACCTCTCCGGGCTTCTTGAGCGCGTCGAAGTTGGCGCCGAAGGTGGAGTTGCGGAAGAGTCGTCGGATTTCCTCATCTTCGATAGGTTGGTGCGTGTAATCGGCGGCCGGTTTGGAGCCGATCACGAGCATGGAGTTGACGTACACCTCGATGAGCGCCGGCATCACGGGGTGCAGGGGCGCCGTGCTGTGGCATATCTGGCGGTAGATCCAGTCCTTGATGGGCACGCGGTGCTTGGAGAAGGCGCGCGACTTGAGCAGCTGGTGGATGCAGTGCACGGGCAGGTAGCCTGGCACGTGGCTGCTTAGGTTCGCTGTCACCGGCACCTTCACGGCGTGAGATGTCACCACCTGTTTAGAATTCAATTAATTAGTTTTCCGATATGAATTATCTTTTACGTCTAGAAAAAAAATCTATGGTTTCTGTTTCAATAATACCTACAAGATTTAACAGACAAACAGAGCATAAGCATCATGGTTGTGCTTCTTTCAGAATATTAGAAGCTTCGAGTAACCATTGTTGGAGTCTAGGCATATGACTATAACTGTATCCTTATATTATTAATCGCTTACTTGTTCCGTAAATATCTCTTGGGTGAACGCTTGCTTGATGCGCGCTAGGCCGTTGGGTCTGACCGGGATGCGCATGCCCAGAGTGGCGCAGACCAGCTCCCCGATCGCAGAGAGCTGGCCCGAGTGGAAGTGAATAGCGATCAGCAGCAGCATCTCTCCAAACGACGCTGTTACGCCCGAATTGCTGAAAGAATACAAAATAATAGGAAAATCTTACATTTAAAGAATGGACTCCGGGTTTTTTTCACAGCAATAAGTAAAAGGAATAAAGAGTATGGGATATGGTGTTTGGAAACTTTTTCTTATTTCTCTAAGTGCATTCAGAACTACGTGAAATACAAAAAAAGAGGATCAATGATATCTTTCTGTATATGTACTTAAATTAATACCAGTTATTTAGCTGTAAATAGTTATTTTAATGTTTGTTGTATGATGTTAGAACATACTGAATTACTATTTCGTCTCGAAGTGATTCACTCACCTTTCAAAATAAGCCTCTTCTTTAACTAGCCATTGAATCCAGTCAATAGCTTTCTTTTCATGTTCAGTTGAAGCTGAAAATGTTTTACATAATCAATAAATATCCACTAATGATATAGTATGACTCTAATTTTTAATTAAGTAGATATTATGACTATGAGGTTAATTAAAGCACATGTAGGCATATATAAGTTACTTAGTTTTGGAATGTAATAATCAGAATTCAGATAACATGATTAAGATGCAATTACGAACACTACAGTTGAATGCATATTAACAAAATGAATTAACTCACTCATGAGAGAAGGACAAGCCAAGAGCATTGATAAGCTCAGTGATACAAATCTAACACCAACAGGTGTCGCTGGTGGCTTCTGTGTCACAAGCCTCAAGAGCCCAGCCACTTCTTCATCTTGAAATTTGATTCCAGCAATGCCCCTCAATGCACAATACAGTCTCAATAGTGCAGACGCATCAACATCAGCCTGTGCATCTTTCAACCTTAAGAGAAGCTCCTGTCTTAACTTTGTCAGAGCAATGTAGCCGTCACCTTTGGCTCGTTTATTGGCATTGCGCAAGAATGTAGCAAACCATGTTCTTGTGTTTTGATCAGAACCTAACAGCAATCCAGATATGTAAGATACCTGTAAATTAAAAAAGTTGTTCAATATAAATGGTTTTGTACAAGTGAAATTCAGTATTTGAGGCAGAGCATTCAGAGACCAGAGAATATAAGTTCAATTCCTTTTGAGCATGCCACATTGAAAAAATTTGCAAAATATGACCCTACTGTGGAGTGAGAATGCATACTCAGTCTGTTTAAGATGCATATTATGGTATATATTTATCTGAGAACATAGACTTACCATTTCATCTATATGATGTGTTAGTGTCAAGTATATGATGACAGCGGGAAGTCTTGAAACTAAAGCAGCTCTTGCACGCACAGAGGCAGCTATGAAAGGACAGGTGTTACACAATGTAGTGAGGGCTTTACCTCTTAAGCCAAACTCTTCCCCTCTTTCGGCATTTAAAACTAATGATTCTGTCACTGCAAAGCACAAAATAAAAATAAGTGACTAAAATATATGGTTAGTTACAATTGCCATCTTAAAACATCTGATGCCCATTAATTATAATCCTGATAGACCTCTTTGCCTTCTATTACATTTATACACACCTGCAAGTATATTTAAATGGTATACTTAAGCTTTTGCCACAACACCTTTTTTTAGTACATGCCATAATAAAAAAGTTCAGGATGGCTCTTCAATCTCTCAAATCTTATTCCATTTTATAATCCATTCTTTTAAGCCACTTCATAACCATAACTTTAGTTTTATAATATTTTAGATTCACTTTCATGCTTACCTTCTTGTAAAGTATCTGGCATATTCGCAACAACCCATGACACAATAGTTGGTCCCCTATTAACATATAATAATACTTCAACGATTTCACAAATATTGAGAAGATTTGGCAGTTCTGCTAAACTAATGCAGATGACATCTGTTATTTCTTCTAAGTAAACGTCATTATCAAAGAGTTCTGATGCTTTGACTACACAATCAGAGTTATTCCACTTGTTTTGATTATATTCAGCTATCTGGGCTTGCATCTGCAGCAATTCAGAGAGAACAAGCCTTACTCTTCGAGGGGAGTCAGCTTGCTCAAATTCACTGGCTATGGCATTTACTGGAGATGGTATTAGATAGGATTCTGTACATTGAGAGCCATTCTTTAATCTGAAATAAAATTTAATGAATACTTAACATAATATATATTATAAGTTCATTTTTGGAAACATATAGAAACATAGGTCACTCAATGTTATCTTCAAATGGCTCTTAGGCTCATAATCATACACATTACTAGATTTAACAACAGCAAATACTCTTAGTCCTCATATATTATTATGAATTAATACTGTTAAGAAATGCTTACATACCTCATTTGTTGTTCTTTCTTCAGATCTATTTCCAAAGTGTGAAACTCGATGGATAAAAGAGATACTATGAAATTTACTAAGTCAATTCCTGAGAGTAAGGTTAATATGTCTTTTTTGGCATCTGCACAGGATTGCGTGAGATCCAAAGGTGAAATCAGTGCCATACGTACTAAACATGGAATTATTGGACGAATTTCATCAGATGAACATTTCATCAAAGACGTTATATCTACATCTTTAAGAGCTTTAAATACGTGAGGCTGGACCGGCTTCATAAACACTATAGAATCCATATTTATTTCGGTTTAATTTATATTAAGGTTTGTTATTTATATATAACCGTACTATATAGTCCAAGAAGAAAACATTTTATTAACTTCGAAGGTCTAATACAAAATTATACGAATGAATTCATACAAGTTAGACTCGTAGAATCCAAACACTAACTACAACACTTTTTTATTCAATTTCAACAAAATAATTGTTTGATTCAGTTTGACTTCTATCATAACGTTAGCGATAATTCTGCTAATGTCTGGTAATTTACAAGTTATGAAAATATTGTAGGAAGACTATTTGTTGTAATTTAGTTATTAATTCACTTTATTATACAAAGTTATCTAGTGAAAATAAAGAAAAACATATACAAAATAGTAAACAAAAAGCTTAAAATGAACTCCAAAAATGCAACATGATGAGTAAAACTTATCAATACACTGAATATCTATCTATTTATGAAATACTGGCAAACTACTTTGTACACATGCTTTTCGTAATCGTCGATAATAATCATTTTTCTATCAAATACAAGTTTATTATTATACTAAATTACTTTATCCATATTAGTTTACAGAAGTGACCAAATATTCAGGAGCACAAATATTTCTAATTATAAATAAAAATAGTAAATTAGGTTCGGTATAAATGAGGATCCCATTATCCCTTTACAAAACGACGGACACTTTGTTTCGTGCCAGCTACTAGCAGACTGCTACCACAGTAATTTGCTAGGGTGTAAGTTGAACATTAGCTGCAGGTCATCAGAATTCTCTATCAATACCATCAGAATCTTATCATAATATAACATATGTATATGTTTACATTATATGCTAAGAGTGACCATGCATATATCAGGTATTCGAGGTTCCGTACAAAGTCACGTGATTATGTGTATGTAATATATTGTAATATGTTTCTGGTTTAACTCTATCGATAATTGTTAGCTTGGGACATAAATAGGATGTTAAGTACCTACCGTTGTTTGCATATCGTAAAACTCAACTAAGAGAATGGGAGTCCATGTATTCTTTTTGCAGAGACATTTACTCTCGAAAGATTTTTTTAAAAGTGATCGGTGTAATATCATATTGGAGATGGTTCTATCCGTCCCAAAAAGTATTAAAGGACATTAAAGTCCGTACGGGTATGTCTTTATACGTGTACTCGTATAAATAAAATGCTCTATTCAACGACATGATGAAAATGCAAATGTAATTTGAAAACGGGTACTGAGACAAATAAAGGAAAGTTTGACTTAAAAAAATTCACAGAACACAGATCACGACAGTGGTAGATCCAAAAAGAAAAAAATCCTTTTTGTAAATTGATTATTTGAAATTCCTTTATTCTGGATAACAAATGAAAGAATCGTGTTATCTGTATCTTGTAATAATATTACGATGTTTTATTGTTTTAATTTTCAAACGCTGCGTTTCCGTCATGTATGTTGTCATTCTACCTAATCTAAATCTGTAATATTACAAATTTCCAGTATTCTTATTTGTCTCAAGTTTTTACTTCATATTTCAACATAAAGATAAATATTGTTTGTCGACATCTATTTGCGTCCCAGAAAGTCATATTAGATTTAACTGTTGTTAAGTTACAATTTGACTGAAAATTACCCACCCTCGTCAAAAAGGCGTTAAAATGACAATGATGTGTTTTCTCCGACAAGCCCTCACTTTTTTATATACGGAACGCTTTGGTGCTGATTCAGAATAAGTGAAAAACCAAAGAAAAGTATATTAAAGTAACAAACACTTATTAAGTTAATAATAGCGTCTTATATTCTTTTGAAAAATACATATCGATGTATTTTTCATTTTTGATTTACATTAGCAAAGGATAAGTATTGTTACAAAACGAACATAAAACTAAAATGTTGTATTTTACAGACGTTTGAGTAATGCCATGGATACTGAGATGCTGACATGATAATTTGGTCCATTTGCGTCGGCGTAGTGCGAGGCGCGAGGCAGGGCGGCGTCGCGCGCGGGGAGCCTCCATCCGCGGCTCGTGGGCGGAGGCGGTGGCGGCAGTCAGCTACGTGCGCGGGACGTTTCGCGCCGCTCGCCGCCTCTTGGCACCTCTCCCGTGCCTGCTTACAATCATCCGGGCACGTTCAATATCCCTCTGCACGATAAGTAAAGGTCGTAAAAAACATTGATTTTGAGTGATTTCCCCACACTATCCTAGTGCAGAAATTTAAACATCCTTACAGTTTTTAGGTCAATCGTTAAATCCGGAGTGAAGGCAATACGAAAATTTAGTTTCGGCGGGAATAATTATTTATGTTGTAAATAAGCAAATTCTGATTTTTACTTGATAAGAGTACTGGTAAACCACCCTATAAAGGATCGTAAACATGTTTATTATAACTTCTATGTTTTGTAATTTCTGGAAGAATAACCCGAGTACTTTGGATATTAACATTTAACATAAAACTAGCACTCTAAATTATTTTGTGAACTATATCTATTTCAGAATTTATAATAAATTCAGTAAAAGCAGTTTCTTTTAAAGTTACTTTTAACTTACATGAAGTGAAAATATTAGGAAACATTTTGTTGTCTATTTAGGTTTATGATTTTGTATGCACAACAAATCATTTTCTTGTGTAACCTTTAGATAAGTAATGCATGGAATCTTATTTCAATTTCTGTATAGTAATTCGATTATATATCTTATTGTATATAGGATAATACCACGATTTGTATAATTTATTTTATTTTATTAAGATAATTTATAACAAATAGTTAATTAACAAAATCTAATTTAACACCTAGTTGCAATAACGTATCACTTGCGTGAAGTAAATGGTCACGGTCACGACTAAGACGTGTGGCTAAATAGAGAGATACAAGTGTACCCATAAATAATGTTGTATTGATGTACCAATGTACTACATTCGTCTTCAGACAAAAGTAGTGCTGTGCATACAAATCAGTTAAATGAACGCTCCATTTCAGCGAGTAATTTATTCGTTATTAACATCGTCTTCTATTGAATACAGAACCCGTGAAAATTAATGTCACACAGATTTCCCACAAGATTTGTCTTATAGTTTAATTGTTTCTTTGAACCCCACCTAAATCTATCTGCAATTCAGCTGGCCTAACTATAATTGTTTTTACGGAAACAAAAATAGAAGCATGAGTGTGCATCACTAAACTTGTTATAACTGCTACGAGTAATGATAACGTGCAATCGAGTAAAAAATGAAAGAACAAGGAAGAAATGACGAGGAGCCAGTGCGTGCCTCGTTGTATGATAGAATTTTCTACAAGTACAAAAGCATTTCCCTTGGGAAAGAAGATGAACGCTTATACGCCGCTTATCATCTGCGATTACGCCAGAAAGCCTTACCACGGTTCCTAGCAGCAGTATTTTTATTTCAAATCCACTCGTTCTTCATATCTCGATTCGACTACAACCCAACAGCATCTTATTCAGTAATTTTGGTTGCGCTCATATTGAACTCGATTTACTTAGTGATCTATCAATACTTTCAAAAATACCGAACGATACTCTCGCATTTAACTTGGTGGACCCTGTGGATGAATCTGTTGTTTACTGTGATTAACCGCCGGGGAGACGAGTACAACGAGTCATTGGGCTGGGTTATCCTGTTTCAATACCTGACCTTGGCTGGGATGCCTTTTCTTGTGCATAATCTAATCATCTATAGTGCGGTATCAGCTTTCATGTATGGTAACGCAATGATGAGCATACATTATTTCAAATTCTATCGGAGAGCTGATGTTTTATATAGTCAGGTGAGTGAAAACATTCAAGACAATAAAGACAAGCGCTTTCACGGCCATTATCCATCGTGTGGTAGTCAGAGGTTCGAGCATCCATCTCCGCAATTAAAGATAAAATAATTGTAAGACCATTCCGAACCCACGTGTTCATCAGACATTCAAGATTAAACTATTTATTGTGAAAGTTTCAAAATATAACTCTCCAACTTATCCCACAATTCATTTCAGGTATGCTTATCACATTTCCGACTTCAAACGATTGAGAACTATATCAGTTTCTACGTTGAGCTCCTCGAAGATCCGCTTGAATATTGCATATAGCATTTAAATATAAAAGTAAAAATTCATACAGAAGAAACGTTGCCAAAGGAGCATCAATTTATAAAATCTTTTGATTTGCAGATTATCTTCAATTTCGTTGTTCTGGCTATGACCACTCTGTTGGGGATGATGGCGTTTCTGTACATGGACATTCAGCTGCGAGATTCATTCGTAGCGACTACGTTGAGCTTGCAAGACAAAATTAATATAGAGCGCCAAAACAAGGAACAGGTATATGTTGCTAAGAGTTAACCGTAGCATAGCAGAAGTGACGTTAATTCTAATAATATAAATTGAAGAAAAAAAATTTTTTTACTTGTTTGAATATAATGTATATGCAAAATTTGCTAACTAGCTCATTTGGTGATTAACTTTCTTGTGGCATGAATTTGATTTGGAATAAGAATTTGTTAAGGAAAATGACGCCGTGTGGCGGCGGCTTTAGAATAAGACTGTAGTACATTATTTCAGTCCGCCACCCCATCTCTTCCCGTGGGTGTCGTAAAAGGCGACTAAGGGACTAATTAGACCTATGATAAACATACATAGGTCCCAAACCACATAGTATTTACGGATTATGATGACTATATTTATAAATAGTATATATGTATATTAACAATAAATTTATTCTATACTTAATATAATCTGGATTTAAAATTATAAATATTAATTAAATTAAAAATATTATCATATTAATTAATTTTGAGGGTACCCTCAAAAAAAATTAAAATTTATTTAAATATTTTGACGGTGGTATAAAACTGAATTCTTAGTGATATTTTAATTGCAAATATTTTTGGCTACCACCGTCATCTATTTTATAAAATTTATTTATTCATAATAATATAGTTGTGCATCATGGTCCGTAAATACTATTGTGCGACCGACCGATGGCGGTATATCCATCCGAAAAGGGTAGGGAGGCCAAATACAAAGCCGATGACGGGCAGCAGCGTCATCTGTGCTAAAGTCCTTACCCCTGCGATCTCCAACCCGCCTGCCCAGCGTGGAGATTAGGGCAATACCCCCCCATGCAATGACAACATTTAAAAAGATGGCCCCGAGTTCCTGGCGGCACTGTCGTCCTGGCCACGGTGACGGTCGGGGCAGCGACAGTGCCAGGGGTGCGAAGAATCCCCAGGCGTCAAACGAGTCACCAAAACTACTGACCGTGGCGACGTACAACGGACGCAGTCTCCGGCTGGATTCTCATCTGGCCGAACTGGAGGTAGAACTTACCAAAATCAGGTGGCATATCCTGGGGTTAAGCGAGGTCCGAAGACAGGGCGAGGACTGCTTAACCCTAAGCTCTGGACATCTGTTCTACTTCCGGGAAGGAGACTGCAAGTCCCAGGGGGGCGTAGGCTTCCTCGTCAACAAAGTCCTCTGTAACAACGTTGTGGAAGTGTCCAGTGTGTCGACAAGGGTGGCGTACATCATTCTTAAGCTCTCGGATCGGTACTCACTCAAAATGATCCAGGTGTACGCCCCCACATCGGCACACTCAGACCAAGAGGTAGAGGCCCTATACGATGATATCGAACGGGCCTTGCATCATACCACGTCCACTCACTACAACGTTGTGATGGGGGACTTCAACGCTAAAGCTGGTCGAAGGGAGAGTGGTGAATCGAGGATTGGACCACACGGCATTGGCAGTCGGAATTCCAGGGGACACATGTTGGTCCACTTTCTAGAATCGCAGGGGCTGTATCTTATGAATACTTTTTATAAGAAAAAGCCCCAACGGAAGTGGACCTGGAAAAGTCCCGATGGAAACACCTTTAATGAGATCGACTTCATCATGGCGGATAAAAAGCACATATTCAGGGATGTCTCTGTGATCAACAGGTTTAATACCGGAAGTGATCACCGCATGGTAAGAGGCACCCTGAATATCAATTATAAGCTAGAAAGGATGCGCATGATGAAGTCCACGCTCCGACCGACCCGACTGCAAATGGCTGCTGGTTCATCCAAGTTCCAGTTGGAACTTCAGAACCGCTTTGCCATTCTGCAGACCACGACCAATGTTGACGAGGACCTCGAAAATGTGACCAAAATAATCGGCGAGGAAGGGAGCCGGTTCTGCAGGGCTCGAGCTGGGAGCCGTAAGTCGGATCTCTCGGACGAGACTTTGGACCTTATGAGGTTAAGACGAGAAACTCCACAGACATCTCCTTCGCAAACAGCTACGCTAAACAAACAGATCAAGAAGGCAATACGACGTGACCTACGTAAGGCTAATGCTCTCCTCATAAAAGAGTTGATCGAGCAAAATCGTGGGATGCGCGTATTCGCCCGAAAACTGGGACGTAGCCATATGACGAAGTTGAGGACTGCTCGTGGAGACATGGTCACCTCTAAACCAGAGATCTTGTCTGAGATAGAAGATTTTTACGGCCAGTTATACCGCTCACGATGCCGAAATCCGGTTCCTGACCCCTCCGATTCAAGGGCCACATTGACACGCCACTTTACTGAGGACATGCCTGAAATAGCTATGGATGAGATTGAGATGGCCTTAAAACAGCTTAAAAATAGAAAAGCTCCGGGAGAGGATGGAATCACCTCTGAGCTCCTGAAATCTGGTGGAAGACCAGTTCTGAGGGAGCTCCAGAGAATTTTCAATAGTGTCATCTTCTCCGGAAGAACTCCAAAATGTTGGGGCAGAGGTGTGGCTGTTCTGTTCTTCAAGAAGGGAGAGAAAACCCTCTTGAAGAACTACAGGCCGATAACACTTCTGAGCCACATATATAAGCTGTTCTCGAGGGTCATCTCCAATAGACTCTCAGCCAGGCTCGATAGCTTCCAGCCTCCAGAGCAGGCCGGGTTTCGACGGGGTTTTAGCACCATAGACCACATCCACACGTTGAGGCAAGTTATACAGAAAACTAACGAGTATAACCAGCCACTCTGCCTCGCGTTTGTGGACTATGAGAAAGCCTTTGACTCGGTCGAGACCTGGGCAGTCATGGAATCCTTGCAGCGATCTCAGGTCGACTGGCGATACGTGAGTGTGCTGAGACATATCTATGATTCCGCCATGATGACCGTTCAACTCCAAAGCCACGGCACGAAACCTATCCAGTTGCAGAGAGGTGTCAGACAGGGGGATTTTATGTCCCCGAAACTGTTCTCGAGTGCACTGGAAGATGTTTTCAAAACGTTGGATTGGGTTGAACGGGGAATAAATATAAATGGGGAATACATCTCGCACCTCCGCTTTGCTGACGATATCGTCCTGATGGCAGAGTCGCTGCAGGATCTGGAGGAAATGCTGTCCGAACTAGATGCTGCTTCTCGACGCATCGGACTCGGGATGAATTTAGAAAAAACCAAAATCATGTTTAATGATTTGGTGGTCCCGAGACCGGTTGCCCTTGGGGGCACTCCCGTAGAAGTTGTTTCCCAATACACTTATTTAGGCCAAATTATACAGCTTGGCAGAAACAACTTCGAGAGGGAGGCTGACAGAAGAATTCAGCTGGGATGGGCAGCATTTGGAAGGCTAAGGCATGTTCTCACGTCGTCTTTACCACAATGCCTGAAAACTAAGGTTTTCAACCAGTGTGTGCTCCCCGTTATGACGTACGGATCTGAGACGTGGACACTCACTGCGGGACTAGCCCACAAATTCAAGGTCGCTCAGCGTGCTATGGAGCGGAAGATGCTCGGGGTTTCTCTGGTAGATCGCATCAGAAATGAGGTGATACGCCAGAGAACTAAAGTTACCGACATTATGAAAAGAATTAGCACGCTGAAGTGGAGTTGGGCTGGTCACGTATGCAGAAGGACTGATGGTCGCTGGAGCAAAAAAGTCCTAGAGTGGAGACCGCGTCTCAGTAAACGTAGTGTGGGGCGCCCCCCGGCAAGGTGGGAAGACGACCTGCGCAGGTTGGCCGGCATCGAATGGATGCGAACGGCCACTGACAGGGAGAAGTGGCGTCATTTGGGGGAGGCCTATGTCCAACAGTGGATTGATACAGGCTGATGATGATGAAGGAAAATGATTCGTTTATCATCAGAAACATTGCGAAAATGAAATGCACTCGGTTTGTATGTCATTTAATGTGTGTTTTTTTTCAGGAACGTCTACTTTTGTCTGTCCTCCCCAAGCATGTTGCAGTACAAATGCGGCAAGAACTAGGGTTAATAGACACTCAATTTAAGAAAATATACATGTCAAGACACGAAAATGTCAGGTGTGTTAAAATTAGTTTTGTCAATAATTGAGTGCCAAGGTAATGCAATAAAATCTCAACAAATAAAAGTTCTTAAGGAGCTTGATTCAATTTTATTGTATGTGTTTACATTACATGCAATAATCCAGATGAATCAATGAACGGGCGTTTTACCGGGATTTGAGGCACGTGCCAAACGGTAGAAGAAGGGTATTAATTCCGATAGTTGTACTAAAGCTGAAAAAGCATATATTACATTTCCAGTTTTTATCAATCCGTACAGGGATAAAAGGTGAGGATTACAACGTCTGAATATGTAAATCGACATTATCTGGTTAATTGCTATGCCGTGTAACTTTTTTATGATATCACGTCAAACAACTAGTATATCATAAAAAAGGTTTTAATATTAGACTATAATCTTCGATTACTTGTTCGATTCCTCTCAAAGTTACTGGCAAATAAGCGATAGAAAACTACCTATTAGATACAAACACATGATAGAATAATCAAATAACTCATTTTTATAGACATGCAATGCAGAATCAAGTCATAAAATTGTTTTGTGTTGACATTAAAGTGTCCACTGTTCGATGCGTATAAAATGTTCAAGGCCTCTGAATATAATATGGTAGACTAGCTAAATTTGCATAATAAGAAAATATGCAAATAGCAAGTTGTTCGTTCTGATATTCTGATATGTATAATAATGCAACCCTATTTAAATTATTTTCAATAATCAAATTGGACGTAACTTGTAATTCAGTATTAGTCAAAAAAAACGTTTTTATGCATTTTTGATTGTTTTGTATTCGGCTGCAAATTAATTTCATATGATATTATTTACTGCTATAGTAATAACATTTTAACGTCTTTAATCACAAACAGAGTAAGGTACGAGGTACTTATATAAAGACAAAAGAATAGAATACATTCGAAGAAAAGCAAGATCGATAAACTATTTTAAGTTGTGAATAACTAAGTTCAAAATCTCTTTATGCATAATTGAACTCATGCTATATTTAGATTTAACACAAAAAGGAAGCTATTATCGGTATTTTATGGCGTAAGCTTTAATATAAAATATACTTTCAAACACATGCGTACGTACTTATAAAAAGCCACAATCTCCTTAAAATGGGCAGAACTATGAATATAATTCCGTTATATTTGGCCTGTTTTCCGGATATATAAATTCAGGAATAGTAGAGAGGCTACTGCTAATTCATAAGAAGGGGGTCTTACGCTATACAAGTAAGAAGGCAGTCAGTGACATTCAATTCAAGTTATTTGACAGCAAGAAAAGTGTGTGCAACTACAGTATACACTGTTTCCAAGGTCCTGTTCACCCTGAAAGAGATTAAAGGACGAGAATGTATATGTATGCATGGAGAAAAACTTCGCACTCTCCGTGATGCGACCCTCTAACGACCACAAACACGAAGTACTTAACAGGAAAGTGCGTGATCTCAAACTCGTTTACTTTATTTTTCTTTGCCCTACTAAAGGAATAGTTAGATATAATGAGGATATTGTGTGTAAGATCTGACCCACTCAACATCCGAGCTTTTTTCTAATATATCTCCCACCGTTAGTGTAGGTTATCTTAACTTACGCGACGCACCACCTGTTAATATAGGTACATACATATTTAAATATATACTGTTAATAGTTAAAAGTATAACAAAGTAAAACTTTTTTAATCAGGCGCCTATTTGTGGGTCATACGTCTGCCAAGAAGAATCGCTTAGCATAATAATATTGCTCTGAAATACTTATCATTTGTAGTTATAATAATCCGTTATCTAAAAAATATTCACCGGTTTCTTTAAGCCAAAGATCACAAACCCTCATCTTTCCCAATTCTAACATACCACTTTCGTTTCATTTATACTCATACATCTGTCAAATACGTACAATAAGTTCGTCCTTTATTCGCTTTCTGGATACATCCTCGAGGACATAGCCACTCATATTAGAGTCGTGCTGGCATTCCTTTTTACTATTATCATTAGTATTGGGGTCATAAGTTTGGAACATGGTGCTAAGATGCCAGTCTATCGCTCAAAACATTCCATTGAGCCCTAGAATAAGCTATGAAAATGTCAGTACTATACAGACGCACGGTAAGTGGAGAAACCGTGATATGACCCAGCTTCCGAGGCGGACGTCAATGTGTCTTGTGCATCGAGCTTGAATACAACCGCTCTTTTGTTCAGGGGAGACGAGTCACAGAAGCCCCTGCCGCGATGCACATGCAAAGTTGTGTCATGTTTACTTTTTTTAATATATTAGGAATAACTCAGTAAAACAGTAGGGCTTTCAGTAGGCTTACTAATAATAAGTTATTAAATGAAATGTTACATATACGTACGTACGTAGTACGTAAAGGATTGAGATCTAAAACTGCGCAAGTCTTTATACTCTTTAAGGGTATTCAGAGGCTTCATTGGCCACTATCGTCGTTGCGTATGCCTTTATTCAAATTTACCGGAGTTACTTTTAATCCGATACTCATAAGTTTTACATTATTTTAATTTTTCATAGATATACCTTTTATTTGTAGCATCCTGTACGCAGACATAGTTGGTTTCACGGCGATTTCTTCCACTTACTCTGCACAAGACTTAGTAGCGATACTAAACGAGCTCTTTGCAAGATTTGATAAACTGGCAGAGGTAATTATTATTTTACATATTAATTTTCATCATTAAGGATAAACATAGCTGTCATTGAGAAAAGTATACTTAAACTAAATATAATATGTATAAAAAGTAAAGTAATTTGACTATAATACAAACATATTATCCGTCTACACAATATGCTAATTTGATTCACACATTACCCTAACACCAACTTACAAATAAAAAATCCTTTTTACCTTTCTAATATTGTCTTTAATTCTTGTTTAGAAATATCATCAGCTCCGCATCAAGATCCTGGGTGATTGTTACTATTGCATCAGCGGGGCGCCCGTGGAACGTGATGATCACGCTATCCTTTCCGTGCATATGGGACTGTCCATGGTGAAAGCCATTAAGTGAGTATAAACTCCGTAACTTAGACACTTTTAGAAAGCTAAGTTCTCAAATCATTAAAACTTTTTCACGGTCGAATAGAGCATAAAATTGCCGATCAATAAACAGACGTGTAACTGCAAGCTAAATGAACAGTGTTACGACAATATCCTTAAAAAGTTTTGATAGTATATAAAAATGTATATGGATAGATATTGAGGGTAATATACTTTAAATTTGCTGCATTTTCCTTTGGGAAAGTATTAGTCCAATCACGTTCGTAGGTAGTTTTCAAAACCCACGCATACACAGTAAAATATAGTTTCATATTGTGTACTTATAATTGCGAATTGTATACATAATCTTTACAAATCAAATACAAATTTTACCTAACTAACAAATATTAACCATCGCACCAACGCACCTTTTAAATCATGTTTCCTAGCTCAGTCCTCTATTCGTAGAGTGGAATTGCTCTTCACTTGCCCGAAGGCGAAATTGGTGACCTAGTAATGGGGCCGTGATGGATTGCAAACGATCGATGCTACAATCGAGTGTGGAGATAAATGGCTCCAGATTTTGTTGCACATTGCTTACGATACCTCCTTTAAAAACTGTTGAAGACATTTTCCAGGCACTCCGGTTGCCTAAGTACTTTTTATAGCTAATTATACAAATAAAACGAGTATGTGATTTGTAATTCTATTTGTGATTTGTTTATAACGGAAACTGAATCGGTTCGGAGGTCATTTGGGATTGGTATAGCTCTATTCTCATGCTGCTCTGGAACCTAAATAGAAAGCTATGTACGTGCTAATGCTAACTAGCTACCATATTATTACCCTCAATACTATGCTAAAATACAATGTTATAAAAATATTTTACGCAGTTATAACAAATCCAGAAATGAATGAATGCAAATGTATGTACACACATACATAAGCCTGATTCCCCGTAGAGGGGTAAGCAGAGATCACGGATCCCCATCCGTCCCGATCCTGACAAACCACTTCCGCTTCATTGACACTCATAAACCTTTTCATAAACACTCGGCGGTTATAAGTTTGTATGTACATACTCGTACATCTGTGGTTACACAGGTACGTGCAGCAAACGACCAACTCTCCGGTGGACATGCGAGTGGGCATCCACACTGGGGCAGTACTCGCTGGTGTACTCGGCCAGAAGCAATGGCAGTTCGACGTCTACTCCAGGGATGTGGAACTGGCCAACAAGATGGAGAGCAGTGGCAAGGCTGGGTAATGCATGTTCTTATTTAATTATGTATAGGGAATAAGTTTGAAAAGGTAATGTTTAAACGGGTGGGGCTCAGGTGTAGTGCGATAGGTGTTACTGGGTTCAACACATGTGTTTAGTAAACTATGAAATGTATTTTTCTTAAATGGAGTTATATATTATATGTATTACAAAAAAATCGTTGAATTCATACTGATGGTTACAAAAAATATATTGTTCGGAAACCTGCCTACTCGTCACTTTGATACAGAACATGTGATATTATGTTACTTTTGATGCTAACTGGGTTAAATAGTAAAGTGAGTAATGACAATGTATTCATAAATCATGTTGTACATATAAACATGCGAACATTACGGGCGTTTATCTCCCAATAAAGGCCCGTAATGTTAAATGTTCATTACTAACTATGCAAAATGAGCTGAAAATTATTTCATAAACAAATTAACAACCTGTTTCGAAAAATATAATTATAAGTTAAATGCATTATTACACTTCGCCATTATCACAATCATAGAGTACTAATATGGCCATATAATGTGACGACTACATTAGTTTAATGGACTATAAAAACGATCATGTACTTAATCCCTAAGAAAAATGAAATCCTTAATATAGAAGGAAATGTGATTTCGTAAATACTCTGCAGGTCCTTTATGTCTTTCGTAGTCGTAAATTGCGCTATTGCGGAGCCGCATCATACCCATTATTCACCCAACGTGGCAGGTGTTGCTCCATGTAACAAACACTGGTAAAGGGATAGACTATTTGTCTAGTTCATAGAATAGCCAGGTTTTCCGCACGCAATCACAATGCGAAAATTTACATGAAAATAGACATTTTCGATTCGTTTCAGTTTTAAATCTTTTTAATTCAATATTTGAGCCACGTCTGCTTGGAGTTTTATAATTAATTAAATCACTCATAGTAATTTATGATAATTCATTTAAGGAGGGGAAGACAATTCGATCGCTCAGTAATAACTGCTCCACAACCTTTAGCAACTTTTTACAAAATGCTACACAGAGATAACTGAGATGAAATTATGCACAGAAATCAATTTGCAATTATTTAATTTACTTTTTTTTTCTTGTTAGAAGCTAATTCCGTAACGGGATAATGCAATAAATTAGTAAATAAACACTCAAAAACGTATTTTACCAAGTTGGAGCCAATTAAGATGTGGTCGAAATTTTGTTTAAATGTAGTTACATACAGCTTGATTAATAAACTTGTGAGGCTTCCAATGATTGGCTATTCTCAGAATTCTCTAGACTGTTTCCTGATTCTTGCTACTGTAGAATGCGTAACAAATATACACTTATATCGTGTTTTTGTTATATTAAGAGCAAATGATGAATATAAAACGGAGATTGCGAGTAATATCATTCCTTTCGCAATTTCGTTTCACGTTGTTATTACTGCAATAAGAATGAATAATTAAAACTATAAATTTTCAATAATTCTGTAATTTATATTTGTTTTAGATGAAAAATAATTTAATAAAGACATTACTTCTTCAGTGAGCGTAAATATCATGCGATAACATTTCTATTTAATCACGGTGACATGGCTTATCAACAGATTGGGTATTGATGGGTCTGATGAAGAGTAGTACTCGAGTAGCTAAACACAATAGCAGCAGATTTTAAAGATATACTAAAAATTTGGTCGAACTATAATAAATCAAGTATCGATTTTAATTAATCAATATTAACGTTATCAATTTAACTTTGGCTATAAGTTAGCTATAAAAATGAGAGCTGTGACAATGATTAAGCATGTATCCAACTTACTATATATAAGTAAAAGAAAGGGAATGAATTCAATATTCCTCGAGTGCAAATTGCTCACGGAAAATAACGTTCATTCTCTTTGATCAAAAGCTTTGACCGATCGATCTTTCCAAGGCATTTTCCTTACGAGCAATCTCACTTGATTTACTTAGGTTACGCGGTTGCTCGTGTATTCATAAGTACGTAAAAATAGATCATATTGTGTGCTCCACAGACGGGTTCATGTCTCGGAAGTGACCTTGAGTTACTTGAACGATGCGTTCGAAGTGGAGCCTGCTTACGGAGAGCGGCGGGAGGAAATGCTACGACAGGCTGGCATTAAGACCTATTTCATAGTGCGAGTGCTCAAACGCGTAAGTCTTAAGGATTTATTTACATTATCTGTTTCTATTTCATAATTATCACGTTTTTACCAAGCATATCTTCTAAAATAACTGATAGATACAGCGAGTTTTAAGTTATAGAACTGAATGAATGGTCAATGGTGTTTTAAGAGTTTCTCCGATACATTATAGTACAATATATAATTTAATATTTTGAAAGTTATGACTTTGTCCTTAAAGAAAACCAGTTTATTTAGGAGACCTGTATTACTGCTTTTTAGATTATCATTATGCTTTAATGATCTAGTAGCTAATTACAACAATTTATGAGTTTGATAATTAAGCCTTGAAACAAATTAGCAGATTAAATATTGTTTCATTAATATAAGGTAAGGGTTTTCATATCGTTAATCGTATTATCTGTAGGCCTTTTTGTTTACTTAATGAACCCAAAACGTATAAAAATTCGTATATGTTCAGGTACTGTATGTAAGTTATCCAACCTCTAATTATGTTGAGCTACATACTCGTATCTACTACAGTACCTACTCGTAGCTCCACATGTTTCTTTTTCAACTTTCCCAGCTTAATTGTTGGAGGACAGTGTCGGCTTAAGGCTTGTTTATTTTTATCTTGCAGTTCTTAGGAGGGCTCGAGAATCCGGCCGGAGGGGAGGGCGGCGAGGAGGGGGGCTCCCCCCGCGACACCCTCTTGGACGTACCAGACGACGACGAGGAATCTGTGAGTGCCCTCGCCCGATTTAGATAAGGAACCCTTTCAATTAAGACTGCTAGATTGGGACACAGCGGCTCTTATAAATACTATACATCAATAGGATGACAATGATTAACCTTCAAAGAGGAGAAAAAACGTATTCGTTAAGTTTGGCTAATGTTGTTTCTAAGAGGTTCTGTCCTCGTCAAAAGAGATCGAAATACGTAATTTTGTTTTAGTATGTACTCTGACGGTATTAAAAAAAATTCGACTACTCATTATATTTTCATTGTTTAAAATAATGTTTAATTATTGTGGTTGGAAATTATTATTATATTTAATTGTAGTTCTTTTAAATTACTTTATTAACTTAGCATATTTTATAACTTAAACTTTTCACAGTCAGTTTGAATGTTAATATATTAATTGCGTACGAATCTTTATACTGACCATATTGAATTTTAACATGCCTTGGCCTCCAAAGTTTGTCAACACACGTTAATTCTAATAAGTACAAAGTGTACTCAGGTACTGTGTTATTACGAAAAATGTGTATCCAAGTTGTATTTGGTACGCATTTTGCTTTTCTAATTCTATCATTTTCTTAGGTGTTATCACCGCAAGAGGAAACCACAGAAAGTCATCAAATCAAAATCCACAAGATGTTACAAGAAGAACTAATGAATAGAGATGATGAAAAGTGAGTATACACTCATTTGTAAGACAATACTTTTGTATTCGGTTGCTGAAGTTTTAAATGAAGTTAGTCATGGTAAATTTATTACCTTGTAGCATAACAATATCATAAGTGTCTCGATATATATGCCTTCTGCATTGAACAGATACATGATTGAACGTTAAAATTTTCAGTGTAAATTTCATGACTTGTCATTATTTTACCAGACTGCCAAATCAATTTACATAATTCAGTTATTATTGAACTTCATACTTCGTTCTTTCTAGTACTGAAGTGCTTGTTTTGATAATCAGCCGATACATCCATGTGATAATACAAATTTAGCATAAAATGTTACAAATAAACATTATAACAAATTAAAAATAAACATTTGGCTAGAGTTCTAAAACTTTTATTTGTCAGAAAACAATTTACAATGAATACTGAATGCTTTTACTATCCTGATAGTTTTTACTAAGTTTAACGTATATTTGATCAACAACTTCACTACTGTATGAGAGCAATAAAAATATTTAATAACTTTAAGCGGTACGATAAGAAAATGCCTCTACATAATTAGTATTTTTGTCTCCATCCTTACAATTGGATTAAGAGTATGTCGGTAGAGGTTGTTTTCAATAAAGAGTAAATATTTTTCTTCTTCTAGGGAGTTGGCTGAAGTGACCGATTTTAACTTGGACTTCACATCGGTGGACTTGAACAAATCCTGGCGGAAGAAACTAGTGCAGTACCCACAAGTGGCCGTGATGCCTTGCGTCACCCTGGTCCCAACGTACATAGCGCTCATCTACGTGCATTACCCTTTCAGCAGTTACTACAGTGTGGTGTTATACTTCGTCATGCCTCTATACACTATACTTACGACTTACGTGTATCTTTGGAAAAACGCAAGGTTTGGTGTGGTAAGTTGCTAATAAGGTTTATCAATAAATAATAATGTTTTAATGTTAGTATAGTTCCATACAGAAGTCATACCAGCGAATTATCTATATTGTCTTAAAACATTAATAAGTGCCACATTTTCTACTAATATTGAGCAACTTTTTAAAGTGAAGAAATCAAGTAAAATTTAAATTATTATCATATCTTTAGAGAGTTTTTACGTAATTTCAAAGTCACTTTATGCAATCCTGTCGCTATTATTTATTATTTTAAATTTATTTAACTCGTGATTATTTTTCTTACAGCAACGATCGTTTGCTGCTTGTACAAAAGCATTGTATGGAGTGAATTGTGTCATGGTGTTCCTAATCTCAAATCTTCTAGCTATAATGGTAAGCATGCGTACCATATGCGCCTTGATTAGATTAATAAAAGTAATATTTTTTAAATTCTTCATTGGATTACGTAAAGAAACATATTATGACCTAATCACTGAACCGTATTTCAAGTGGCTAAAATGCATCTGTCAATTAGGGTAAGGAAAATGGTTGTTATATGTAAAAAAGTATTTTTAAGTAGGTTAGTTCCATGCATATTTTATATGTAATATCGATATAATAAACAAAACACGTAGTCGGAATTAAAGAAGCTGTATTAAAATAGGACCGCTTAGTTAGATACCCGTAATAGAACAAAAAAAATTTTATTCGTATGATCGGATTTAATATAGAACCCTATAAGACTGTGGTACAGATTTAATAAGTTAAGTGTAATAGTAACTTTAAATTGAAATTCAAAATAATTTATTTAATTTCAGTTTCCATGTCTTTGCACAGCCGATGTACACGATGGTTGTTGGTTACCTTGCATCGATTCTACAAACGCTTATCAGGTACGAATATGTTTTATTCGTGGTTTTAAGAAGCTTGGAGACATAAAACTTATTGATAACTTTAGAATTAGTATCGGGGTCGTTGTGACATTAACGGTATTTAGTTAACATGCTAATCACAGAACATAGTTTTCTTTTTCATGTATGTTGCTTCACGATGACTCTACTCAAAATAAGTAATCTTTTAAAGTTAGCTGTACAACATTTTTGTTTTTGGGTTATTTGATATAGTATTGTAATTATGAATTTGGGTTTTCTTATCATGATGGTTTACCACTTATTAGAAACTAACTAACTGATTAAAATGAGAATTTTCGTTGAACATAGAATCACTAACTCCACAATTACGTACTTACACGAACTTTCGAACTTCTGACTAGGCCCGAAAAGCTTGGTCTTGAAAATGTTTTTGTATTCTCACTATATGTTTAAATTGCTTCTCAACGCTTTTCCATGCGTACTCTTAGGTGGGAGCCCTGGCTGCATGTAACTTGCTGTTTGTATCTCCGCTGAGCGGCGCGGTTCGTGCATTTCTGCTACTCTTTGTACCAGCAGCCTATACGATTCCGTTTTTCTTAATCGAGAGCCAAGGGACAGAAGAAACTGATGCCTCTAGTGGAATCATTCATCTTTTTATGTAAGATTTCAACTTAACGTTAAGTTTTTACACTTTACTCAAAATCGCTCAACATATTGACGAGTTTACGTGATTTATACCGAAGCATAAAGATTTACTCAATTATACAATAATAACTTAATATAATCTATATAATTATGCCCATCGTACATATAAACATACGCTGTAAGTTAACCGCTGAAGGTCAATAACCAACTTGTCAGAAGTAGTTGACTGCTTTCTCAGATATTTTCTATTGTCTATCCCTCATTCCTTAACATCACTTTTCTCATCGGCATCCATCCTGACATGTTTATGATATATTAAATTATAATAATATATTCAAACTAATATAAAACAATATTATTATATGAAATTTATGTTAAATTTTTATTTTTACATTGCTTTTCTGTAAATTTTTTTGTTTTTTGCACTTGAAATTCAAATTTTTAAATAATTTTTTCAGGTCTTCTTACAAGCATGGACGGCATGTCGTTATGTTGTATCTCATTGCTCTCGCCCTTATATTATTCGACAGATATGTAAGTAAATCTCTATTTTAGTTATAAATGTATGTCATGATTTTGAAAATCAAATTGAAAATCAAAAGATTGTTGATTTGTTCAAAAAGATTCTATAACATACGAATGTAATACTATAATAATGTAATACGTAATACTCACACAATTCGTCCTTCGCTCAATATGGGACGTAAGTTGAACGTAATGACGTAACTAAGGAGACTATGGGTTAATGGAGTATTTTGGGCGTCGGGTAGGTAATATTCCATGTTAATTTCATCAGAACCATATTTGTTGAATAACAGTTGACCAAGTACCTACGTCTCCGAGGGTACGGTGGTTTACCCCGAAAGCGAGAGAGAAGAAATTAAATGTATATATTATATGTAATAAAAATCTTGTATTCCAGAGCGCCATTTGCGAGAAGGCGTGCCACTCCCGGATCAAGCGCATGCAGACGCAAGCGGAGCAGGCGGCAGAGCTGAAGAAGCGCAACGAAGCCCTCATCCGCAACCTCCTCCCATCACACGTGGCCAATCACTTCCTGGGCGCGAAGCACCATCACAAAGATCTCTATAGCCAGAGCTTTTCTGACGTTGGCGTGTTATTCGCTTCTATGCCCAATTTTTCAGGTAATTGTTTAAATTGTTTCGTGCAGCGCTGATTTGAATTAGTTGTATAAAATTGCTTATTAGTTGGCTCACAGTGATAATAACGAGGGTTTCTGAAATATTGCTTGTTCATTCAAAATTACATTGCTACTTGACTAGCAGCGATAAAGCAAGGGTGCCACGTTCAAATAGATAAAAATATATAATTAGTTGGATTGTTGTTAATTTATTCATATGTCATTACTAATTCCTCAAAGTTTTAATTTGTACTTGAAGAGTAAAGTTCGAATGTATTTGAATTTCAGAATTTTATTCGGAAGAAACAGTCAACAACCAGGGTCTGGAATGTTTGCGTTTTCTCAACGAAGTTATCTCTGATTTTGATTCGGTGAGTATATAAATTTTTAATATATACAGATTGACTTAATTTTTTTTACCTTGAAACAGATAGTGAATTCCAACAGCTCAAATCATCGGTATACAATCTTAATAATTAAAAAACTTCCTTCAGTTACTGGAAGAACCGAAGTTTAATGGCGACGTTACCAAAATTAAAACTATTGGGTCAACTTACATGGCTGCTTCCGGTCTCAGACCAGCTCATAAAATCAAGGTAATTAAATTGATTTACATATATATGCACCTCTCACCTAGTTCCCAACAGAAGAATTAACAAAAATCTGGGATTTTGTGATTTATTGACATATACAAACAGCACTCATGTACAACGTGATTATATGTAAATACTTCTCTAGTATGACAAAAATAACCATCCTTCAACTTCCTATCGTAATTTTGATATCGTCCACCATTACAGCTTATTGTTTATTAGCTAGTGGTGGCAGCACGTTAATAATAATTTCTGTAATGAACTAACTTATTTTATTTCAATAAAGAATTATCATTACTATGTTTCAACAAACTTAATACTTTTATAGGCATTATAGATGATTAATACATCAATAAAGGGTAGATGTTACTTATAGCATTTACATTTATTATAAAGTTAGTCAAGAAGTAGCGTTACCTATTTTATCCAATTTACAATGGCTACTTTGTCAGCTAAACAGTGTTACTTGTCTAAAAGAAAAATTGTGTGATATTTCATTTTAAATGTTTGAATAAGGTTGTTTGTTCGCAATTGTAGGCCACGAGCAAAATCAAGAAGCGCTGGGCTCACCTTGAGAGACTGGTTGAGTTCGCGCTGGAGCTGCAGCACGTGCTCACCGCTATCAACGAGCAATCTTTTAATCACTTCGTTCTCAGAATGGGTAATTAATATTCAGTAACATATATTTTTGTTGTTTTTACCTCATGGAACGTTGTCAACATAAATGTTGCTATGCCTTCGCCGCCAAAATAATAAATTCATAATAAGCGAATGACATCAGTCATTCTTTTCGGGAACGTAGAAGGTACCTATCTAGAGGGATAAGTTGACTCACGATGCATCACGTTGTGCACCGTCACAGAGAGGAAACTAAATTAAGTTGTCCCTCACCAAAATTATAATATGTCGATTTATATATTTATGAAATAAAAATATTCAATATTCTCAGGCATTAATCATGGTCCCATCACTGCCGGAGTAATTGGAGCTCGCAAACCTCACTACGACATTTGGGGCAACACAGTGAACGTTGCATCCCGAATGGAAAGTACGGGGAAAGCTGGATGCATTCAGGTAACTTGAGTGATACGTAATTTTATGGCTATACTATTAATCTTCAAACACATACGAATCACAACTATTCACCAAAAAGGGCAAGGACTTGTGATATAACTGAATTTACTGTTGTTTGATCCCTTGTTCCTAGCCGCTGATTATTATTTATGCAGAAACATTAACATTACGGTGGCTCTATGAATTATAGTGCCCCAAACATTTCTGACCATGACCCAACGTGCATGCATAAGAAAATGAATAGTTCCAAATATGAGGACTTGTTGCGTCAAAAATTCCCAGGAAAAAAAATGTGTCAGTGCTTTTTTCAATTTCTAAAATTGTTGCCTTTTTACGTCCTTTAGGTTACGGAAGAAACGTGCCAAATCCTGCAGCAATTCGGTTATTACTTCGAGCAGCGAGGATTGGTAGCGGTGAAGGGCAAAGGCGAACTTATGACCTATTATCTCCAGGGGAAAAAAGAAGTACCAAAGAAAAACCCTTTACCTAAAATTTTGGAAGATGTAAGACTATTAAAATATATTACCTAGAATATTTAGAAATTATGAATTTTGCGTAAAATTGCTGTGAATAAATTGCTACAAATAATCTCATTTCATTGTTACGATAAGAACTTACACAACCATGCAAAATGTATCCGGAGGAAAATTTTGTCATCGAGAGTAATACATCCCAAACGCAATATCAACACGAAAAAATTTGATAATAATCGTTGAACAAACAATACAAGAAATCCTAGGTCCTATGCCTTATTTTGAAGCATAATAATAATAAGCAGCAGCAACATAATAATTATTATTATTATCAAAAAGGATATAAAATATTAAACTTTCCGACAAATATCTTATATAATTTATCTTTAAAGCTTTTATCATTTTGCTTGAAAAGGCCTGTACACATGTGCTGCTTTAAGTGATTAAGTACCTTAAATGTCTGTTTAACTTTCACAGGACAAACAAGTCGAAGAAAACGAAAAGTCACAAGATGTAGACGACGACGAAGATAGTGATGATGGAGAAAGTTCTGCAAACAATGGAGACGCACATACAGCTACTGTTGCCAATGAAGTAAAGAGCGAACGATGAATATACTTGACGCCAAGATCATCATTTCGTATATTTATAATCTATTCTAAATATTATTTGGGTCTCGTAGACTATTATTAAATATTTTCTTAATCTCACTGTAGAAAAGGTAACGCTATTAAAGGTTAGTGTGTCAGAAAGTGCCTACAATTATGAAACCTTACGGGTATAACTTGACTTCAGTTGTGTCAAAGAAGTAAAAGAAAATGGCAGTGAATAAAAGCGCGAATGTGTCTTTGAAATTGTTTCATAGGTAAAGTTTTATTTCACCTTATCTATTGCGATTCTAATGATTTCTAGTATTTATGAATACATATGTTAAAAACGCCTTAGAGTTTCTATCCTTTGCTTGTGTAGGTCGCAAATAGAATGCTATTAGTTGGCTTTCTGAATGGTATGTTGTAAGAGATTACTAAGGGAAATGGGATAAATGAAAATGGGAGTCCCGTCACAACCCAAATAGTAATGCCCGGATTTATTATGTTTCCGAGGATCTATCTACCCGGAAAGGTATAGTAGGGAGTATATGTATATAGTCAATCAATACTTATTTTTTAATGGTTTTATCTATAATTTAAGTAGACAATAATAACACAAACCAATGGGCGTAGCTACATTTATACATCTTCGGTTCACATTTGAACACAGAGGTTAAGCAACCATGATGGTGTTAATCTAGATCCGGGCTATGATTATGTTATGTTGGTTAAAATGAATCAATTTCTCTCCATGGGTAATAAAATAATCAATGTTTGTTAACGGCAACGAACTCACCACTTATCACGACACGTCGTAGTCTAGATATAAAAGTGGTCACTAAAACCTTAAATAAAACGTTCGTTACGCATATTTATGTATGCAGGTCACTATATAAAGGGCATATTTATTAAATGTTTATACGAAATCTGGTATGCGCTCTGTCTACCCTAAAAAGTTGAAGAATGATATCATCATGGACCACTCACAATAAAAAATCAGACGTTAATTGTGATTGTATAACAGATTGTGAACTTTTACGCTTATACTTTTTTATTGTGTTGCTAGTAGTAAAAAGTTAAAGTTATTTTTTTGTAATGAATAATTGTGCCTCTAATGTACGATTCTCTCAATGTTTAGTTAAATAAGTGAAAGCTAATTTATTGTTATCTAATTAAGTTGATTTTGATAAGATTCTATAACGGTCTCATTTTAAATTCCCATTATGAATTAACTTATTTTATTTTATTTCTGTATAAGTAATAATATCCTTTATCATCCTCAGATATATTTATGACCATCATTAGTTTTTAATATCACTCATTAGATCACTCCGTAGGTGAATCAAATTAGTCCTGACATCAGCGTACTCGTACAAATAAGAGTAGAGATTTTTATGTGTATTTTATCCAGTCATAACGGTAGCGATTGATATTTATGATTTAGCTTTAATATATGTGCAATGTGATACATGTTAGCCGTGATGTTGTGTGAGAGTTAAACACTAATAAAAAATTCATCTAGTGTCATATAAATGTAATTAGATAAAATGTTAAGACATACATCTAGTTATCTATGTCTAATCTAATTGCCGTCTAATTGGCAGGTAGAAAGAAAATAATGAGAAATGACTAGTCAAATTCTGTACTTAATTACTTATTCATAACAATTAATATTTTTCAAGTCACTGACAAAGTAAGAAAAGATGCTTTTTGTAATCTGCTCCTATTATACAAATTATTATTACTTGTATAACAGAGTATATAATAAATCGTTTTCAATGATTGCAATATTTATATGATCATTAAAATAAATTCAACTGGGATCACTCTCATAGCATTGCTTTAGCAGAAGTATCGTATGTACCTTAAATGTACTCACTCTAGATTAGATTAATTATTTTTATAATACCATTTGTATGCCTAAGTACAGGGATTTGGCTAATCAGTTGGATTTCTTAGAAATCGTTTCCTAGTTCATCAATTTGCAAAATGACTTTAGTTGGCTTATAACATACATTGAGATTTAAAATTAAATTCAATCTTACCTCTGGCCGGTTAAAAGGGTTTTGTGAAAATAGAAACAATAAATTTAAATTTAGCTGTAAGTAGGTGATTTGAAAATTCGAGAGCAATCTCTTATTTTGTATCGTTTGTAACTTGTATCCTGTTTTGGGTGATTCCCTTATCGCTGCTACCAAATGATCATTGGAACCAATTATGGTGGCTCAACTACATATTATTTTCTTCTTGTTCTTTACTATCAAATGTCTAGAGGTATATGAGTTCATCTGGAGATCCTCATATAATTTTAGTATCTATACAATAAGTCTAGATTACATATCATGTATCGTTTTAGCAAAATTAAAGCAATGTAACCAAAGGTATATGTTGCTGCTTGATGTTGCTTACGTGGGTTACACAGTTTTATTATTTTTGTATTATTAGAAACAAAAGCATTCCTTGTTTATGTAAAACATCTTTCTGTGATTTGTGACTATAGGAAAATGTTACTATTACATTAAAAAACTTTCAGAATGTTTAATAAAATTGTATAAAATAATAATAAATTACATTTTTTTTTATTTTTCAACAAATATACATTCATATACACTCACGAACTTAATCCGATCCGATATGGAGTCCCTGGAATAAAAAGTACCAGAGTACCGTTATCGGAGTACCGTACCATCGTTAAGATTGTTATTACAGACTATATTCCAAATAATTTTAGAAAATTAGTGTGCCATCAGGTTACTTTATGCCAAAAATAACTTTTCCCTAAACGTATATCAAATTAGTATTGTTAGTTTGTTTTCTTTAATGGCGACATCTGGTGAATTTTTAAATCTGTTCAGAAAAATGTAAGTATCATTTTACTTCTAGCAGCTTTTGCAGATGTCACTACAGTAGCGTGTTAAGATTATCAAACATGTTTATTCATCATCAGTAAATATCCCTTAAGTCTATAACCGGCATTTCAATGATGAGTCCAGAGGGAGGCATTAATTATTTATCAAGAAACGTGACATATTATGGAGACTAAGAGTATAAACCACGCTCGTCGTAATAGCTAACTTCAGGAGAGAAATGCCTCGCACTATTCTTTCTGATATGAATAAATCCAATAAAAAGACATAGGAAAAGAGAGGGAATCAATTGTAGAGAATAGATATTTTTCAACAATAAGAATAAACAGAGAGGTAATTTTTGAATTTATATATTCCTGGGGGAATGAATCCCCTTAGCTTCTCAAACCGTTGTTACAATCACAGATCCTCGACTGCTTCGCAAAAATATTAGTAAATATATTAATTTTATGTTAGTGATTTTCGATGGAATGCTGTTGGCGCTTGTTTTTTATTTTAATCGCTAATACGAGAGTGGAATCCAGTTGGCAAATGCATTCATCATCACAGGTCAATCCGTCACCTCGAGTATCGAAAGATTTAAGCGATCTAATCCGTACGTCTTTCAAACTTTCCCCAAAAACATCTATGCTGCTTTAACTTTCTTTGCATAACTTCTAAGAACTGTTTATCTGTACCGTGCATATCATTTTACCTACTTAACTAATCCATGAGTTATTAGCATTTTATTATAGCTTATTTTACTAAGCATTAGAGCATGAATTATTAAAACAAATTATTAAAATTGAAATTCCTATTTATAACATAGAGATCGTTCCAGGTAGCGATCGATAGTCTCTACCTATCCCGTTGAGGACGTAGAGTCGTGAATATATGTATTTATGTTAACACAGCCACGTTATACACAAACAATAAAGTTGTATTTGTTGTAAACATTTAGCATAACATGTAGCTTGAGGAGGGGTGAGTAGTATTCATGGATGCCATGATGTTTACTGTGTATGATGGTGGCAAAGGACTCTTGATTCTCTGTCATAGTTGTACGCCTCGGCAAACAATTTAGGATCACATGTATGCATTTCTAAGACCCGTTGTAATCTGGGACATAAATAGACATGTCCGTGGGTGGTGACTAAGGAACAAGGGCTATGGGCTAACAAGCTGTCAAGAAATTTCGAAATCAATGTAATAATGCCTTCGTAGTTATAGCTTTACTAAAGGTGACCGAGCAAAAAATTAGTAGTCGGCCTAATAAGGATTAATTTACGTGAATACGAGAGCAAAATTAAAGTTATCTTTTGAAATTATTGTTTTTACATACCCGTTGCCCGTCATTTGTACAGAATAGACCTGTCTTGCAATTAAACAAAAATCTACTAAGAAAAATGGTTAAGAATAGGGGCGGTCTATATTCTTATATTTAAATATAAAATTTGAATGTTATCCGTACTCCTTCATAAACATTTGTTAATTTTACAAACAGTTACTAGAAACAATAAATATTAGTATACAATAATAATTTCGTATTCAATCACGTTATTTTAAATTAATGCAAACAACCACGGCGTAGCGAGTCACAGTGGAGACATGATAACTATTAGAGAAAATGGTAGTGAAATCGCGGCGAGCGATGGTGAGCTGGTGCGGCGCGTGCGCTCCCGAGGGTTCCGCTGGAGCGGCGGCGGCGGCTGCTCCAGTGGGCGCCGGAGCGCGTGCGGAGGGGATTATTGAGGCCACTATTTAACGTGAGCTCGTCACTGCTGCGATCTGTTGCGACTCCAGTATGGCGCGCTACGCCCGTGTCGCCACGTTTCTCGCGTGTCTCCTTTACGTTACCGGTAAGTCCTGATCAATATTTATTCTTTCGCAGAACTCAAGGGCGACCGTCCCTTGAACTTTATGGCTTGAGGGCCCGAGTGCCGACAGCCAAATGTTAATATTAATTCAAGATGTTTACTACCATATTAAATGTTACACGTTATTATAATGACCTATTTGCTAGTTAAGAATGATGAATCATACATGTGACATTACGTTAAAATGTCACAGGTGTAAGTTATTATTAAGTGGGTGCATAAAAGTAAACAGACTGAGACGCTGGGTAAAAGAGATCAGCTCGGATTAGCTCGGATTTGATATGTATTTAGCCCGTGTTATAACTAAATAACATTAATAATAATATAATAAAGCACATACATTTCACAATGATTTCATCAGATGAAGTTGTATGAATTAACTGAATTCCGCAAAAGCATTTCAAGAAACGCGTTTTGCGCGATAGGATAACTAATGTTTGGCAAGCATTCAATTTTAAACTAAGTGGTTTGTTATGAAAGGTAATATTAACCTCAAATTCTTAATAGCAGCAGCTGATTTCAAAGTGCTGAATACTTTCACATCGGTTGCCGAATACTAGGCACCGGGTCATAGCGACGTCATCAGCGTAGACAACTGCATTTCCAGAAACACAATGAATTTTAGAATAACCTTAGGTATTTTACTTACTTTGGGCATTGATATGTATCGTTAGTTAATTAATCGAACTGCATTTCATTTATTGCTTTGATTCTTTGAAGAATTTACGTAGTCTTAGACTATCAAATAATTGAACTTACTATATCATGAATGCGATTGTATATTATACTGATAATTACAGTAACTATTAAAGTTACCTATATAATTTGTCTTATTATTAAAACCACTTCGTTTTTAAGTTAATAGTTTATTATTTGATTATCATTATTTAACTAAATACCATTACTAATCTGTTTACAAGCCCACCTATCTGAGTCATATTTAAAAATGACCTAATCATTGGTTTTTCATTAATCACTGTTGCTATGTTTTTATAACATTTAAAGTTCATAGCTGATGAAAAACTTAACACAAGGGCAAAAAATTATACCATTTGAAGTTAGATCGTAGAGTACATATTCATATTTGTTAGTTACCATCAGTAACTAATGATAGAAGTTATATAAGATATTGTAATGATCCTTATATTTAATAAAAAGATTTCGATTTTATAATCACAGGATCTTATTTTACTAAGCCAAATATAGACCTTTAATGTTATTAAATATCATAACAAAACATCAATACAGTTAAGCAATTAAGCCGTTACATACGAGTATTTATTACAGAATCTAATCCTCAAAAATATTCACTTCCGTTTCCCTTCATTATCATGATTACTTGGTATTTATAAGTTCGTGACTTAAAGGATGTCTAAGGTTCATTCATTAATGGATTGTTAGTTCGTTAAGGGATAGTTACATATTTATAAATTATATACCTATAGATTCGTACATGATAACATGTAACTATCCGATCGCAAATCAGAAGAAACGTTTTATTAGGCTATCGTCTCCAGGAAACGAAACTTTCCGATCAGCTTTTAAACATTGGTGTTTGTTTATACGTGTTAGTATTATGATTTTTTCAGACTACTCTATTTTTTATCAAGACATTATATTTACATTCATATGTACTTTCAAAGATGTCGGAAGTTGAGCGACCACCTGATAATAGTATAATAATAATACCTGATCTTACAGTAATAATGTCTTGATTGAATATCAACGTATAAAGTACTAACAAATATTTGAACGATACGGTATGAAAGAACTAGTTACATAAAATATGTGCAACTAAAAAGTGGATTGACAAGAACTAGTCAGGTACTTGTCACTTGCCAGCTGAATTGAATTCAATAATACGTACCTGCGCAAACTCTTATAAATACCTACTTAGCATATCGAGAGCAAGTTTTGAAATACTGCGTTTGCTAACCTAGAAAGGGCTGATACGGCGCAGCTTTAGGTGTCTGCAAAGCCTACTGGAAAGTATTAGTCTCATTTCAACATCTCGTCATGCAATGACTTTGTATTTTATCTGCACTTAACATAACAATTCTTATTTTATGTACTGTTAAATAACAGCCGTAATATTATTAGGTTGTAATAGTTATGTAAGATAACATAATTTCGCTTTAATTGCGCTATTTTTATTTAGTTTCCGTGGTATGGGTTTCCACAAAATAGTGACTGATTCACACTCTTTTATGATCTGGTAAAAGAGTTTTTACTTCATAGATAAATGATATTTGACTTTTCGAGATGCTAACCGCCACAACCATAATGGAAATTTTCAAAAATTTAAAAAATACATTACAATCTTATGCATATTAATCAAAATTTCAGAAAATTATTTGTAAGACTTTGTTTTCTGACATCATAAGATAATATTACCCTGAACCAATAGCATTGAATAAACAATGATTAGAAAGATTAACAAAAATATTTTTTAAATCCTAATCTTCGTACATTAACAACTTGTTAATCAAAATTCGTTTCTCCACAACTACGCGTTCTTAAAGTTCCGTTATTTTGACGAACTATTTCCTTTGTGGGGACGATTTCATAAAAGGAAAGCATGCTCGCAGTCCTCCATTAGCATTCAGAGCGCTAGTGCTGGGCAGCCATCGGTATTCGGAACATGCCCACGGTCGACGCACTGCCACGAGAAGTACCTAGGCGGTGACATCTCGAAATATATCCACGTTGCAGCCGTGACCGCATACATATTCATTCCATTATTTACCGACTAAAGTTTCCACAACTTTCTGTACCGAAAGGTTTTTGTCAGCGTGTGTATTTTAACTTTACTATGATCAGTCTCACCAAGAAAGTTATTAAGATATTTTGGTTCATTAAAATCTCATATCATTTAATGATTCATTTAATCAGTGTTAATTAGGATCCATGAAATATTAAGCTACTAATTACTGAAAAATATGTATTAAACAATAAAGATAATCTAAATTATTTCCAAGTCATCGTAATATAGAAACAAAGGATTTCAGATAAATAACTACCTTTATAACCCGTACCGTAATTTAATATTGTATTTTAAGTTTCTATAATATATATATATATATATATACATATATATATATATATATATATATGTATATATGTTCTATATTATATAATATATTAATAATATATATATATATATATATATGGTTTATTAGACAAAAAAAAATTTTTTTTTTTGTAATTGAGCATCACTCAATTAATAACACATAGAACATTCTCAGATAAAGTGCAAATTATAATATTTGGTTGACATGCTACTTGAGAATGATTTACTTTAGAATTTATTCGCATATTTATACCTATATTATTATAATTTCTTAGGATACCTTTGAATGTTTAAACATGCAGAAATATCAAGAAAATCGTGTCAACCGATTAATTTTTAATGTCAAAATGTTCAAGTCTCGAGTCCTTGAGTTACATATTTAAATTCAGACACCACTTGGCTCCACATAATATATACAGTCTAATAGTGATTACGAACTTGGGTATTTCTTTTATTCATTCGGAAAGTTAGCTTGCGTTGCTTGGCAACAACACGTTGAGTAACAACAAACCTGCTCAGGCCAGCGAGTTACACACTTACTACATAACAGCGGGTAATTATGGAAACACATTGTTTTGCTCAAAGCAGTAATTAATATTTATACCTGATAGATTACGAAGTAATAGGTATACATTTTTTATCACAGCCTCACTAGACTTGCAGCATTCATTCACACATAACGATTTCCCTATTCGTGCATTACATACAAGGCACACAAATGTGGTATTTAATAAACATCACTGTTCCATGGTAATGTGTGATAAAATACCTTATTTTATTGCTGTACTTTATCGACCATATAGTACTAACTAATCTGCAACTAATTCGCATTGACCTGCAACGTTCGACATTATGATGTTTCGCAATGGAATCTTCAAAAAGATCAATCGTAAACAAACGCAGGCGGGTGCGTCTTGCTTAACTTTGCCATTTTATTGAAGGTCCCGCCGAAAAGGTTGCCACGCTCACTACAGGCTCCTCTGACATTTCACCAGCGCCCATCCCGCTGCCAACATGCTCACTGCATGACGTGTGCCCGTCTGACCCTGCAGTTCATTCCTATGTAAATTATATGTGTATACATGTATACGCACCTATCTAGAAAAACTGACCTGATGGGGATACGAAAAACTGACATCCTCAGAAGTGATGGTAGCGAGTTATATATCGCATCTTATTCGCTTACATTTTAAAATTTTTGTAACGAATCCAGCCAGCAATTAGGTCCAAAAACCTTGATACCCTAATCAGATAGGCTCGTGTTAACGACGAGACCAACGGTTTATTTTATACACTAACTTGGAATATTATTTAAACACAACTGCTAAACTAATCAAGTAGGTTCATTAATATTAAATACCGCGTGCGGGGGTCAGAATGAGTACCCATTTGTATTTGCACACCATGTCAAGTACTTTCAATTTGATTTTATACCACAAATTCTGGGAGAGACTATGATTTTATATAGCTTACACACTTACAGCCTATCTACAATTCATGAGGATTGGAGAGAATAATCGAGAGTTAAACAAAGAAGATTTAGCCAATTTTCAAAACTTGTAGGGAAAATAGGAATATTGTTTATAACGTCTAGCATGCCTAGCTTACGTCACTTTTCAATAGCTACAAAATTCCTACCACAGCTAAGACAAATAAGACTAATTCGTATGTTATGTAAATAATAGATACTTATTTATAATGAATTGACCTATAAGGTATCGTTTTATGAAACATGAGTGTTCTGTGCAGCGCCGAGCGAAGGCAACAGATGGCGGCGACAGGCGGAAGACTCTGGCAAGAAAGAAGAGAGCCTAGAGCAGGAGCTGTGCAAGGACAAGGACGCCGGAGAATGGTTTCGCCTCGTGGCCGGCGAGGATGACAACTGCCGAGACGTCATTCAGTGCACTGCTTCCGTGAGTACCTTGTTATTTATAAATTTTTGCTACTTACGAGAATGTGTAGGAGATATGAGTAGGTTACTTATACGATTATTTGAGCACAGACATACATATTCGTAGTTACTCATGCACTTTATCTAGACATCGCTCTTATTATTTATACACATATTTGGATTACAATTAGTAGGAGAAATTACTAGTTCTCATTGAAGATTGATTGAGTCTAAGTATACAAGTCTGTTATGCTACAATGGGTGAATAGAATTAAATGTTGTAAGGAACGTGTGACACGTTTTGCCAATAGATTGGGTTATCGTTTAGTAACCTCCGACATCTATTAATGTAAATTTGAAGAATTTCAGTAAAATATAATTATTGGTCTTTATTAATCAGGTCTGCAAATGATATACATTTATTTCCATATTTAACAGTCACGGATTCGGCTGATGTCGCACGTAATTAAATTAATTTAATTAGTTAATATGGCGAGTTAAAGTTCAAGGGTCTGAATTTGATTAAACTGGTTTTATCATGATTCCAAATCGAGCGTCTAAATTAGAAGTCAAGGCCTTCGGAGATATACATTCCCTCGCAAATGTGACAAATTTATTCTATCACAGAACAGCTCGTTTTCTACATAAAAAATGCCCTTGGTTTTACACCTCTCACATTCACTTTTTCGCTGTGAAAGAATCCAAATATTTATCCAATGACTAAATTTGTGCATCTACTGACATTTCATATAATTTGATGCGCTCTAGAATATTAAATGTAATAATTTTGACTCTTTTAGCATTTAACTTATAACTATATGCGTATGTTATGACTCCTAAATTATATACATAAAAATACATTCACTTTCATTAATCTCTTTCGGAGTGAACAGAACCTTGTAGCTATCATCTCCTAAATCACTTTTTAGCATAAATATTAAGATTGTGATGTCTTATGGAACATTGGTGACAGGTTGCTAGCCTATCGCTCTATAGCGCTTAGTTGTCTTCTACGACGTACCGGAATGAACATCAGCTAGTTAGCATTCCTTTTAAGTCTAAAACTAACTCGAACTAATTTTATACATGATATATACAATTATTCAGTCATCACAATACGTAATTTATTTGTTATTTTATCTAATCAGTGTAAATCACTTTAATTGGCATTGCAATCGTGACATTTAATGCGATGACATAATACCATTATCAAATTAAGTAATCTAGCACAGGATTTAATAATAGCTAAATTTAGAATACTTATATAATTTATTAAGCGTTGCTTATAATATCTTCTATCTAAAAGTCTTATGGACTGACCGTTGACATACAATGTTAATGTTAACGCTTAAAATATAAAAGTTTTTGTAACATTAACTCATTATTTTAATTAACCACTAAAAATATAAAAGTTAGTGAAGCGTAGTTGGTCGGGAATCGGATATCCACTCCTAATAGCCATTTATCCGGAAGCGAGATTGACTTTTGAATCTTTTTATATTCATTATATACGTAAGATTATAATTGAACTAGCGTAGTACGTTCTAATTATCATTGTGTTACTAATGTTACTTTGAATTCTCGTCAACAGGGTATCCAAGCTATTCGTTGTCCAGCGGGTTTGTATTTCGACATAGAGAAGCAAACCTGTGACTGGAAAGACGCCGTGAAGAACTGCAAGATCAAGAACAAGGAGCGCAAAGTGAAGCCGCTGCTGTACACGGACGAGCCCCTCTGCCAAGATGGCTTCCTGGCGTGCGGAGACAGCAGCTGCGTGGAGCGCGGCCTCTTCTGCAACGGCGAGAAGGACTGCGCCGACGGCTCCGACGAGAACTCGTGCGGTGAGACCGACGCTCATGCCTCTAGACAAACCGGCTGACCCAAAAACATACTCAACGATGTTGCGAAATCTGTAGCTCATTCCGAACACATTAATATGCATCACGATTATACATGTTTTGTGGATTCAGATAGCATTTAATAAACAATTACGTAACTGATATTTTGCCACCCCAAACAAAGTTTAAGGATAATCGTTTGCAAATCGTTTTAATGTGTGCATATCGAAACACTACCGGTTAGTGTAGTTAATTTAAGGATATTTGTTTTGAATGAAATATATGACAGCCCGTTACTTACATATAACTGTCAATATTTCTTAGTAAATAATGCTGGAATGACGTTGCTTTTCCGTAGAGCAGCAACCATATTGAAAGTCCTCTTTTCACAATAAAGAAAGCATCGATTGAGACACGTTATAAGTTCATATCCGCTCCCATCTATTTTGAGTGTAGGAAGGTGTCCTCAATGTGGTTTCCCTTACTAGCTTTATTTATTGAAAAAATTAAGAAGCTTACGATAAGCATGCATTTTATCTCTTAATGAGCTTACAAATATATTTCCAATCGTAAAAGTGAAATCCATTCATATGATTAATGTCAACCTTTCAGAAGCGAAAGTACCCATACTGGTTCTTAGAGCCGAGATACTAAATCTTCTATTCGCTCCTACTAGTATAAAAGTGATTGTAGCCTTATGCATTGACGAAAAAACAAGATACTTCTAAGAGTCCATCCGAAAATATTGACGTAGTTTTTTTTTATTAAATATGAATATTTGTTCGCAGATATTGACAACGACCCTAACCGCGCTCCACCCTGCGACCAATCACAGTGCGTGTTACCCGATTGCTTCTGCTCGGAAGATGGCACCGTGATCCCTGGAGATTTGCCAATCAAAGACGTCCCTCAGATGATCACTATCACCTTTGACGACGCTATCAACAACAACAACATCGAGCTCTACAAAGAGATCTTCAATGGCAAGAGGAAGAACCCCAACGGCTGCGACATCAAGGCCACTTTCTTCATCTCTCACAAATACACCAACTACTCAGCTGTTCAAGAAACACACAGGAAAGGACACGAGATCGCCGTCCACTCTATCACGTATGTTTCTATATAAGTTTATTTGTTTAGAAAAACGCACACGTGGCACTATCGCATCGGTGAACTTTTTGAATGTTATTCTAATGTTTGTATCGTTTTTCGCAGGCACAACGATGACGAGAGATTCTGGAGCAATGCCACCGTAGACGACTGGGGCAAGGAAATGGCTGGCATGCGCGTCATCATTGAGAAATTCGCCAACATCACTGACAATAGCGTAGTAGGAGTGCGTGCTCCATACCTGCGCGTCGGCGGCAACAACCAGTTTACTATGATGGAGGAACAAGCTTTCCTTTATGACAGCACAATCACTGCACCTCTATCAAACCCACCACTATGGCCCTACACGATGTACTTCCGCATGCCTCACCGTTGTCACGGCAACCTGCAGAGCTGTCCCACCAGGAGCCATGCCGTTTGGGAGATGGTGATGAACGAACTCGATCGTCGGGAAGATCCAAAGAATGACGAATACTTGCCCGGCTGTGCGATGGTTGACTCTTGCTCGAACATTCTTACTGGCGACCAGTTCTACAACTTCTTGAACCACAACTTCGACCGTCATTACCAGCAAAACCGTGCTCCTCTTGGTTTGTACTTCCACGCTGCGTGGCTGAAGAACAACCCTGAATTCCTGGATGCTTTCCTTTACTGGATCGATGAAATCCTTTCAAACCACAACGATGTATACTTCACGACCATGACCCAAGTAATCCAATGGATCCAAAACCCCAGAACGATCTCCGAAGCTAAGAACTTCGAGCCATGGCGGGAAAGGTGTGTCGTCGACGGCAATCCAGCGTGTTGGGTGCCCCACTCTTGCAAACTGACGTCCAAGGAAGTCCCCGGGGAGACGATCAACCTCCAGACATGTCTGCGCTGCCCCGCCTACTACCCGTGGCTCAATGACCCCACGGGCGACGGCCACTACTAGATCTCATCTGTGTACCGGGTCTCAATCCCGCCAGTAGTCTAAGCGACGCTTCCTACTTTGTGTAATATAGACTCACGTGAATATTTAATAGGTCATTTGATGCATTATGTGATTTGTACTGTAATAAGTCTGTTCGAAATAAAAACATATTATAATTTAAGTATTCGTCTTTTCTTAAGTAAACTTGTTTACCTTTTCAAGTATATGGCACCCTCATCGGTGAGAAAATACTATATTAAACATATATCACACTATTGAGTTCAGTAGCCTTTGTCTATATGTGACCGTATTCGTGTCATAATCTTATGCACATTCAATACGTGAAAGGAAACGCATAAATACAAACAGACTCAGACATTTCTTGATGGCGTCATGAAATGTGTAGTTAATACTGACTGTTATAATAAAGTAGAAATTTTTTTACATGTCATATTATGATATGACTTTTACATATAACGATTAGGATGACCACATAATTACGACAAATAACAAAATAGCATAATATAATATAACTTTTACACTTAAAGCAATCACTTTTTTAATTACTGCATTGAAGCTACATATTTTTTCAATTTTCCACTCCATACAGAATTCTCAATCTGTTGTGAAAATTCCTGTTAACGGTATTCTTAAAATAGCTTGCGCGTTGAAGTCTTTTACATAAGGATACCTGTTCGCAGAAAGATGATATCTTGCGGACCACGTGACTTGAGTTTTATTCTTTGAGTTTCCTTGTAATTATTGCACAACATATAATTTTAGTCTCAAAATTTGAACATCTTAAGTATCTCAACTATTACAATCTTATCTAATAGGTAATAAATGCTCGTCACATATGGGGAATTCATTTTTGGTGGTATATTGAACTGAACTCTCATAAACTAGTTATATATTTTGCACATGACTTACTTAACGGTTATCTATATCAATTCATCGAATTGCAATGTACGTATTTTAAGATAGATCACACATACTAACACGACTAGTTTGTATAAAAAATCTTGTTCAGAAGAACAAACACATTAATTATACAATCGGTTTTTAGCACACCTGCTTATTTCAATATTTTTGTCATTAAATCTGATATAATTATGCATAATCATCTAGTAATTTTTGGTAGTATTTTGCTAATGTATAAGATTTAAATAAATGAAATACCGCTACTGCAGCTGATACCTTAATTATATACGAGTATTTTTGAGACCTCCTAATAAAGGAAAACGATTAAATGCTTTACTTCCCTTAAAGTAAATAACCTTCGGAACAATGCTCGTATAATTTATCTCGCACAGAGTGAATGCACAGGTACGAATGAATGTGTGTGTTTAAGGAAAATCTTACGAAACGGGGCACTGACCACAGGTAAAAAAAAAAGGACACCCTTATCAATAAATCAAGAAAATACACAGTAAAAAAAGATAAAAAGGCCTACAGTTAAGGTAAGGTAAGTAAGGGTAAGTCAAATTCCGAAGCTGACAAGTTTTGCTTGTAAATTAGGGCTATGGTATAGAGATATAGTCATTCAACGAAATCGAGAAAATGTTGTGATACTCGTATATTTAGATGAACCCAAGACCGTAGTATGTTAATATAAGACCTTTAACATACAATCGTTTATTTACATGTGTATATTTTATTATTACTTTACACTAAGAGATACATTATGTATGCGTGTCATTGAAATATTCTTTTAAGAGTATCCAATTATTTATTAACGTCCGTGAAGTGACTTATACAATTATAAATTATAGTTATATAAGTTTACTTTCATAGTTTTTGAGGTAACGTCTTGTTATCAATTTGATACACAGTAAAAAGATTAATGCACTCTGTGCATGAGAGACGCATACATGCATACAAAAATAAGTTTTTAACCTGTTTATTCACTAAGGGCACTTCCGATACCCAAATTACTAAGTAGTTATCCTTAATAGCGTCACTTCGTGCGCACGAATCATGTTACAGAAAATAAGCGATCAAGCACTTTAAGAGCGGAATCTGAAAAAGTCACGGTACTTAGAGGCAGTGGCTCTCAATTGGGAGGTTGTAAGCATTTATGCCGCTGGGTGTTTTTCAAAGGCAATATTACTCATGCACCAAAAGGCGTCTTGTTGATGAAATATGCGTAACCCTGTCGAAAGTGTCCTCGAATCGCACAATAGGCTGAGATACGCATTGCGCCGCGGAGGCTTTGACGCAAGTGGGCGTCGTTGCACATCATCACGCTGTGCATAATAGCCGGGCTTTCTTTTCTTGTGAGCATGGACTTGTTATGCTAATAGGTCTGCCTACACAAAAGATAGGTAATAGGTACCTGCATCACCCAGCTTTAGGCGCAAACTAAGTAGACCATACAATTTCTATCTAATAAACTTCTAGCTATATGCCAGTATTTCTCAAGCTTGTCATATATCAGCTTTAAACAGATGATATACTCGTATATATTTAGCTACTTTAATTTAAGAAAGAGCCAGCGTCGGAACAGACGGGAATCCGTGATCTCTGCCTACCTCCGTGCCGGGAAACGGGCGCGATGTGTATGTATGTTTAACATACTGTCCAGGAATGTTATTTTTCTCTCTGAGTGTTCTCGACATAGGCGACATACTCGATAAACTTGACAAATGGTAAGATTCATCTAGATTTTACCACCGGTTTTGCTTCGGTGATCGAATGAGAGACAGTACGTCAACTGCCTACGTACGTTGACATATTGTGACAATATGTTTCTTGCTTGAATATGTAGACTTGTTTGAGTGAAAGTTGGATAGGTAGAAGTAGATATTACCAAAATCAATGCCATCGTCATAAAAGTACATATAATATGTGTGACATTGAACGACAGACTGGAGAATAATGTTATAAAGCATAGAATGAGTATAATATGATTGATATTAGATAAGGCATTCTTTATAATTTGTGTCTCTGAAATATAGCATGATTGACGAAAGTTACATATGGGAGCATATGAAGGTCTGTTTCGTAGAGAATCGCCCTTTAAAGGTACCATTACCGAATACATATTTTGTATAATAATTTAAATATACTAAGTGTTTACATATACTTTGTCATTTGCTGTGTAAATAGTTACGTTCAGATAAATATCTAGTCAGGAATCCATAATTATCTTACTAATTCTAAATAAAAATTATGAATGCAATCATGCCAGGACTTCTATATGAGTTTGTATTTGCAGAAATAATAAGACATATAATCGCAATAAGACCTACTAAACTTAACAGCCAAAATGGAAAATTAAAAGTTATTAAGTGAATATCCATAGAATGTATGTTTCAATGTGTACACTAAGTAGGTGTAGTAAAAAGCTAAGTGATAATTGGCTCATAAAAATCATATAAATAAACAGCTAGTAGTGAAAGCAGCGAAAGTGTAGGAGATTATCATGCGCAGTAGAACCCACTTAGGAGCTTTGAAATGGCCGCAGCGCCTACATTTCACGGGCGTCAATAGTTGATCCCACATACTCAATGTACGAAAATTATTAATAGGTAGGTGTTTGTAGCATAAAATGTGTCACGTTATGTGCAGCTGGGCAGAGTTGAGTGTTTTTAAGTTGGTATTTATGATGCATATTAATGAGTGGTCATAAGAATAAAGAAATTCGGCAGACTACGTGCCACATTGCAAAACCTGTTTAACACGACTGCATTTTTCCTTGAACTTTATCATTATGTATCTAATATCAATTAAATTTCGTCATGATAAAATGCTTTGCAAATTAATGATCAAATTGACAAACGCATATGTTTTATTTAATGACGTCCACTTCTACCTAACTAATGGAATGTATGTCTGTGTCTCCATATATTAACTGTATTCTTAAGTTAGATCTTGGTTTAAGTACTAGCGCCTAAATTCCCCAATGCATAAATATGTTAGAAAAGAGATAACAGTGTGTGTGTTTATAGCAATTAGTTAGGTTCTTATTAGTGAATAAAACAAATACGCAGTCAAGCAGCAAACGTTCAACTGGGTATGAGCTTCACGCGTATTGCACACGAGTGAAAGGAAATGACTTGGAAGATCCTTGACTTGCCTCAGGTACATCGAAACGTGTATAGCACTAGTGTGCAGTTAGTCATTCTTTGCAAAAACTTGTCTTTTATTGGCAATTAGTCTGTTTCTGAAAGGGAGCAGGAAATGCACATAAGGCAAAAGAGAGCGGGGAAGTGGCCCCACATACGCCGCCATCGCTTCCGAAGTGCCAATCAATGAAGGACATAGCACGCCCATGCCGGTGGGAAGAATTGTTAGCAAGTATTGCAACCACACTTATATTAATAGCCTTCGCGGAGGATGTCACAATTTCATTCAATTAAGCAAGGCTAGCGCTTATGAATCATTGACATCAACAATGAATTAGCACCACGTCAATATGTAATTTTTATGTTGTATTGTTATTCCATGATTAGGCTTGACAAAAAAACATTAATCGTAAGTTATTGAGTAGGCATCACGAATGTTTAATTGAATATTGCCTTTTTAGTTTAGTTCGTTTAGTTCAGATGATTAGTACTAGTCTAAAATATATTAAATATAATTTGTGACGTCGCTTAGTACCCTTACTATTAATATCATATCCCGTTAAGTACTTACTGCATGCTTTTCTTCATAGTAGCTTGCAGAACTAGGAACTAGGTTAACGGAATTTCTTTGTTGATCGCTAGCAACCCTTCTAACCAACTGATATTCTGGTAGATGTAATTGATAGCAGTGGTAGGTGACCAAGACGAAATTGTACTACTGAGGTTCTGTCCAACACAAATACCGTTTTGTTTGAATTTTACAATTATACTGTTATTATATGGTCATGTATTAGTGATGGGAGATGTAAAAATCCACTTTAAAAATTTTGATGGTACTACTGGATAATAAACTAATTAAACAATTGTGCAACCTTCTTCAAAAGTTCGTGACATATCTGTTATTGCTTTGTAGCAGTTTGTGGTACTTCGCTGTGGGAGTTATTTGGGGAATCAATATTGGACGAAGCCTCATGAAATGAATATTGTTAATATCTAAAATTCTGTTGCATATTGTTTATTTTCTTAAAGTACTGAGTGACATCAATGTGACTGCCTAGGCTATGTAAAATTTGTATTTTGAAACTATTTATTTAAGTATAGATAATGAACACGAAAAACTACTTGTACGGAGTTCGATGTTTAGTCTTAATGTAATACAAAACACAAGCTTCATGACTTGTGTATACACACTCCCTTTTTTATTGTGACGGGATAATCAGAGGCTTGAGTGCCCATCTTCGAGATTTCGAAGACTAGTTAGGTATTGGGAAAACGAAGTGCGTGTTTCACTTGATAGACACCATCCAACGTGATAGGCAGTGAACCGTATCGCCGTATACAAGCACCGGCTATTACCTATCCCAAGGGTTTTCCCCACGATGTTTTCTCTCTCCATTAGCGACTGTAAATAAAAAACGTAAACGTAAAAACACATTTAAAAATTTCATTGTATGCCTGAACCGGGATTTGAACCTAGGCCCTCTACTAAGATGCCAGCGGTCTTGCCCACCAGCCTACACCTGCTAGTAAATAATTAGTATTTAAATTTTTAGTCTAGATGGTGATGGCGGTCTAATAGTAATTCATTTCGATTAAGCTACAGAGTGTGTAATGCTTGTATGAAGATGCAATATTCATGTCGTGCAGCACGAGTTGACATTTATCTTGTTGACATTATCATGAGCATGGTATTTTTGTAGGTCGTTAACTTTACTGGTCTTCGTCATAAGCGATTTCAAACGCATGCTATAAGATCAAGGTGCATTCGCAAACCATTAATATACGCCGAGGGGCCTAAGGGATTTTGCGGCCAAAACAAGGGTTCAACGGACTACTGCGTACCACTTCATATACGATATAGACATATGGGTTCAATTCCACGTCCAATGATGTATGTGTCCGCTACAATCGGTGAGGCGACGGGCAGGCGCCTGAGTTGGCCGCGGCTCGCGTTCGCCCGTCCGACTGGTCATCTGCTTACATAACGTAACGAGGCACCCGGATCTCACCTCAAGGGCGCCGGTCTCACACATTTAATCCATTACTCTCTTGGCTCTTTAATGGTTGGGTGATCAGATGCTAAAACAACAAGTATATAGCTTATCTTGATATTGGTGAGCTTTCGTAACACACTATCGTATCGTAATATTAAGAAACAGTATTTGCTTGAGCTAAATATAAAAATATTAGACATGCCTTGCTTGCTTTTATATATCATAACCAAAACACATAAAAATAAAGCTCCAATAGAAGGTGATCAGTTGTGAGATGGAACATCGCGCCCTGTCTCTAATACAGAAGCCAAGAAGGAAAATTACGTGCATAATTGTGAGAAAATTGAAAATCTAATGGAACTCATCATCACATTTTCTAAACCGTAAACTTAACCACATCATTCGTATATATACTTATGGAGATGCTATAAACGCCTACTAACTAAATACACTTTCCATGTTATTGACCTTCCGACAGTATTGTCACGGCCGATATTTTTTACTTTATATTCATTCATAGAGTAGGAAATGTAATGTTAGACTGTTCAATATTTTTCTTCGAATCTGCTGATTTTAATTTTAATCTTCTTTTTCACCTTTATATGACATTGACATATAGACCAAACTGGTTTTCCCTGAATGATATTGAAAGTAAATCGCTTCTCGAAATAAATGTGAGATTATGAAATACTCGTACTATATATATTGTTTGATAAAAAAAATATACAAACAGCCTATAAATACCCTGAAATTTAGGTTAAACTAGCTTTGTTGGTTAGAATCTGAAAACCTAATCCATAGAAATCGGAACATTTATTAATAACTGCTTAAAGTTATCTACATAGTTGTTGTTATTCAGTAGTATTGCAACTCGCATATATTCAGACTTTTGCACACCCATTCAGTAACAGATGAAATACACTTAAAAAAACTCGTTAAAACCGTACATACTAATATGTATATTTATTTCTGAAAATGTGATGATCATGGTAAAGTCTTCATACACATTCGTAACTAACTGATATGCACATCTACCGACCTCAATAAATGAACGGCATTCTAATGTATTCGGTAGATCTAGTTCAAAATCCTAAGTCTGACTGAATTACGCAATAAAAGAACTCAAAAATAGTATTTGTCTCAAGATTAGTGTTTGTCTATTAGGCCAGGATTCGATTGAATTATCGTTTCATGAGTATGACCGAAGCCAAATGGACCGGTTGAACAGTGGCTTTCTTGTGCCTGGCACCGAGTGCGTACGGGGCCTCCGCGGCGCAGGCGACGACGTCTCCTCGCTATAGGCAGTACAATGTCGCGGGAGGCGAGGCTTCGGCGGAGTCGCTGCTTATGTAAACATCCAAGTGGGGCGGCGGGTGCACTTTCTTGGAGGCAGGCCGCGCGCCAACTCCGCAGTATCCGCGCGGCGCCATGGCTCGCTACGCGTACTTGACTCTAGCGCTGCTGCTGCTCATTGACGTAGGTGAGTCTGCCATCCACCATGATTTCTAATTCAATTCTAGTCTTAGTAGGTTATAAACTAGGTACGTTTACCTCCGCCATGAAATCGGATATGATATAATTAAATTTTAATTAATGATGTGTAACAGTTATTCATAATACAATTATGACATACATAAGAGAAGCTAAATAAGTACCCTTAGTTTCCGAATGTAAACTAGCATTTACAATAAAATTGTAATTCATTTATTTCAGTATTGAGCTATTAATTATATTTAAGTAATTTAAATTTTTATTCATATTAACCTTATTCTACATAATAAAATAATTGATAAAATAATAGGGAATTAGTAACTGTGTTGCTTGATAAGTGTTTAATTGAAAACTGTTCTAATTTTAAGACGATATCAAAAGTATTGTTTTCAACGTGGCTATTTAAAATGACCTCGATTTCTTTTCGCCTTTCATTTGTGCTTATAGCTTTGAATCAATAATACTTCGTAAATATCACCCTTACCTTCATCGCTCTTATTCAATATTGCTTCAATTGTTTTATGGTTATTGATACTGTAATCATAATATTCCTTGTCCATTTTATAGAAGTTAACTGACAACTTTATCGTCAGATTATACACTTAATCATTCAAAAATAAATGATATTTTTCTCGTACCAAGGCAATTTTAAAACTTTAATTAGAATGCACTTAAGCTCACCCACCCGCCTTGACCGGTAATATTAGTCACATTTGATAATCTGTATACTTCTGAGAGACGAGTAATAATCAGCTATTTATTATGATATTCTCATAATTGATTTGCAATATAGGTTCTGTAATGCTTTTCTTCCTCCAAAATAATTTAATCGCAACGTTGTTGTGCATACATAACCGTACCCATACTTAGCTCGATACCTAACGAGTCTTTCACTCCAAAAATACGTGGTTAATGTTGCAATACACGGCTGGCTCAAGCCCAGCCGCGTTACCTAATGAACGTGTTCGGCCGTATTCACAGTTGGGTAAAACATGAGCATTTCTAGGGTGCACAGGTCGGAACCAAACCCACTTGGCAAACATTAGGTAACAAATATAATGATACTTAAGCAATATAGGTCATGTGACATTGAACTAATACTACAAAGTAATTAGGAAACTTTATTTGAATTGACTAAATACTTATTAATTTTTCATTCAACTTTTGACATGTTTTATTAAGTGCAAATGCATGAACCATACATAGTTTTATGTTATTTTAACACCTCATTCTACGTTTACGATTTGAACATAGGGATAAATATTTCATCAATGGAATATAATAAACATGCAATGTCATCGCGATTTATTTTATTCATGTTGTTCTTGTACAGGAATAGGAGAAACCCGAGTGAAGCGTCAAGATGAAGATGCTGGAGGTGACGAAGTGAACCCAGAGGAGCTCTGCGAAGGCCGCCCCGCCGACGAGTACTTCCGGCTCACCACCGAGGGCGACTGCCGCGATGTTGTCAGGTTAGCGGTGGTGATGAGCAGCTCAATCACAAGTGATGAATTATCACAATTATACTGATTGACTGTTTACAAAATCATAAGTCATTCTAGTCATTAATTAAATTGTGAATCAGCGCAGCGTGTCGCTTAGCTTTACAAAATTACTATCAACTAATAAAATTTGGTAACAGGACGTCTCCAAATAACGGAATGGTTATAATGTTACCTACGTGTTACATACTTCACTACTACTACTGTCACTTGGACAGACATGTGCTAAGTCGTGTATAGAATAATAAGTATTGAAATAAATTAACTGTAAATAATTTAAAGAATTTGAAACGTGAACGACATGCGAGATCCTAGATCATATATTAATTTATTATTCAAAACTTACATATTAAATTTTTTAAGTGTTAGTGTAAATAGCATGTTCTTTTTTAAGATTATTATTCGTATGTCTAGGGTTTCCACTTTCAGCTTTAAAGGAGAAAAGTACGTAGGCAATATGTAATGTTGAGTATTAGATTAAGAGTAAGCTTACAGAGATTGGCCTGTGCAGGTGCGACAAGGGCGCCGAGAACGGCGTCACGAGGCTCGCCTCGGTGCGCTGCCCGGGGGGGCTCGCCTTCGATATCGATCGACAGACCTGTGACTGGAAAACAAACGTTAAGAATTGCGATAAACTAGAGAGTAAGTTCACCTTTTGAATAGCGGTCTTGCGGAAGGAAATGGGAACCGGACCGATAGTCATCCACAATGCACCTTCCGCGGCCGCGCTTTGTCACATTGTTTTGTTAATGTTTCTTTCATTTTTGTCAACGCAGGTGCACTAGGTCAGGTCTTAAACAGATCACTTGCCCGTCCGGCCTGGCTTTCGATCTTGATAAGCAAACGTGCGACTGGAAGGGTAAAGTGACCAACTGTGACAAGCTCGAGAGTAAGTGTCGAGACGGATAGCGCAACTGCTTGGGATGAGGCGAGCGCAGTCGCGGCAATGCTCGGCTTCCGGGGTGGCAACGCACGCCCAAGGAGTATCGCCGTCACGCATCAATATTCTATACTTTTTGCATCACTCCATACTAAATTCCTTAAAGCGTGAACGACATACATAAACATGATGTTGCTTCACTTCATGAATATTGATGCAAGGACCGGTTGATAATTCAAAAGCAATTGGCTGCGAGGGCATAATACAAACAATAGACCACAGCAAGTGCACGCATTGAACGTAGAACACTGGAATCACTGCCACAAAAACACTTCCACTGTAATCTTACCAATGCACTAACGTAGCTTCGCTTCACAACCTAATCATTCACTGAGAACTTCTCGTTTATTTGGTTTCATGGTTCATGATGCATGCTAACTTTTTATTCTTACTAATTTTATTATAAGATATGCATTTATACTAACAACAATTAAAACATATTAACAGCAACCCTCGATTTAAATATGCATTGCAAAATCAATTATCTATTATTTTAGTCATTACCTTTTTCATCCGATGTTAAACTTTCTCGTATACGATACTACGACATTTCTTAAACTGTGCAATTTCATTTAATTTCCCTATTTCCTATATCATAAAAATATGTATTTCCATGTTTCATTTATTTTCCTTCTACATACTGAGATAACTCTTCTTCATCATATTAATAGAAACCAACGCAACCGACGATGTACACTTCAGAACACGTACACGCACGTTTTTAAATTGATTAAAGCACCCGCGTTGACATAATTTTGCTCCCCCCTATATAATGTAGTTTCAACATTTTTTTTTGTACTGGCCTAACAAGTACCTCAATTTCAGAACCTCGTAAGATTTTGCCCATTCTGAAGACTGATGAGCCCATCTGCCCCGAGGGTAAATTGGCTTGCGGTAGCGGAGACTGTCTCGAAAAAGAGCTTTTCTGTAACGGTAAACCTGACTGCAAGGATGAATCAGATGAAAACGCCTGCAGTAAGTATGATAAACTAACTGAGATAATATTTCACGTACCATATTCTGTGAAGGCATACAATTTATTTTTTTCACACTTTATTTTATTGCGTAAAAAAATCTATTGTATGTACGGTAGGGTAATGATATTAATTTTAGTAATTAGAACATTGATCAACTCATTCCTTACAATATTTTAATTGTTTATGATGTATTCCGATGAATGCATATGTATGTAGCCATGCATATTGCACGGTGGTAAGGTTATCTTACTTATGTGTCATTTCACAACTTCACAGGATAGCGAATCAAAGTTTTAAAAAGTGAAAGAGTGTAAAGAAAAATGAAGTGAGTCCAATTTTCACAGAAATTGGATCTTTGACTTTATAAGGTTGAATCTTTTTTCTGTGAAGTTGCGAAACGGCCCAAAAGCAAGATAGATATACACGATATCCTTTCCACCGTCGATATATTTAATTTAGAATAGCACAAGCATATTTAATTTGTTGCTCTTTTTTAAAGAATTTTTGTTTAATTTTTAGCTGTGGATGTTGATCCTAACCGAGCTCCTGACTGCGACCCCAACCAGTGCACTCTGCCAGACTGCTTCTGCTCAGCTGACGGAACCCGTATCCCTGGAGGGATTGAGCCAAACCAAGTGCCCCAGATGATCACTATCACTTTCAACGGAGCCGTCAATGTCGACAACATTGACTTGTACGAACAAATATTCAATGGAAACCGCCATAACCCTAACGGATGCCAAATTAGAGGCAGTTTCTCGTCTCTCACAAGTATACCAACTACGCTGCCGTCCAAGAACTGCATCGTAAGGGACACGAAATCTCTGTGTTTTCTATCACTCACAAAGATGATCCAAATTACTGGACCAGCGGCACCTACGATGACTGGCTAGCTGAAATGGCGGGAGCGCGTCTCATCATTGAACGCTTCGCTAACATTACAGATGCCTCAATCATCGGAGTTCGAGCACCCTATTTGCGAGTGGGAGGCAACAAACAATTTGAGATGATGGCAGACCAATATTTCGTTTACGATGCTTCCATCACTGCACCTCTCGGCCGAGTGCCCATTTGGCCGTACACTTTGTACTTCCGCATGCCCCACAAATGCAACGGCAACGCCCACAACTGCCCATCCAGGAGCCACCCAGTGTGGGAAATGGTCATGAACGAGTTGGACCGAAGAGATGACCCTACTTTCGATGAATCTCTTCCTGGTTGCCACGTCGTGGATTCTTGTTCCAACATCCAAACAGGAGAGCAGTTTGCCCGCCTTCTGAGGCACAACTTTAACCGCCACTACTCCACCAACCGCGCTCCCTTAGGTCTACACTTCCACGCTTCGTGGTTGAAATCCAAGAAAGAATTCAGAGACGAGCTTATTAAGTTCATTGAAGAAATGTTGGAGCGCAACGACGTCTACTTCACATCTCTTATCCAAGTCATCCAATGGATGCAGAACCCAACCGAACTTACCTCTTTGAGAGACTTCCAAGAGTGGAAGCAAGACAAGTGCGACGTAAAGGGACAGCCTTTCTGCTCTCTGCCCAACGCCTGTCCGCTCACCACTCGGGAGTTGCCCGGAGAGACGCTGCGTCTGTTCACTTGCATGGAGTGCCCCAACAACTACCCTTGGATCCTTGATCCCACTGGAGAAGGTTTCAACGTGAAGAAGTGATCTCTAGCAGTTAATTTTTCTAAAGACTGTAACAATATAAATTAATGTTGTGAATGTAAATAATACTCAATTAATTATGTTATGTATTCCCGACATTTACCAATAAATCAGATCACTTGTGTCTGTGAGGTTAATTTAATTAGTAGTCGAATTAGCAACTTTATTTGCATCAAGCGCCTAAATCATAAGAAAAACGACTACTTATTTGATAAATAAATTTAAATACACATACATAATGTCTTTTTATTTCAATAACTACAATACAAGAGGCAAGCCATTTAACAATCTAATTTTGTTTACAATTGAAGAATTGGCATACCTCACTACTACTATAATTATATTGGCTATCATGATTTCATAGTCAAAAATTTCCAGTAAATTAAAAACACGATACAATAATACAAAAAAATTGGTGAATTATGTACCTGTATACAAGGGGCGAACATACTAAAAGCTATTCCTGCATATTGGAAATGCAGTAATGCTTAAGTATAAATTTATACCAACAATGTTTTTGGCGTGTTATTGTAAAAATGATCGCACAATTCTCGATAACAAAAAACTGATGCCATGTATTAAAATGTCATATGTGTGTTATGTGTTGATTGGTTAATGTTTTCGGAACTAATTTTAAAAATCACAACACGTAGATATTTACTACAATCATAAAATAACATTACATTAAACGTCAAATTATTGGTTATAATAGAATAAGATTCTTAAATAATAAAGCGGTACTGTTTTATATAATCACCGGTGGTGTTCTCCACCAATAATATACAGGAATAATGACTAATTTAGTAGATAAAGTCAAGCAATTCGATGCCTACGCTAAGACACTAGAGGATTTTAGAATTAAAACAGCCACCGGAGCCGCAAGTAAGTATCTATTAAATATTAAAATATACACATTCTAGATTTTTTTTATTATAACCTATGGTAACAGAAAAATGTTAGTGTTTTTATTCGGCCTTAGTAGATGTAACCTAAGACTATTGAATTACTTATATTATTACGACTTGGATATCCCTGATGGTTCTTGGATGACCCATCCCCGTCATTTCCTGAAAATTATATCTTCAAATCAGTCACTCCATTTTAAATAATAGACATAATAAATGTATGGTTATAAATTAACAATTAATTGATTTACACAGGTGTCAGTGTTAAGTTTTATGGGTCAAGTATTTTGTTGAAGAATGCAATTTACATTCTTATTTTTCTACTTATACATTCATGCTATTTTTGAATAATAGTAATATAACTATAAAAACCACATACAATCTTCTTGTCCCCACTGTATTATTAATAAGGGGATTTACCCTAAAGCACTATCAAAACACAGCACACCCTCTAACCACATTAATAACAAGGATAGTGCAATACTGGCCCTTGCATTGCATATACATATATGATATACAAATGAGTTTCATATATGTAGATCTCAAGATAGCTGGGACGTAAAAAAAGGAGCTAGCTAGCTGCAGTTCTTCCTGACATGTTGTAGAAGGTGACTAGAGATCCATGAAATCTGTTGGACATTGGGCTAGTAACCTGTTACTGATGGTCAATATAACATCATAACCCCAATATTCTCATGCTAATAAGTGACACAGGAGATGTTTTCAGGTCTCCGAGGTTCTGTCCACCCTGAAAGGGATTAATGGTTGTGAATGTATATGTATCTATGTAACAAATGTTTTATTTTAAGTGACCAAACATTTACCACTTCTGTAATAATTTGTGAATTCCACTTGTTACATTTAGCAAACTAGATGTATGTCATTATTTTGTAATTTGATAAAAAAAAATTTTGCTTTTGGATAATTAGACCTTTAATGCTCACACAATATGGGAAAATAAATTAACTATTATTTTATTTCAGTTACAATTGTGAGCACAATAGTCATGATTATGTTATTTATATCAGAATTCAATACCTATTTGTCTCCTAATGTATCAGAGGAATTATTTGTGGATAACTCAAGAGGTCATAAATTAAGAATCAACATAGATATAGTGGTACCAACCATTTCTTGTCATTGTAAGTATCTCTTTCTATGGTATATATTCATCACAATTGTAGAACACTGATGCATGTGACTTTTTATAAAAACTAGAGAAATTATTGTAGTTTTGTTTGGATAGTATTTTATAACACTTCAAATCACACACAAATGCAAAATTACATGCAGTTTCGATTTACCACTTTGGAGATATGTATGTTCAAAATACTGATTTAACTTCTATGCCCAGTCCTGTAGAGTATGGAAAATAAAGTTATCTGTTTTATTGTGACGATATAAACATTGTAAGGGCTGTACAAATAACTGTTAAGCAAAAGCAGTAAAGTCATAATCAAAAGTAATATTTTTGTTCAATCATGGCGGGCAATCAATGTGAATCAGTTTTTATATTCATTATGAATATGATTCCAGATTTAGGATTGGATGCTATGGATACTTCTGGAGAGCAACACCTTCAAATTGAGCACAATATTCACAAAAGACGATTAGATTTAGATGGAAAACCAATCGATGTACCAAGGAAACAGGATATTGCCACGACCACCACCACGGTAATATAAAGTCCTATCTGAATAAACTTAGTGCATCGGCTTTGTAATGAACTGATTAATACATTCAATGTAATATTTTATGAATATTTGGTTATAAATAATACCTTTGATTAGTCTTAGAAATTTACTAAAAAACTTATCTCAATGTAAAGTTATATATTCCCCTTTTAAACTTGTGATGTCTTATAAGTAATCTTAATATTACAGATACAAGCTGTCACATATTAGTATTATCTAGTAGACATATGGATTTGGCAAATATACATATAAATTCACATTCATTAATTGTGAACAGAACCTTGGAGACATGAAAACAACATCTTATTGGTCACTTATTAGCATTAGAGTTTTGACTTCATATGGAATATTGGTGACAGGTTGCTAGCCTATCGCTCAATAGATTCCATATACCCGTATTACCTTAGTTGCCTCTTACGACATGCCAGGAAAAACGGCAGCTAGTTAGCATTCTTTTTATATCCCAGACTAGCACTAGACTGGGTTTGGTGTGCCTATAGTATCACCACTTCTGCAGTTGCAGATATGGAAACCTGAACCTCTGACTACCTGCAAGGGTTAATAGTCTTGAAAGTGTTTGTCTTGTTTAATGAACTGGAATCAGTTAATAGATAAACAAGTAAATCTGCCTGTAACTTTGCACTAACTAATTGTTATTTAACGTTTATGTTGTTTTTATCATAATTTCTATTACCTTAGTACATACCTGCATACAGATTCAACACTTTGTTTGTAAACTTACAGGCAAAACCCATTGAAGAAAACGTAAATAAAACGGTAACCTGTGGTAGTTGTTACGGCGCTGCACTCAATGAATCTCAGTAAGTAAACATCCTATTTAATACAATCTACTTTAGTTTATGTATTTAAATATTATTTTTACAAAAAATAGATAATAATTATTTTTTGTATACGTGATATGCAGACCACAACAATAGTTCCAAATATTGTTGGTTACACCTTGGCTTTGAATAATTTTCAGGCTTAACTCCTATTAAATTTTTTAATTCTATCTCATTTCTTACAGTCTTAAAACAGCTTAGTTAAAGTATACTGTGAAGGAATTTGTTTGATATTGACCTACAAAATTATACTATTGATATTTTGAGTACACCATTGGCATCTGAACTTGTCATTCTCATATAACGTTAATCTTACATCTAAGTTAAGTTGTAAATCTATCGTTTTATAACTAATTTCTTCAGATGTTGCAACACTTGTGAGGAGGTGAGGGAGGCCTACAGACAACGCAGGTGGGCTCTGCCAGATCTGGCCACGATAGAGCAGTGCAAAAACGATGACGCGGTTGAAGACACGAAGAACGCACTCAACGAAGGATGTCAAATTTATGGATACATGGAAGTAAACAGGGTGAGTATACAAATTAAATTTAAGTTAAGTGCATTACATGATTAGCATAAGACCAAGAAGACAGAATGCTGTTCATTTTGATTTTCATTCTCTTAGTTTGCAACTTGTCATTCATTACAAACAAACAAACCTTTCCTCTTTAAATAATTTTTGTATCACATCTAAATATTTCATTACGCTTTTAGCTATATTTCTATATGTAATAATAACATCGGAACCTGATGAAAATTTTCATAAATAAGATTCCCTAACTTTGTTTCCAGGTGGGTGGAAGCTTCCACATAGCGCCTGGTAAGAGCATGTCTATCAACCACGTGCATATACACGACGTACAGCCCTATTCCTCGTCAGTGTTCAATACGACTCACATAATCAAGCATTTATCATTTGGGACCGACTTAAAAGGAGCCAACACGGCGCCCTTGGACGGAGCTGTGGCATTAGCTAAGGAAGGTACGAGATATTGATGATTCAATGCCATAACGTTTTTCAGCAACTATATCGAGTTGCCGTTCTATAAACGGTAGGCGTGTCCGCGGCTCTGCGAATTAGAAAATAGGTAAAGGGATACATTAAATATCATGTGGTTCTCAAACTAAATTATAATTTTCTTTTCAGTTTATAATTTATTTGGTTTTAATAAAAAATTGCTGGTTACTCAAATATATGATAAAAATGCCGCATGTTTTTTGCAATTGTGAATTTTATTGTAGCTTTGGTTTTTACGACATTCAGATATTTTATGACCAGGCGCACCAAAATCAGCATCAAAAATTAATCAGTAACACCACACATTATAGGTATTTCTAAAGTCACCCTTTTTCAAAATGGCGACTATTTGACTGTCATATGTTAAGCCAGCCATTAAAAGTTGGACTTTTTTAGAACTACTGGTAGCATTACATTAGGTGCATGGCATTAGATACATAATGTATTTGTTTTTAATATAAACATAACTTGTTTTGTATCTCGAATCCACGCGAATGTATAGGTATATATATGCTAATTACTACGGACATGAATTTTGAATTAAACGTTTCACGTACTTCGACTTATAATCAAAAACTTCAGGACACGCGTGGCGTGTTTTGCAGCTTGGGGATTAGATTAGTTAGTGATTCTACAACCACCTTATGCCCATCTGTTAACCATAGATTTAGTCCTGAATGGGACAAGTGATTAACCGTGGCGCCATTTACAAGCACTGTCCTGTTCAGACGAATAGATACTTTTTGCTCACGATGTTTTCATTCACCGTAAAAGTGGTGTATTTTGGCAATTTATTTTAGGAGTGTTAATTATGTTTTTTTATAACACTGCACTACCTAAGTCTGGTATGAACATAAGGTCACATGGCTTTAAATAAAAAATATTAAAACAAACGCTGGACTACTTAAGGTTCAGTCCACCCCCAAAGGTATAGACGGATGAGAATATATGTATGTAGAAACAGTGCCAACTTTATAAATGTGATTTGTTTTAATGATTTTCAGGTGCTGTTATGACACATTATTATATAAAAATAGTTCCTACAATATATGTAAAGTTAGACAATACAATATTGTACACAAATCAGTTCTCTGTGACCAGACACCAGAGGTCAGTTGCAGGGAATATGGAGTCTGGAATGCCAGGGGCGTTCTTTAGCTATGAGCTATCTCCTTTGATGGTGAAATTCACAGAAAAGGAAAGGTTTGTACATTATTTTTAAATAAACAATATGCTAAATTTTAGTTATTTTTAAACACTCGCGATTTATACTCATTTTATTAACTATGTGAGGCCGGGTCATATCAAGATAATTTTATAAAGATATCTGAAATCTTTATAAATTTATTGTGATATGAACTGATCTCACATAGTTAATAAAATGCTAAATCATCTTGTATGATTGATCAATATCTAGATGATTTATCATCTGGGTCCAATGAGATAATACATAGCATAGGAATAAGCTATGTATTCATGAAATGAAAAAAATACCTCAGTATTAATGAAAGTAGACTCAGTCACTGTTGACTGGCTACCTGACGAAAGGTGGACTGGGCTATCTTTAAATGACGAGGATCATCTTATATAATGTGGATGCTGAAGGCTCTGATTACTCCGAAAGGATCGTGATGTGTATGTTGATATTGCTTAAGATCGTATAGTGGTTTGTAAGGATTGGGAAAAATTGGGATCCGCGGCCCTATCTCTGTAGAAAAACGGAATTGACGTGTATAGTAACATTGAATAAAACATCAAATACATACTAATTATCATTTTATTTACAGATCAATCGGACATCTAGCCACCAACATTTGTGCAATAGTTGGTGGAATATTTACAGTGGCAGGAATATTAGATGCGTTGCTATATCATTCACTGAATGCCTTCCAAAATAAAGTATTGCTTGGAAAATCAACATGAAATCTGTATCATGTTGAATCATTTATTTTATAATGTTTTAAGAAAGGTGTTAAAATCGTCAACTAAGCACTTGGCATATTTCTCACAGAATTCAGTGTCTGTGCCTTCCACTAAAGCCACAAGGGGAACATAGTTTTCCTTTTGGGGGTCGTATTGGTTCCTTCCTAGCTTTTCCAGGAATGTGTGTCGCTGCCTTATCCTGAAATTCCTGCAATTCAATATCCCTGGAAATGCTAAGATTTGCTCGTGAGGAATTTTCATGACCAAATGTATATAGTCAAACCTTCTTTTTAAATGTACTTGATCTGAAAATATAAATATATTATGAAGTCTTTATTATGTTGTATTAATTATCCTTCCTATTTTATGAGATAAAAATAATGATTACTATAGTACTGTTCAATGATTACTATTATAATTACATGATACCAACAATATAATTTACTTTTGGAAATAGAACCTATTTCAATCAGTTGTTTGGGTGTGCATGTGTCAGAGTTTATCTAATTTTCACTAATATAAATGTATTATGGCAATTATAAGTGATTCTCACCTATCATTAACAGCTTTGGCTTGTCCAATATCAGTTTTTTAACTTCTTCATCGTTGAATCCCATCTCTTCTTTAACAACAAAAGTGTTCGTTTTGACATGATGCAATTTATATGTTATTAAATTAGGACTTTTAGTGGCTAAGTATCTAGTTTCTTTTCCAGTCAGATTATAATTCTCTTGAAAATACCCTAGCCTTTTGTCGATTCTCACAGTGCTAAAACAGACAATACTAAGTTACAAAGATTGTTAGAAATTGTACAAAGACAGAAAAAGTTTGACAAGATTAAGAGAAAACAGGGATGTTTCCTCCCCTCAATGAATGTATATAATAATAAATAAATAGCCTATGAAACAATGTGAAATAATAATAAAATATTTCATACAACTGTGCAAAACATTCAGAACAATTTCTACATAATGTGTTCGAAATAGTATGTGTATTTATGTTACAAAAGACATCTACAAGCTACTTCCACAACAAATACTTTACCTGAAATTGAGCCAGTATGGATTTTTTGAAATTATACGACAAATTGAACTCTTCTTAAATTGTTTCATTTCTAAATAATTTAACCTCACTGTGAGGTCTTCCAAAGGCTCATAAAATATCAATGGGTTTTTTGTGATAAACTTTCCTAATTCATCTAGCTGGACATAATTTGTAAGTAGAAGTAAATGTTCCTTCATATCTTTTTCAAAGTCTAATCTCATAAATTTTTCCACCTGATATGGTTTCTTTTCTATTTTGTTGAGGTTTACACCAAGATCTATAAGTTTTTTTAATGTTTCTGACTTGTTTACAAATGAAGCTATATTAAAAGAATTGCCGTAAACAGTATTTAACTCAGATAAATCGCCGGTAACTGGAGATAAAGCATTTTTAGGAGCTTCTTTTGGTTCTATTGACTCTTGAATCATTTCGGACTTCATAGGTGTAATTTGGATAGCAGAACATAGTAGGCGATAGTATTGGGACGATATTTTTGGACTTAATAGAATATTTCGTAAGGCACACATGATGTCACAAGTAGTCCAATATATACTAGATCCTAAAACTTATGCGTTCAATAGCAAAATAATATTAAGAAATTATACGAAAACATTAAAATAGGCTTTTTATAACAACTGCAATTGAACTACCTTATCACCTAGTGTTTACAAAAACTGAATCTATATATACTAGTATACATAGATTCACATCATGTTTTTCCAGATTATATTCCAAATGAAACTTTAGAAATAATATATTTTATTTCTACTATTTTGTAACTTCAATATGCATGTGTCCATTGATACATTCAATTTTGGATTTATTCTTACTGATCGATGAATCTAACCATCACATGTATAGCTGTAATCTTAAAATAGACTGTGTATTTTACATAAAATTACTACAATTTTCAAAATATTATACAAAAAAATATCAGTTACTTGTACAGTGAGGCAAAATACACTGAGTAACTACTTTGTTTCTCGGCAAAATAGCTCCTTCTGTACGTATTTCTTAGCGTGTATGAGACGCCTTTTGAAGTTATGACAACAACTTTCAAATGTCTCTTACATTTTAGAACCTACAAACGTAGGCATACATAAATAAACCTGTAAGTAGACGTGGAATTAATTACTAGTGTTCATTTCACTTAAGTGCGTGGATTACTTCATAAGAATTACATCGACAGTAAATATATCGAATAAGGAATCGCATTTGCTATAAAATCTCGTAAGTAAAATTTGGTCAAAGTACTTATGCTTTTTATAACCTCTTCGTATCAAAGTCGACTTTATTACTATTTCAAAGTTTATTAATGAAATAATTGAAAGGAAAGAAGATTTAACAAAAGAAAATAAATATATGTGTTAAAGTAACCTATAGTTTATAATAAAGTATGATGTTATTATATAAAATCATATATTATTGCATCAGGAAATTAAATGTACCGATTTTCAATGAAATATATAAACTTATAAGTTCATAGTACGCGTAACCGTATATATAATAGATTGTTAATATATTTCACAGTTATTTTACCATTCAGTAAGTCTGAAAGAAATATTAAAATCTCTTTAATAAATGGAAAGGCATTCCATTTATTCATTATCTTTATCCTACCACTTAACAATTATTTAACTTTTTACTATAAATTTATATCCCTTTCAGGGTGAACGGAACCTATAAGTATTAGTATAGAGTAAATATATATAATCTTTATGATAGTTGAGCCCTTTGGTATTAATTTCTACTATGGTGGATGTGTATATGGCCTTGCATTATTGATCATAATTTCAAAAATTAGCAAACCTCTTATTTTAATCTGACTTTACTTTATCTTTGTACAACAAAGAAATGTTTGTGATGTATGCATTATATTTTCTTTAAATCACTGCTTGGTCACTGACAATTATTAGTCACACTTTCATACCACTCCAAAATATTTTATGATATAAAAATTAATTTAATATCCACCATAAATAACTAAAATGAATATAAATAAAAAAATTAGTAATAAATTATTAATGTGGAGTGATCTCTCATTGTTCCTATTTATTTTTAAATTTCAGGCCAGCTAATACAGCACAACATCAAGATGAATACCTCAATGACTGGGAGTGAGATTCGAAAAACCTTTATTGACTTTTTCATAGAAAAGAAAGGTCATAAATATGTCCACTCATCATCTACCATCCCACTAGATGACCCTACTCTACTTTTTGCCAATGCTGGAATGAATCAATTCAAACCAATATTCCTTGGCACCGTTGATCCTAACTCTGACATGGCAAACTATGTAAGAGTGGTCAACACCCAAAAATGCATAAGAGCTGGTGGCAAGCACAATGACTTGGATGATGTGGGAAAAGATGTTTATCACCACACATTCTTTGAAATGTTGGGTAACTGGTCATTTGGAGATTATTTCAAAAAGGAAATATGTTCTTGGGCTTGGGAGTTATTGACTGATGTTTACAAACTACCCAAAGACCGCTTATATGTCACCTACTTTGGTGGAGATGCAGCTTCAGGCTTGGAGCCAGATCTAGAATGTAAAAACATTTGGCTCAATTTAGGACTCCCTGAAAGCCATATCATTCCAGGCAGCATGAAAGACAACTTTTGGGAAATGGGAGAGACAGGTCCCTGTGGCCCATGTTCTGAACTTCATTATGACAGGATTGGAAATCGTGAAGCTGCCCATCTTGTGAACATGGATGATCCTGATGTGCTAGAAATTTGGAATTTGGTGTTCATACAGTTCAATAGAGAATCTGACGGTTCTCTTAAATTACTTCCTAAAAAGCACATTGATTGTGGATTAGGTTTAGAAAGATTAGTATCAGTGATTCAAGACAAGAGAGCCAATTACGACACTGATTTCTTCATGCCCATATTTGAAGCTATACAAGTAGGAACTGGCGCTCGGCCATATTCAGGCCGCGTCGGTGCAGAAGACGTTGATGGTATTGATATGGCCTACAGGGTGTTGGCTGATCATGCCAGAACTTTAACAATTGCCTTATCTGATGGTGGTTGCCCAGACAACACTGGAAGGGGTTACGTTTTACGTAGGATCTTAAGAAGAGCAGTACGATTTGCATCTGAAAAATTGAATGCCAAGCCTGGCTTTTTCGGTTCTCTTGTTCATAAAGTTGTTGAAATCTTGGGAGACGTATTTCCAGAAATTAAAAAGGATCCCGAAGGAATTATACAAACCATTAATGAAGAAGAAATTCAGTTCCTTAAAACATTATCAAGAGGTCGCAATTTACTGTATAGGACTATTGAGAAGTTAAATGATTCAAAGGTTGTGCCAGGTGACGTAGCTTGGCGTCTCTACGACACTTATGGTTTCCCAGTTGATCTAACTCAATTAATGTGTGAAGAAAAAGGTTTGACCATTGATATGGAAACCTATGAAAAATCTAAAAAAGAGTCGCAGATTGCTTCTCAAGGAAAAGCAGCAGGACGGGATGACACACTTGCACTGGATATTCACGCCATAACATTTTTGCAAGACAGTAAAATCGCGCCTACTGACGATTCTCCCAAATACAACTACAAATCCGATACTAATAAAGATTCAGCTTATGAGTTCAGTGAGTGCACTGCTTCTGTTGTAGCTCTGCGAAGAAACAAAGAATTTGTTGATGAAGTTACCACTGGACAAGAATGTGGAGTAATCTTAAATAAAACCAGTTTCTACGCTGAGCAGGGCGGGCAAATATTTGATGAAGGGTATATGGTAAAAGTCGGCGACGATAGCGTGGAATTTACTGTCAAAAATGTTCAAGTGAAGGGTGGCTATGTCTTACACTGTGGCGTAATAGAAGGCACTTTGAAGGTCGGTGACAATTTGGCACTGCATATTGATACCGAAAGAAGGCGACTGGTCATGAACAACCATACAGGTACTCATATTTTGAACAGTGCTCTTAGAAAAGTTCTTGGAAACGAAGCAGATCAACGAGGTTCATTAGTAATGCCTGACCGACTGAGATTTGATTTTACAAACAAAGGCCCCATGACCGTACAACAAATTAAAGCTACAGAAGACGAAATAAAGAGCGTAATTGAGAATAACAAAACAGTTTATGCTAAATATACCAGCTTAAGCCAAGCTAAACAAATCAAAGGACTGAGAGCAATGTTTGATGAACATTATCCTGACCCAGTGCGTGTCGTGTCCGTTGGTGTTCCTGTAGATGAACTGGAGAAGAATCCTGATGGTCCTGCTGGATTTGAGACCTCTGTCGAATTTTGTGGCGGTTCACACCTTCACCAATCGGGACATATCGGAGATTACGTCATTGTAAGTGAAGAAGGAATCGCCAAAGGCATTCGTAGAATTGTCGCTCTTACTGGCCCCGAGGCCACAAAAGCCATTTACAGGTTAAGCATCCTGGAGAACGAAGTAAATAACCTCGCGAACCTTATCAAGCAAAACAGTGATAAAAACGAAAAAGACTTCTCTCGACAAATAGTTGACTTGACAAACGAAATATCTCATGCTCAAATATCTTATTGGAAAAAGGAAGAACTGAGAACGATGTTAAAGAATTTGAAAAAACAATTGGATGATAAGGAAAGATCTAACAAATTATTGCTCATCAACGAAATAACCGAAAAGGCAAAACAGTTATGCATTGAACAGAAGGATACCCCTGTACTTGTTACTGAATTCAAAGCTGGGAGTAACACAAAGGCTCTCGACAGTGCCTTGAAGCAAGTCAAACAACTGACTCCGAATACAGCCGCCATGTTCTTTTCCACTGATCCCGAAGCTAAGAAGATCTATTGTTTGGCCGCTGTTCCTAAAAGCGCTAATGATAAAGGACTCCTGGCTTCGGAATGGGTTCAAAATGTATCGAAAATAATCGGCGGCAAAGGTGGTGGAAAGGCTGAATCTGCTCAAGCGTCTGGGGCCAATTATGATTCACTTGTTGAGGCAATGGCTTCCGCAAAGAAATTTGCTGAAAACAAACTTGCTTAATTTTTAAGTAACATTATTGCAGCTTTTTACTAAACCAGTGAAACGTGCACGTTTTCAAACATAAAACATTATTAATAGAAAAGAAAAAAATATAAACCTTTATTTAAAAATAGTGTGGATTGTCTACTTCAGGAATTTGAATTTCGTTCGTTGCATTTAAAATTTAGGCTCCAGCTTATCCTTTCGTGTAAGCTAATAAAACTTTTTATATAAATACACTTTACCCCCTGTCACTCGTGTTCTTTTATCTTCCCATTTTACTACCTACATTCAATGTGCTTCACTAATAATCGTACTACACTAGTTACAATACTTTTGTAACACTGGCAAATATTATAAGGTGTACATACTCATTTCGCTCGTCTTTCTTCAGAGGGGTAGTTGTAAAGGTAGGGGTAGTATGGATAATGAATTCTCAATTCGAGCCAACCATTTTTGAGGAATTGACAGCCATACACCGCCCACATATAACAAAGTTAGAAAATTTCAACAAATTATATAAAACTAGAAAGTATATAATTTATACTAACCTGATAAGATACTCTGTCTGCCAATGTGGTACTGGTGTCACACATGCATTTAATATGGAGTGAGCAGGATGATGTAATTTGGTCACTAAAGAGCTATTTAAACACAGAAAAATTTAAGTGATCCTACCTTTATATAATAGTTCTATCTGATGATTGGCAATAAAGCGGAACCATCAATGAATTCGAGATGTAGCAAGTGCAAGCAACATCTTATGTATATTACTAATGTAAATTAAAATAATGTTATTCATATACACTATCAGTAAAATGACTACTTTTATTATACTGATCTAGATATTCTCATGACCTTTTCACTGTTTTGAGGTGGACAGTATCCCGAAGAAATTATTCTAACATATACGCTTCACGACTTTTTTATTACGGCGGGATAGTCAGAGGCTTAAGTGCTCATCTCCAAAATTTCGAAGGCATCATAGGTATGAGCCATTCAAAATTCGCGTTTCACTAGATAGACAGCACACAACGTGATAGGTAGTGAACCGTATCGCCATATACAGGCACTGGCTATTAGCTATCCTGAGGGACAGGCAGGTTTCCTCACGATGTTTTCCTTCACCGTTAACGCAGTAAATTATGTAAGTAAACGAAAAAAAATACATTTTAAATTTCATTCATTGGTACATGCCAGAGTCGGGAATCGAAGAAATAATTCCCTGCATTAAATATTGTTGATAAGTTGGCAACTCATAGATTCCATTTACGCTTCACTTCCCTGAGTTACCTTCTACGACATGCAAGACAAACCTATAATTGATTTATTTTTATTTGATCCTGCACGGGCAATAACTACACAGGTAATAAAGTGCCTATAACGCTCATGTATTATATTGCTTTACCTTCATTGTAGTTCCCTTTTTCGAACGAATAAAATATTCGTTAATCCAATTAATGCATGTAATTATTTTAATTGTATTTTTGCACCTAAACAAACAGAAATTGAGCAATAAAAGACAATATATACCGTGATGTTTTATTTAACTTTGCCGAAAACCTTATTTATAAATGATGATTAAAATAAAATAATATATCTTACGAAATTGCTATTTCATTCATATCTACAGAATACCACTAAACGATTAACAGTTAAATTGTTTGGTCTCGTATATATTGGTGCCTCGCACAGAAAAGCCAGTAACACTTTGTTCATGCATTAAGAAATAATAGAGTGGCCACAATCAAAGATTCTGAATTTACAATTATACACAAAAGTCAGCAGAATGAAAACAGAGAGTGTAGCAGAACGTAGTGACTGTCTTTAGCGTTGGACGGCAGAGCAGCGGGCAGCGGCTACTCCTGGGCGAAACCTTCAGTCTCTTCGATGGCGAAGTTGAGTTTCTCGCAGAGCTGCTCGTAGCTCTTGTACGGGGGCAGGTCCAGCCGGTTGAAGCAGGTGTGCGACCGCGGCAGCCATGTTTCTTTGCCCACCTGACAATATAAAGTTATTGTATATTGAAGTTTACCTCTGTGGTTGAATTAAGTTCAGATTCTGATATTGGTATGAGACCGTAGAACATTAATAAACGTATACATATAATTTAATACTAACTAATGAAACGTTTTAGCAATTACTATCATCACAGAAATTTCGACGGTCATAGAAAGACTATCTCGTTACTAATAAAATAATAAGACGATATAATAAGAGGGCGTACCTTCTCAATGCAGAAGCGCTGTGGCCCATTGGAGCCCATTAGCTCCGCGAACCCCCCGACGGGGACGCGGCACGTGCCTGTCACGAACTGCAGCAGCCTGGCGCGCTTCTCATTGTCCATTTGCTTCACGAACTAAGAACATAAAAACGATACCATATAACATCATGACTATACCATGATACGTAGATTGATAAATATAAAACGTTGTATCTTTGGTTGACATCAGAGATTACTAAACTTAAAACCACTATAACTTCAAATGAAATGACTATGACTATTAGTTCTTGGTCTCCTACCACCCCTTTTCAGGCCTGCAGCGCCTACAATAGGGCGATAACGCTCACTTTTGAAAAACCAGGTTACTAAATCCATATGCAACCTTAACATTATGACAAAACACTTGTAACATAAACAGTAAATTTTTTAAATTTTATTGGTAGTTTAAATCATTTCTTCAATTAATAAACCTTGTCTAAAATCGCGTTAACTTGAACGCTTCATTTATAATATTGCAGGCACATAATATTCTATTTTCTTGCACGCATGTATGTATTTAATTTCATTATGTATTCACAATTACTCTGATCGACATCCAACCCTGTACGTCAATTTCCCAATTCCCAAGCACTGAGTAAGGATTTAATTTCAATAAATAAGGGAGAAATATATGAACGATTAAAAGGCGTTATACACTTACTTGCCAAAACCAGACGACCTGTTTGCTAGTCCTCGTGTAGTGGCGGTAGATGGTGTTCCGCTGCCAGTCTTCCACGTCCACCTCTTGCATGCCACACAGCATCAGTTCCAATTCTCTCTCATCGAAGTATTTCAGCCACTCCAGTGGTACCACCTAAAAACAAACATTATTATTCATAAACAACAACTTAATACTCAATTTCACACTAACAGATGCTTAATACTGACGAACACGTTAAGGTCTTAAAGAGTTAAATTTTCAGTCATGATATTCACTCAAATAAAGGAGGAGATAAAGAAAGTAACTACGGTCGAATGGAACGGTCAGATTATGCTGTCGATTATGGGAGGTTCTAAAATTGTTGTTGGTACACATCCGAAGCTAAGCTTTCCGAACCAACGCAAGAGTCATGACTATATCAGACAGACAAGGAGTGACTGCCAAAATCTATTTTCAACAAATTTGAAAATTGCATATTCATAATGAATAAAATATTTAGAATATCACGCATATAAATTGTGCGATGTTCTCTGCAAGTTGAGTAAGTAGCATAACAAGAATGACCTCATTGAAGCCATCCAGGAAGGCGGCAGTTTGGTCCTCGATGCCCCGCGTCATGCGCCACTGCGTCACCAGCTGCAAGTACTGCTCCTTGTTGGCCTGCCACAAGCAACGCAACGGATTAATGATATTCTAAATAGTCATGGAGCACTCTTTGTTGAGGTGTGAGTGTAATGTGTGTACGTGTGGGTGGGTACCTGCGTGACGCGCTCCTTGTCGCCGTTGGGCTTGAGCTCGTGGTGGATGACCTGGCCGAGCACCTCGAAGTCGACGCTGAACCACATCTCGAGGCCGTGCTCGTCGATGTCGTTGTCGCGGATCCACACGAGCGAGTTGTAGAACTCGGGGTCGATGGACTCGATGTCCTTCATGGTGAGCTTCTTGTTGAGCATGCGCTTGTAGAAGGGCATCGTGAAGCCCGAGTAGATGAAGCGCCCGTGGTACAGCGCCATCGCGATGAACCGCCCGATGAACTTGAAGTACAGCAGGTGGTCGGGGTTCACGTAGCTGGCCGGGTTGATCTGCAGGCTGTAGTTGCTCTTGTGCGCGTACTCGAACAGGCAGTACATGGGGTTGAGCACCTCGTGCGACAGCAGGAAGAACCACTCGCGACTGACGCCGCCGTAGTCCAGCCCCTCCTCGCCGCGGAACACGATGTACAGCCGGCGGCGCAGCTCGTACGCCGGCAGCCGCATGATCTGCTGGTACGAGTCCTCGAACAGCGTCTGCCGCGACAGCGTCACCTTGATGTGGCTGGGCAGCGCGTTGCTCTGGCACAGGTACCGGAACTGGCTGATCTTCCACCGGAACGAGCGCTCATACGCCCGCGGCACGCCGTAGGGACCGTGCGGCCCCTTGGGCGCCCCCGGCCGCGGGTCGTAGAATGTGGTGGTTCGCGTGTTGTGGTCCACGAAGTAGCGCGTCCCTTCCTCCGTGTAGCGCACCTCCCATCCGCTGGGCATGCCCTCCTCCAGCGCGCTCACTTCCTGCCCCTGGGTGCGCGGGTCCTCCCACTGCGTGGTGCGGTTCTTGTGGTTCACGTAGTAGACGCGTCCGTCCGGCTGCCGCCGCCGCTCCCAGCCGGCCGGCAGAGCGCCCAGGCCGTCGTCGGAGGTGGCCGCCGACACAGACGTTGTCGCCCCACTGGCCGCAGGCGTCGCAGCTGTAGCACCACCTGCATATCGAAATCTTTATTATACATATTGTTCTGGGTTTATTCGTAATTTATTTATTTTAGATCTATTACATTAAATAAAAAAGAGAAGTTTCGTGCAAACCTGTGGGTGGCGGGGCTGCGGAGGTGGTGGCGGCGGCGGTGCTGGTGGGTGCGTCGGGCGTGTCGTCGTGGTGCGCGGAGGGCGGCTGCGGGTACAGGAAGCGCTGGTTGCCCTGCGCCATCACGTGCCGCCGCTCGCCGCGCCAGTGCTGGAAGCGCGCCAGCCGCTCTGTGTCCGGCCGCTGCCACGTAGTTGTCCTCGTGTTGTGATCCACGTAGTAGACGCGTCCTCGGGCATCGCGGCGCACCTCCCAGCCGGGCGGCAGAGGCTGCGGCCGTTCCCACGAGGTGGACCTCGTGTTGTGGTCCACGTAGTACCTGCGGCCGTACACGTCGAAGCGCATCTCCCACCCTGGTGGCAGGGGCTCCTCGGCGACCGGCGTGGCCACTCTCTCCACGGTGGTGCTGGTGGCCTCCTGGTGCGAGGGCCCAGCGCCGCCATTCTCTACGGGAGCGGGCGCCGCCCCCGGCACCGCACCCGGCGCCACCCCGTTGGACAAGGGCGGTGGCCCTGGCGGAGGCTGCAATCGTACGGACACTTTATTAGTCAGTGGCAAACAAATTGTTAGAACTGATTTATTCCTACTATGATTAAAGATTTTTAGAAATGATATATAACCATAACAATAGCACCTATACCACATATTTCTTGTTTTGCAAACTACATTACAACAAGCTCATAAATTACTCTCGGCGATTATGAAAGTCTAATGTCTAATGTTTACACTGAGCTGCAACTACTATGAACTCACCCTCAACTGCTGCTGTCGACTATTTCTGTTGGTGTCGGCGTTCTGCAGCCTCACCCTGGCTCGGATGCCTTCGCCCAACGAGCGCTGGGCGCCCTCTGAGTTGAGGCTGCTGTCACTTGGCTGAGCGAGTGCACTGGGATCGATCCTTAAGCCATCCAACACCACCACTAGCTCTGCTGCTTTGGGATCCGAATATACTGCATCTTGAGAACTTCTTAACATATCTATAAATAGTAATGAGAATACATTGTAAGTCGAATGATTGATAGATGTATTATAGAGATTACAAATTATATATTACATGCTGCTCATTTTTTAATACTGGTAGACGACTTTTGGTATTTAATAGCAATAAATAATGTATAGAATATATATATGTATGTTCAATGAATTTTAATGAACATTTTCGTAATAAAAAAACATTTACGAAATGCGCCGAATACTACGGCGAGGGAAAACATCATGAGGAAACCTACCTGTATCCCGAACAGGTAATTAGTTAGTGCTTGTAAATGGTAACATGGCGTAGCAACTGTCACATTGAGTACTGACTATCTGGTCAACACATGGGTTTGAGGTGGCCATAGACTTACTACCTTCACAATTGCGGAGATGGACACCTGAACCTCTGACTACCCGGCAAGGGTTAATGGTTGTGAAAGTGTAAGATTTTGTAATGTATGCAGTAGTAGAAAATTATGTCAGGTAAAACTAAAACTCATTATTTTATCTTATTGCCTGCAGATGTACAGAAAACAGAATTGCAATGCCATGTCTCTGAGCCCTGTTGTCAAACAGTTACTGCATTCATGTATTTTTACAAGCCTTATATTTTATTGAAGAAAAGAAAGGTACATAACTGTTAAGAATTACATGAGAATTGATAAGAATTCTGTTTTTATATCAGATAAGATAAACACTTATTAGTGATAGATACCAAATGAACAGAAAATAGGACAAACTCGTATTCAAACAGAACCAGGTTATATGACTGTAGTCAACATGAAAAATATTAATATAATATACTAATACTAACTTAAAATATCATTTTTCAACATACAATGAGGTTAACCAACATTAACTGCATTAAAATGTAAATATTTAAATAAATAAGTATGTATAGATAAAATATGTTTAGTTATGATTTACATACATATACATTCACTAACTTTAATCCCTCAGAAGGTGGACAGAATCACAGAGACACAATATCGCCTTTGTCACTTTTAGTACACATTTTGGGAACGTATAGAAATTATATGCAAGATTATTCTACTTTATAATTGCAAATATGGACACTAGAACCTCTGACAGAGATATGGATAATGAAGGGAAAGTTATAAGTATATATATGATGATTCAATACTCACCTAAAGTCAATTCAACATTATCACAGACACCATTGAAATAAATAAGTATTTTTAGTAATTGTATCTTCCTCTCAGCTATCACGTTGTCTTTCCTGAAGCTGTGGTGGTCCACAAGGCGAAAGAGAAGCTGTGACTGAGGGGTGACTAATATTGTGAAATGCTCTTTCCATTTTGGATTCAACGTGTTCTTTATCACTTCTGTTTTGCGTGATATTTTATCATCTACCATCACTTGCAGGTACGGATTCGGTTTGAACAAGCCCAAACTTTTGATATTTGCTGAGTCCACTGAAAATAAGTTTTTTAATATATTAACAAGCTATTAAAAGCATTTAACAGTGCGAAGTCAAACCAAATATTTTTATTATTACATCCTCTTAACCATTTCAGGGGAAGAGAACAAACTTTTGACCTGCAGTAACTCCCCTGACACTTTAAACATATTGGGCATATTAAAGATATCTGCTGGTTAAATATATAATATTGTCAAGGGTATATAGTAATTGGTCAAGGGATGTGATCCCATCACCTAATAAACTCCATTGCCCCATAGTCCCTCAGCCCTATAGACCACATCCTATGTACTTTGCTCATCACAAGTCTCATATTCATGGAATGACAAAGAAGAAACATGGTCCTTAAAAACTAGGTGGTGCACCCTCAAAAGTAGTCAGTTGTAAGCCAGGTAAATGTCAACTAGTTAGCATTCTATTCACATTCCAGACTAGAATCGGACAAACAATTAATTAAATTAACTGACTGAATCACAATTTGAAACTATATATTGTTCTTCTAATTATATTTTCAGGATATTAGTTGACAACAGTTATGCAACAGAGCTGATCCTTATCAGGGAAATTAATTAGCGTAGTCATAGATTAAGCATTGGGCAATATGATTCATTCCATTTTAAATACATGTATTTGAAAGCATACGAGACTTTCATTAAACTTGCAGTACAACAAGTAATTCACTGATTAAATTCATATATAACATCAAGTAGATATGTTATCAACAAAATAATCTTTAAAACAAAAGATAAGCAACAAACATGCATAATTATCTAACGTTTCTAATGTGCGATATTGTTATTTCAGATGTTTGTTATTCATATATAAATATAAAAGGTTTTTCCCATTGACTGCAGCCAAAGTAGATAGCAGTCTACCAATATTTGTTACAGGTCATGTAAATTAAGGCCTGTGCCTGTGATAAGTCAGAATAGGAAAAATCATAGGTAATAACATAATATTACAATTGATTATTCCTTTATTTAATTATTACAGTGGATATAGTCCGGCATGTAATCCGACATGGTCTATTACATAGTATTGAATATTTTTTTGATAATTTCGCTAATGCATGATTGATCAACTTGTACGGATAATCATTATTGTAGCGTAGATTGTTTTGATTAAAATTATTTCAACGTATAGTTATTGCATATTTTTTGTAAGTTTTATAGCATTAATGACGTTAATTTTATAATAAAACGTGAGCTGTGTTGTTTAATTTACTAAATTTGACATATGTACTAATGAAGATGATTTGTACTTCATAATACATATATTATGTATTTACTATAAATAATTATCATTGTCTATAAATTACAAGGTACTCTTTTGTAAAAAAAATCAGACTTAAGGGGTCTTAGGCAGTACTCTACAATCCGGCAAATTCGATAGTTCGACACTGCCCTGCAAAATGATTGTCGGACTACCGGGGGTTCACTGTATATCTTTAAAATGAGTTAACATGAGCAATACATCAAAACTGATTAAGTTGTATATTTATAAATGAAATCAAGTATTTTATTAGTTCATCAATATCTATCACCTATCACTGTTACAGTGACAGTTCAGTTCAGGTGATTCTTAGTAAAACAACATGTTTATCATTCTCTAAAAGCCATTGTACTCATTACAATGAAAATGTTCACTGCCTTGGATGTACATTTTTACAACAAGAATAATTGTTAATAAGAACTATGAGGCAATTATTGAATAGGTAATAGCATATAAATGATAGAATTTCTATTAGTATAATATATTAGTAAACACTCAGACATAAATCTCAATACGTTTTAATATAAAGTAAAATAATCTACAACACCTTCAAATTTTTACACCTATAACATATCATCAGATAGTTACCATAATCATCATCAACAAGTTATCTTTGGAATTATTTTAAACTAGAAGGTACCTAGTACCTAGTTGACATAAAGCTAGAGGTGAATAGCCTTTAATAATGGTTTAATATAAAATATATTACCTGATAAACTCAGCTGATGGTAAGATGCTAAGGGTAAAGGTGAAGTCATAGAGTCCGTCATTTTCTTTATTTTCAGTGCTATAGTATTTTAGGAACCTGAAATTAAAGTAACAATGTCAATATTCAATACCCTGGGCGCTTAAAACAATACAATCAATAATATTGACTTATCAATACTTATAGCAATCAAACTTATGTGGGTTTGTTTTTGAATCAATAAATACATTTAGCTGAAGCAATATAAATCATGTTTAGACACAATAAAATATATACAATTAATAATAACAACTAAGTTAATAAAACCCATGTGATTACCTATGAGTACAACATCTTATAATAAACAATCCTTATAAAAATGGGGAAACAAGCAAATAGGTATGATTGTATAATTTTACATGAAATTAAAGGTACATAGCTATGTATAATATATACCAGGGTATGAAATATCAGAATGAATTTATTAAATTAGAAGACGAGGCAAGTGGGTGATATACTTACATACATTGATGATGATGAAAAGTAGGAATGATGATCAACTAATTAGCATCGCCGTTATCTTATTTCCTGTTCGGGATATGTTGCAGCACTTTACGTTTTTGTTAATAAGACACTATTTCCACGGAATGAGCTTAAAACAGAACTCGTACATCTGCATAACTCAGTAAAAATTATGCTCACTAGGAATATTAAGTTGTTATCTATTCAAGCACTAAAACCTTGAACAATACAAGCACCAAGTACTTTTACACAAATTAGATCCGATTGAATTTTCCACAATTCACTATTGCAAGAATAAAATATAAGAAGGTTATAAGTTTTTAACACAAATTAAATAGACTATTGTAACTCTTCCAATTACTAATAATTACATGAAAATGCCATTTTTTCAAAACAATATATACATACAACACCACTCAAAAAAGATCCCAGTGACATTAGACTGGTAGACACACTGACTGACAGGTAGGTATGAATGACAAGGGTTGCATTATTTTTTAAGATTTGTTTTACATATACATAATACAAACAATTAACGATTATTAATATATTAAACTATAATAATATGTTATTGCTGCTAATTTATCATGAATTATTTTGTAAGCAGATCGTGACTGCTAGTTCCTTCCAGAAGAAAGCAGAAGGGGTGAAACTTTCATATATGTCAGGAATCAGGATACGTCTTTATCGTTGAAATTCGGTAAAAAGTCGTGATCTAAGTATAAAATATAGGGAACTTACATAGATTTAGTACAGAATTCACAAATATTACAATAATGCCATACATAGTCAAAGTAAATTATAATTATTTTATCAATTGAATATCGTGTGTAAAGACTTTTTATTACTAAAAATATTATGTTATGGATGTGTCAAAATAATGATTGATTTATTTAGTTACTGATGTCTGCCTTGCTTGAGTTGATGTTATTCGTCTTGTTTTTTTCGCTATGAAACAAAATAAGTTCTAAATCTACGATTCTCTGATTATATTTTAGTCACAATCAAGTTTGTTAATATTGTAACTATTCATGTGCTTAATGCATGAGAACTTGAACTGGACGAAGCAGCTTCTAATGTGAGTTATATCATATCCAAACATTTGTATGTTTTTGTAACTAAAGGCTTATAAAAGGCTATAAATGATAGAATATATTATATTTATATTCTATCTAGTAATTATCATGAAATGTAATTTGGTTTGGTCAATCAATTAATTTGAATTTTGTAACCTTGTTCTTTAAAAATGTGTAGGATTAGATGACTGGAATCCTTGAAATGTCTCAGCTTATGCTTTCTCAATCTGTTTATTTAGTAGACATCAAAAGTTGGCTAAATAAATACTATTCCTTATTGCCCCAATCTGCAACGATAGATGTAATACAAATGATACTGTACTATTATTTTTACTTTACTAGTAGCTCTTAAATATCCAAACATTTTCTTACATATTTATTATTTACAGCTTTTTTGGTAGTTGAAGATGAGTCCAGTTGAAAATGTGCCTGTAGCAGTTATGAACTGTGTTGATGATTACGTAGATTTACTCTACGATGACATTCCAGAAAAAATTAAGGGTTCTGCCTTGATTTTACAATTAGCCAGGAACCCTGATAATTTACTTGATTTAGCAAAGAATGGTAATATACTTTTATGTTTCTAAAGAAAAATAATGGTAATCTATATTAAAACTATTATGAAATAGAATGTCTAAAAATACACAAGATCATATTTACACTTTTATCCTTTGCGGGATGGACAGAACCTAAGAAACACATTACCTTCTCTAACAAGGAAAGCAGATATATATTTAAGTAGTGTTATACTGGTTTTTCTAGATGACACATAGCAAAGAGTTTTGTTAATAGTCCTTAGTAGCAAGTTTATTTTTAGTTTTTCATACAATGTTTAACTTTCCAGAAGCCTTACTCAGTGCTCTATCAAGAGTTCTACGGGAAGAATGGAAACGAAGTATTGAATTGAGCACAAATATTGTGTACACATTCTTCTGTTTCTCCACATATAGTGAGTTCCATCCAGTGATTGTCCAATACAAGATTGGGTCCCTATGTATGGACGTGATTGACTATGAATTGAAACGCTATGATCAGTGGAAGGGCAAAGTTGAAGGGAAAAAGCTTGTTGGCACTCCTGATAAGGTGAGTTTAAGTTTAATTAAAATTATATGTTAATTGTATTACATGCAAGGTCTTTGAATTTGTTTTTGTATTGATGGATAAGTTCTCATTTTATTATGTAAACACAGGAGCAGAAAAAGTTCATCCCTTGAAACAATATTAACTTTTTCAGGGTGAAGTTCCAAAAAGTCGCATTCCAGAGCCTAAACGGAGACCAAAATCAGGAACATGGGCCGTGGCAGATGTCAACATACAAAAAACAAGAATGACCGCCTCCAGCTATCATGAAGATTTATGCAATGTCTCCGATGACAGCTTGCTGAAAAATGATGAAGAGCAATTGAGAAGGAAATTAAAAACACTATCAAAGAGGCAGGAGCAGTTACTCAGGGTGGCTTTCTACATGCTTTTGAATGTGGCTGACAATGTCAAAGTGGAAGAGAAGATGCACAAGAAAGACATTGTGGGCCTGCTCATTGGGGCAATGGATAGGCACACAAATATTGACCTGCTTATCCTAATTGTGTCATTTCTGCAAAAGCTATCAATTTTTGTAGAAAATAAGAACAGTATGGCCTCCAGAGGAATTATAGAGAAATTGGCTGCGCTCCTTGATTCACCCAATGCTGATCTTGTTAATGTCACTTTGAAATTGCTATTCAATTTGACCTTTGATGCTAAAATGAGAAGCAAGATGATTAAAATTGGTTTGCTGCCTAAAATGATTCAATATACAAGTAAGTGTTTTAGTATGATGATGTTGAGTATATGGTTATATGTATATGTTATCATCATAGGAGCAATTGCAATATAAAACCTAATAAGATTTTAAGGAAGGATGTGAATGCCTATGATTTAAAAATTTGTAAATGAATGATGCAGGGTGGTAAATTGCACAACATTTTACCTACCTCTTTGCAGCCTAATGAGTGAATGCAATACCTGAAGAAAGTTGTGTTAAATTTAATTACTTAAATTAATTCTTTTTTCAGGTGATGACAGACATATGAGTCTTGCAATGAAAATACTGTATCACCTCAGCATGGACGATAAAGTTAAATTGATGTTTACTCAATCTGATTGTGTCAAACTAGTAAGTTATTTTGAAAAGTAACTATATAAAATTTTCCCTTTTAAGGTTATTTGCATACTTATCTTTGTAGTTTTTTTTACATACATATTATACACTCACATTCTCTACTCAAAGAAATGATAACGTCATGGACCTAAAAGAATACGATCTGCCGTTTTTCCCGGCATGTAGTAGGAGCGAACCAAGGACTAGCCTATGGACTAGCATCCTGACAAAAAATTTCCTATCACTACCCCAATCCAATATTAATGCTAAAAAGTGACCTAGGAGATATCATCATGTCTCCGAAGTTCTTTCTACCCTTAAAGAGATGAAAGGACTTAAATGTATATGTACGTATCTGTATTGTTGGTAGGGGTGGACTGAAAGGGATTAACCCTTGGTAAGTTCATTTAAGACTCATTTAAGTGTACTAGTCCATGTATATTTAAGAAATATATACTTATTATAGATACAAATACATATAATCAACAACCAGTCTGGAAAGCAGAAGATAAGTGTAGGTTTTAACTCTGCTTTATCAATCGAAGACGAGACCTCATTTATTATTATTATTTTATTAAAGGACGTAAATGTATGTATCTGTATTGTTGCTCTCACACATCAATGATATCTTTTTCCTAGTTGACTGATATGCTGCTACTAAATGCGGAAGCAGATTGCTCGAGGGGTGGCAGTGCTGAGGTGTTGCTAGCCCTTTGCGTGAACCTGGCGTGGTGCGAGGAGGCCGCCATGCAGATGGCCAGCGAAGGGCGCTTGAGGGAACTGCTATCCAGGGCCTTCCGACTCACGAGTGTGGTTTTAATGAAGCTTGTGAGGAACCTGTCTCAACATGAACTTGTGAAGCCGTTTTTCGTGGTGAGTTTCTAGTCGCTGTTATGATTAAAAGTATAACTTGCTAAGTGTAGCACTAGTGTTGAATGGCTTGACTAATATTAATTTAGAATTTACGTTATTAGAAGAATGAAATGAATCTTTGATAAGCTAAAGCTGTCTTTACATAGACTCCAAACGTTGAGAAACATCAACTTATCTTTTTGGAAATAACACAAGGTTCGCTATTGTATGTTACAAAAATTGCACCTTTTTGTGATCCTGGTGTTTGTTGTGTGTATTCACGCCGCATGCTGTTTGCTTTCAGGAGTTCATTGGTGATATTGCTGGTGTGATGAATAATAAAAACGCAGCTGAAGAATTCCTCATCGAGTGCATTGGAACGTTAAGCAACATTCTTAACCCCAACCACATTGATATCAATGCTGTAGTAGAACGATATGATATTATACCCTGCATCATGAAAATTTTGAACGCAGGTAACAAATTACATACATATATTCACTGACATATGCATATGATATTGCTTTTGAGGTGGATAGAACCTCGAGACACGCTTGATCAATTTTAGCATCATAATCATTAGGAAGGTTATGGCATTGCATCGAAATTTTACTAACAGGCATCTTTAAAACCAATAAACGCTATTGAGTTTTAGTCGCCTCCTGGGACATCCTCGGAACAAGGACTGCTTCCATTTACATTTCCGAGATATAGAGCATGGAACTTCCATAAAAATTATAACTTGTCATTTATTGAATAGTCTTGTATTAGTTTATTATATCAAGAACGCACTTTATTCACCAGGTGAGAAGGAAGTGAGCGCAGAGTTGTCCCTAGAGGGCGTGGTGCTAGCGGGGGCGGTGTGCGCGGAGAGCAGGGCAGCGTTCTCATTGGCTCGCGCCGGGGGAGGGGAGGCGCTTGTGGCGGCGCTGCGACTGAGACAGGCTGACGACGAACACGTCCTGCAAACGGTGTTCGCCTTCCGACAAATGCTAGCGCACACGCAAAGCGCACAACACCTTGTTACGCTCACTGGTAAGTTGATATCGCTTTACTTATGCAAGATTATTTTAAAACGCTGTGAAATTTTTATGATGAGATTGGTTCTTTCTAGATTAAACAAGCCTTTAATATTCATTAGGATGATAAAGTGGCTACCATCTCCGATATTCGAAAATCTATATATAATCTTCCTTGCTATAATTATTTTCAAGAAAAACAATGTAACCGTTTTCAGAAGCACCTGCTTATCTAATCGATCTCATGCAAGACAAAAACGTAGAAATACGCAAGATGTGTGATTCCTGCCTGGACATCGTTTCTCAGATGGAAAACGATTGGGCTGAAAGGATCAAGGTACGAGTATCTAACTCTCTTATTAATTTTATAATTACTTCTTGCTATCTTATTGCAATGCTCACGAAACGTGCAGTTACAACTATTTGATGTTAATTAATCAAACGTTGGTCCCTTCGATAAGCTTACATACTAAAGACCTGGTAGTTATGACAACCAACCACCTTATGCATATTTTCGCTTAAAAAGCGTTGTTTTCTAAATACGTTTTGTTTCTTGTTTAGCTGGAACGGTTCCGATGCCACAACGGGCAGTGGCTGTCGGCGGTCGAGAGCCTTGGCGCTTCAGAGAACGGCTCAGGCGATGCTACGGATGACCTCCCGCCATACTTGTCTGCGGATTACCTTACCACGCATCCGTTGGCTATTTCAGGTGAATTACTTTCCACTTACTTGTAAATTTCCCTGTGCTTGTAGGATTTAAATAGAGTAACTAGGTGCCTTTCTTCCCTGCATGTCCTTGAAAGCGACTAAGTAACAAGGGGTAATTAATTCTATTGAGCGTCGGTCTAGCAACCTGTTACCAATGTTCTATATGAAGATATTCTCTATCTTAATTTATTTTATTTGTTTCATTTTAGATTCTCGAAATTCACTCAACGAGGAATCGGACAGCTTATCTGGAGAAACTGGACAGTGAGTATTTTCAATTTCATAACAGACATTGAGATTCTGCAAACATAATAAAAGAAGAACAAGATTAACACAGCCAATAAATAACCCTTGCGGGGTATTTTGAGCGACTATTTGGTCAACAAGCGGGTTCAAAGTGGCCATAAAATTACTACCTCCGCAATAATGGACATGGTCACTCGAACCTATGATGATAATCCCATTATGATCGCTTTTAAGTTAGGCTAAGATTTAAATAAAAAGTAAAGTGTACAATCTTACATATAAATACAGGGTGTAACAGAAGAGTGTAGTCATACTTTAGGGCTAGATTCTCTATCACCTACTTAGTGTAATTGTAAAGTTTTAGCTCGATATCTTAAAATCTAGAATTTTCCATAATCTGATACTCAAAAATGAGTAAGAACCTAAGTACAAATATTACAATGTCCCATCCCTAGTGCAACTGAAACCAACTAGTAAACAGAGAAAGACAAAATAAAGTTCGGCGCCTTCATGATTACCGCAAGGAAATTCAATTCGCACTATTTCCTTAGCATTAAGTCTCATTTTCCTGAGACATCGGCATTCGTCAAAAGAATCAGGCGCCTGCTACCTATTGCAGTACATTGTGTTATTGAGAATTGAACGTTAATCATTACGCAATAAGGCTCAAAATCTGTTTGTAGTAAATATGGATTGGGATTTTTGTCGGCGATTCAAAGTTTGTTTACTTTTCAGTAGGTTTTTAAGAATTGAAGTCCCGTGCTGGTCTGGGACTGGTACTGTAACCGGCTGCCTTCTACCCGGCATGTCGTAAAAGGCGACTAAAGGACTAGGGGGTTTGTTAGGTATTTTGGGCGATTGGCTAGCCACCATCCCCAGTGTACCAAAATCTTTTATATCTTTGTCCCCCAACGACAGGCTAAATGTGACAAAAGGGTCTTTGGAATCTTTTGTTCTGTCCACCCCTTCGGGGATTATGGACGTGATGCATATGTATGTAGGTAACCAAACAAATTTATCTGACCTTTCTTTCACATACAAGATAATTTATTGAAGCCTGCCAACCCGGTTATTATTTTTCTCATAAACATCACGACTGTAATGCCTTGTTCAGTAGTTACCAGGTACCTACATAAAAACTAAACGTGACGGAAGAGGTTTTATGTTTTACCTCTTTAGGATTTGAAGTCAACGTTTAGCGTAACCTAATCATAAAACTTTCGCTCTTTAATAGGTAAGTGACAGGTAGTTAATCCTCGTAAGGGTAGACTGAACTTAGGGTGACTTAAGATAATTAGCATTAGGTCACATTAGAATTTCAATAGAATCAATACTTAGGATAATAACTGTGACACGGAGTCACTTTAGAAATAAATAGAGATTGTCAGCCTTTCGACCAATGATAGTTTAGTCTCTTAGTCGCGTTTTAGGACTTAGGTACCGAAAGAATGAATTCAAACTGGATACGTACATAAACACAAGACAAAGTATTACATATCTTTATGTTTTAAATAAAAACTATTTAAAACATAAATTGAATTTCATTATTTGAATAATCTTATTACCTTTCAAATTATGTTATTATTAACTAAGTTAGACTGAGCACTGACCTGGGCCCTTACTCCACTAATTAACTTTGACAGCCACTCAACTGCGAGGCTATAGCGATAAATCTGCATCTCGGCCGTAAAAGTGGCACTCTGCTAATATTTTGACAGCCACACTAGCGTCATAATAGCGAGTCAATGGCACTTCAGTGGCCACTCAAAGTACAGAAATTATTGTCTATGGATTACAACAATTTAAAAAACTGTTTGCACTGACAATGCAGCAATGTCAATTAATGAATATTGATTTAGCAGTTAAAAGTTTTAAGTTTATAACGTAAACGTAGCTAAAAACGTACCTGAAAAAATATTTTATGTTTTTAATTGAAACTAAAACTACTAACTGAGCGTGTGAGTGTACATTAGAAATTGACCATTGACAAAAAAAAGCTGTCATAATAATAGTAGAGTACCAAATGAAGGCTATTGAACTAATATTGAGGGACGTCAGACCCAGAAGTATTTCGATAGCGTTTCAGTGGCCAAAATTTGTTAGTGGAGTGCGAAAAGTGTCAAATTACGGCCATTGAACTGCCACAATGTCGACACTGAAGTAATATTGTGGCCAATATGAATTAGTGGAGTAAGGGCCCTGTTGGTTTTTATTGAGTTAGCAAATTCTTGATAAGATTCCGTACAGTTTCACAACTTTCACATCAATAGTAGGTATCATAACACTGAACCACTACACTTCTTAGTTAATAATAAACTAAGATAATTATCAGCTATTTGCTCAAAACGGTCGGCGCCAAACACTCCCGGTGGGGCGGATCCACTATGTGTGTACTGATGTGGCCATCCGCTAAATCACTCAGACCAGCTCTTGCAGTCCACTATGTGTAATTCATTCGGGTTATTCACAAATTATTACTAAAAGACATATTAATTAGTTTACTTTCACGCACGAATCTCGAAAATCTCAATATGCAAAAACGTTGCCAACTGGACACGTGTCAAAAATCAACTGAGTAACTAAAACAAACAAAATTAACAATAGGTAAATTTCACTCAAAATTCTAAGGGCGATTCCATACAAGCGTAATTTAATTAGGTACCTGTATTTGTGGTTACTTACCTACATTACATTTGAACATGAGAATTTTATTTAATTTAATGATCTACAACTAAAGATACTGAAATGATGGTGTTACGTGCCTACTGATAATGTATTATGAAATGCCCGTGCTAGTCCGGGACTGTCCAGTGCTGGTCTGGCATAAGTTAAATAGAATGTAACCGGCTGATTTATTCCCGGGATGCCGTAAATGGCAACCAAGAGACCACATGGTCGGAATGTGTGGATAGATGGTATCCACATGACTAAATCATACACACAATAGTACACGATATCTCCCATAATCCCCATAAAAATCAAAAGGAACGAGGAAGCCTCCGTCTCGGTAGGTATTTAGGTAAACAAAAAAGCCCATATAGCCCCTTAAACGCCTCTTACGACATGCCGGGAATAAGGCAGCTGGTTACCTTTAAGTCCAGACCGTTACGAAGATAAATAGATAGGTAATAATTATAAAAATACCTATTATAAAAATGCGCAAGCGACGGAATGTAACATAACTACGTTTACAGGTAGGTATAGGTAACATACCTAACAAACGCCGTAATCTTTTTAGGTTTGGACTTTCGACAGAATTTAGGCTTCTAGCAGTCTCCACGGTCTCATTACGGTCACAGTCGGTCGGTATTTTATTATGTGACGTCACGGGATCTCGCAAGACTTGATGACAATAGGTAATAAGTGATAAAAGCTAATTCTACGACGAACCTAAGCGATGAGTTACGACATTAGGAATGCTAAGCTAATCAAGTACCTAACATGTTCCACGCGTTAATTATGTAAAAAAGTGAACGCATAATATTACAATTGTATGTGAACTCGCCCTAATATCAGTGGCGGCGGCGGGCGGCTTTTCACAAAGAATGGACGGCACCTTCAAGGTGTTGGGGGTGGAGCCTATAGCTTTGAGCGGCTTTCCTGAAAGCGTTTGACTTCGCCGCCTACCTATACTGATTTACTCATAGTGATGGGTCGGAATTTTGTTGCGATCAGCTGATCGTGAATGTTACTCATTTTCAGATAGCTGTAAAAAAGGCAATTTCAGTCCGATCCTACTGAAACTTGGTATTTAGACTAATTAGGTGATGCTTTATACGACCCTGAAGTATTGCTACACTCTTCTGTTACACCCTGTATAGATGTTGAAATATTTTTCCCTCTCTAATCAGTATTTGTTTTGGACACATAATATTACTTTATTGTCATATTGTGCACTGATCGTACCTTCTCTACAGAATGGTAGACAGATATTGTGAAACCCCATTAGTTTCGATCCTGACAAACCACTTTGCCATTCATGGATCATGGTAGAATGATCAACTGTTTATTAATGTATGTGCCTTTATTTGTTACAGAGGAGGTGATACGAAAAACTTCACTCTCCAACTGCAGGAATCATCAACGTCTTTGGACAATGATTTGATGTTTTCCAGCAATGATCTCAATATATACGCCTAGTCATTATTATTTTACTTAATATTTTAACTTGTCTTAATCACCTAATTCATATTAACAATAATATATACTCATTATACACTAAGAATGTTGTTTTATTCTCTTCTATAATGCAGACAACACAATTTTTTAATCCATTACTGAATATTAGTGGATAAGTTTTACATCTAAGTGTAAGGTAAGCTTTCCAGGTTTTCATAATACAGAATTGAGTAGACAGAGGGTTAATATAGCCTATGGAGTATTTAATAAGAGGAGTGGCCTTTACGCAATATTTGTATGGAAACTAGCGTGGCACTACGCGGGGTGAAACGAGGTACGCCAGATGGAGGGGAAATATTACAACCAATCAAAACACGGCATCGGCCAATCAAATTGGGTATCTTCTTTCTACTACACATTTTTAGACTCCACACCAATTAAAACACGTCATTTGGATTCCGCACCGCGTAACGGGGACCGCTCCTTACGCCGGGCCCTCTTTATATTTAGTTCATGATTTAGCCTAATACTCAATTTGCTTACCACTAAATGATATTTCCTGAAGAAATAGCAAAGTATGTTTAACTAGTACTGTGCTATCTGGGACATTAATAGGAAGCAAAATAGCTGCTATTCTTCCAGTCATGTCATAAAAACGTCAATAGATAACCCCATAAGATGTAGGTCAGTGAGTGGAGTCAATAGATTTATGGTACATGTGCCAAGGCATACATAGATTGATATTGATATTTCAAGTGTGATTGTGTCTATCAGCCACATTGAGCCCAAGACTTAATAATAAAGACTTGAAATTTGGTAATCTATGAGCTGATTTTTCTTATAAAAGATAATAAGTGCAGAAAAGTGTAGTTTTCCATCCTTGTTCCATGATAAGTGTTCTATTGTTGATGCATTGCATCCTTAATGATGTCAAAATAACATCCTTCAAATAGACAAAAACCAACTGTTCACCCTTACGTTGTAGTCAAGAATATGGGTCTCCATTTCCACAGATACAGAGCAATAATTCTATAGCCACCTTGTATCTACATGTTGGCCAGTAATCAATGTAATGTGATAGGTGGTAAGCTATTTTGACATTTACTTGCACTGATTATTATGTACCTGTTCAGGGAACAAGAAATTTTCCTTACTACGTTTTCCATCATAATATTTGTTGCATGTTGCAATGTTGATACAAAGTCAAACCCTGAACTACTGGGCTACACTGTATCAAAAATATCTTTCAATAAGGTAATATTTTCAGTATCTTGGACTGGTTGGATGAAAACACAATTAACAACTTCATTACTGTAATATAGTATTCAACAATTACATTTTTCTGTAAGATCAAATAATACCACATAATATAATACTATACTGCAATACTAATTAATTTCTATTAAAATATTTATCATTTCAAAACATATTGTAAAACAAAAATTACAAGAAAAATAATATAATTAATTATAGCTTATAAAATAACTAATATAATCTTCATTGATTTGGTTTGGCTTCATTTTGTTTTTGTAGTTCCATACGTATATCTTTGTTTGATTGTAAGAGCTCTACCAATTTTTGATGTATGTCATCATTCTTTTGTTCAATCATATCTAACGCTACATTCAATTCATCTAGTTTGGAATCCAAAGAATCATATTCTGAAATAAAAGGCAACTAATATTAATAATATCAGCAAAATGCAAGTGGTATTAGATGAACGACAATGTTTCAGCCTTGTCTACAATGCCAAATCAAGACAGGATGGATGATTACTGGATAATATAAATATTCTGTACCTTTGAGGAGAATGATGAGGTAAATCGTAACATTAATTTACACTAATGTTACATACTATCTGCAAAGACATTGATCAAAACTACTTGAATACCTAGTGCAACATTCCTATACGCGTTTTATATATAAAAATCAATGTCGTCTTTTACCTGTAGATTTAGATTTGTAGATTACTACACAATATATAATACTTTATTAATCAGAACTAAACAACTGCAGGATTAATCGAAATAAGAAAAATATTTTTTACTACCAACCTACGGCTAGTTCGTTTGTATCATTTTCTGTTTTTGGATTATCATCTTCACCAATGGTCTTATTATTATGTGCAGTCATTATGTTATTATTATTCACCGTGTAATAATTTATATTTAAGTCCTTGTTTTTATTGATTCAAGAATAATAACCTTCCTTTCCTGTCAATGTAAGTAACAATAATAAATAACATAGAGTAAAGCTCGTGATTTCCAGTCATAGACTATCTTATACGCTCATGATACGATTACATACGCACGTATGCATTTGAAATAAACTTTAATTTAAATTAGAATTTTGGGCAAACTTATTTTAAAGTAAGTTAAGTTATAAAGTGATTAAAAAATATGTTTTTACTAGAAGCACTTATTAATACATATATAATAATCTTACACACAATATCGCTGGTTATAGATGCTAAAAAATAATTATTTCCCCATTAACCTGGTTTTGAAAAACGTAAACATCATTTTTTTATTGGTACTACAATTGCTACTTATACCGGTAGGGTTATTATGTAACTTGCGATCAGTAAGCAAACGACGAAAATTGAGCGATTTTCGCTGTCAAACACGACTTTCGTATTATGTATCATGGAATAGCATTTGCAACAGCAATCGAAACAGTGCTGCCAACAACACCACAACAACACAGCTATTAAAGAACGAACGAAAACGAAGAAAATGTATGAAAGCAATAATAATTGGTATTATGTAAGCAGTTTTGACAGCAATCACGAGCGAAAATTTTGCAAACTCAAATGTCAAACAGCGATAAGTAAAAAGGTGGTTGCTTTCAGATTGTTAGAAAGTTTTGCAACTTTAAACAAGCTAAAAAAGTAGTTTAGGCAGTCGCACTAGTAAATCATAAGTGTGGAGAGTGAGGAGACAGTAGAGGGAAACACAACGCAGGCGAATATCGGCGAAAGCGCGAGCAAAACTGCGTAACAAACAACAACAACTGCGTTGAGAAGACGAAAACTCCTAATTCTCTGCCTGACGAGGAGTTTCTTCAGCCTTTCGATGATTTAAGGCCTTTATGTCCATAACAAAGTCATTGCACAAGTTTGAGCTTTGAACGCAAGGTAAGGTAACTTATATTCAAATATAAATTTCCATGATTTGGTTGTCATAATTTTATGTACTAAAACATAATTTTCTTTACAGATTTTCGCGGCTTTTGCATTTATTCGCTACTGCTTCAGACCACAAATCTATTGGGATGAGCTACAGATAACATTTGGACCAGCCCAGTGTCCCAAACTCTGTGCGTGAAGTTACAGCTGCACTTAACAATAACAATATATCAAGGAAATATTATAGTTTCCTCAGGGTCAATCAGACTGGATGTATATAGTTTGAAGGTCAGTATTATATAATAATTTAATAGAATTATATTATTTTTATTACATAGAGAGAGGAAAGTGTGAGGGAGATATTGAATGTAGAGTGTGTGCAGGCAATAAGATCAATGGGGCCATGTATAGTGTTATGGGTAGCCAGTTGATTTCTTAATCGGCACGTATGGCTATTCATAGGGCTGTGCTGGTTCCAACATTGACTTATGGTAGTGAAAGTTGGGTATGGCAAAAGAAGCATGAATGCAGTCACTGAGAAGCATGTTAGGAGTGACATTGAATGATAGAATTAAAAATAGTGTGATGAGGGAAGGTTGTGGTTTGAAAGAAGATGTAGTGACTAAGATTGAAAAGAGCATGCTTTGATGGTTTGGACATGTTATGCGGATGAATGATAGCAGATTGACAAAAGGAATATATATGAGTGAAGTGGAAGGGCGGTTACGTAGGGGCCGGCCTAATAAGATATATAACAGTCAGATAGACGCTATATTGAAAAAAGGTGACGTTAGGAGTATCTATAACCGCCGAGTGTGTATGAGAAGATGTATGAGAGTCAATGAAGCAAAAGTGGTCTGTCAGAATCGGGACAAATGGGGATCTGTGATCTCTGCCTACCCTTCTACAGGGAATCAGGCGTGATGTGTATGTATGTACATAGAGAGAAACGGGCTTAACATGTCTATGTATTATAATTTGACTGTTACCCTTTACACTACACAATATATGTGCATATCACTTCCATCATTTAAGATATTAATATGCGGCTGTGAGCAGACTGATGTCTAGTTAGTTGATTCAGAATGAAACAGAAGACTGGCTATTCATAATGATGTTCTATTTCCTACACTTATGTATGGTAGTGAGTGTTTGGTTTGGCAGAAGTGTCATGAATGAAGAATAATAGTTAGAGATGATTTCCCTCAGAAAAATGTATTATGCAAGATTGTGTGATAGCTTAGAATGGATTCATGAACGCTTTGTCAATGATAGTGTGATTCATGAATACTGTGGTATGGGAGAATATGTAATTACAAACATAGAGAAAGGTATGTTATGAGGTTTGGGCATATGGAGCAGATAGATGAGAAGAGGGTTACGAAAGGGATTTATAATTTATAGAGCTAAAGTGGAAGGTAGAGGAGGACAAGTTAGGCTATGTAGAACATATACTGATCAAATTAGAAACATTCTTGTCAAGGTGGGTGTACGCAGCGTGAAGAATAAAAGAGTCTATCCCGTTAGGGACGTAGAGCCATGAATATATGTATCCATATTAATATTTCATCTCATATGTGCAACCAGTGGGCATGTCTGTATGTATGTCATACATGTCTGTTAAGATGAATGTATGTCGAGGAGGCAAAAGTAGCGTTAAGATAGAAAGTAATTAGGTTTTTCCCTGGAAGGATAGATATTGTGGGTATATTTGTAATCTCATTGTAAATATTTTTTTTATTTTCAGATCAAGTGAATCATTTAGAATGTGGATGAAATTGTGCGCCCTGATCGTTGAAATTGTGTAGATGGCAAAAGGAAGAAATAAAAAATCTTATAGAAAATTCAAATATGTAGTTTTAATTTTTAAATTTAGTTTAAAATTTTCATCTATACATTAAGTTGACTTGGCTTGGATGCGAGCTGCTTCAGCAGTGGTCATGGTAGCATTGGCAGGTTTTTCTTTAGCTGCCACTCTCTTTTGCTCCATGTTCAACACACAAGAATCAATGATTTCAACACACAAGAAGCCTCCACCTAGTAAATATAAACAATGCATAAATTAATAAACACAATAACAACGTTAAATCATACACAATTATGGAAACAAATAAAAATTAATATGACATTAAATTGTACCTTTTTTCTACCAGAAATCAAACTCCAAATATACTAGTTTATTAGCACCCAGAAGTCATAATTTATTCAATTTGGTAGATTTTAATGTTTTTTACTGCCTGACCTTCTAAATACATATTATGTTATGATAAAAACAACAATATTTGTAGTACATGCATATATTCACACCTATGTCCCTAAGGGGACAAACAGAGACTATTGATCGCCAACTCAAATGATCCTGACTAATCACATACATACACATCACACTCAATTCCCTGTAGAGGAGTAGTCAGAGATCACAGATACCCACCCTGACATACCATTTTTGCTTCATTATACACTTATATACTCTCAGTGGTTATATATACTTCTAACATCACTTTCAATATGGAGTCTGTCTAACTGTCATTTGTCCCATTTGGTAATCGCCCTTCCAATTCACACACATATATTCAATTCTTCAATTTCAAATCTTTTGTTCAATTCAAATCTTTTGTCAATCTACTATCCTTTATCCTCATAACATATATAAACGATCGAAGCATGCCCTTTTAAATCTTAGCCTCTACATCTATTTTTAATTTTGTCATTCAATATCACTCCTAACATGCTTATTTGTGTGACCTATGGGTATGGTTTAGCGTGCATATGCCCGTGGAAGTGCAATGATGACTATGACAAGAGTAATGTAGGGTAAAGAATAAAGGTGTATGATGTAGATCTAGTAAGAGTTATTTTCCATGATTGGTATCAATGGGAATTCATGATATCTGTTTTACCGTGTGTAGCGAGAATGAGTAAAGTGTATTTTAGTAAGTAAGTTACTCAGATGGTCCAAGTAACTGTGGTATAGTTGGTATTGTTATTATGTGTTATAAGTTTTTACACTAAAATATATTATTCAAGAAGACAATACCTGCATTTTCAAAGTGATATGGCTAGCTCTCCTCTTCTTGCTCTTGATATGGCCTGGCATATCGAAGTTTTCAGCCTGAAAAAACATAAACTTTAGTGCTCAAGTAATAAATTACATATTTCCACATTTATGTTCATTTCACTATTGATTTTAGTGTAAAATACTTACCATTATTTCAAATTATGCCTTATACGCCAGCTCTTGACTTTCCACGAGTACAGTTGTGGTACAATGTAGCAAATATTTCAAGTTAAAAATTTCTAACCTATTGAACATTTTCAAACATAAACAATAACAAACTTGCTAGTTCCACCGATTGCTACTTGATTGCTAAGGCGCTAGTTTCTACGTGTCAATTTGAATGAATGATTTTGGTTATGTTGGTATGGTTTTGGATAGCAGTAAGAACGCGACCAGCGAGCGAACACCTTACATAATACCAATTTGTATGAACGAATAGCAATCGATCGCGCGATCACTTTGCGATCACTGCTGATTGCAAATTTTTACAGAATAACCCTACCGTGGTGATTTCGAATCTTTTAACCCACCTTCTATGCTATGCCTGATTAAAAAAATATTAATAAACCATATCTCAAGGTTATTTTAAAAAATAGGCTCTACACTATCCACTACACTTCCTTGCGGAAAATAAATATGATAAACAGAGAATGTCGATTCACTAATTACAAATCATTTATATGAAAAAGAACTTATGAATATATTATATAACCAAAGTAGAAGGAAGAGTTGGACGGGGTAGGCCACGTAGAACTTTACAGATCAAATTGGAAACATTTCTCTCAAGGCGGATGTACGTAGCGTGAAGAACAGAAGAGCATGTATGAGGAGGTTTGAGTGAAGCAAGAGAGATTTGTTAGGTTCGTTCCATGTGGCGAACGATCTCTGTTTATCCTGTTTGGGACGTGGAGGCGGGAATAATTATTTCCTTAGTTTTTAAAAATAACAATATTTCAACATTCTTATGCATCCCATACATAATTGGAATGGACAGGTGGGGCTGTTTATAAAATTTAGTTTTCTTGGCTTATTGGTTTCCCAATGAATTCTCTTTTAGGACCATTTAGCATGATTCCCACCTGTTTAGTTGTCAACAACGATGACAGTGATAATTCAACCTTCTTACTACCCAAGTAACAGCTGTGAACAAGAATCTGTATGATACATCTTAAGAGTGAGCTATCTGCTGGCTGGATGGTTTATAACTTTGTATCTAGTTTGTACACCTGTTGTACTACTTATTCTACCATGTTTATATATCTATTCATGTGAAAAACAAAGAACAAGGTTTTTAATAATTTCTATATTCAATAACGAAACATGACATCTAGTTTTAGGTTTATCACCTACTTATGTATATTGTATTTAAATAAATTTACATAAACTATAACAAAGAATCAATGCTCTTCTTCTTCTTCCCTCTCGTAGCGAAGTCCACAATAGGGACAGGAGTGGGGTCCAGGTTTATCCTGCAACATACAAACAACCATTTACTGTACACTTATGCTATACATGCATGTCTCACCTCTAGAAGTAAAGCATGAAGTGATCATTGTGTTTATTCAATAGTCAGTGCCAGTGTCAGTGCTGTCACTATTTAGTGTTCACCTCTACTAAATATAAATAATCCATATTGATTAAAATTCAACTATTGGGTGAAAACTGATACATTATTGGTTAAGGTTAATCTCATTCACTAAAAAGACTATGTGATAAAGAAACTAACCAATTTGTCATAAAAGTACAGTATTATAATTAATTTTTTAGACATTAATAAGTGTTACAGTTGTAAATGTAATCATTAAATTAAATAGTAGTATCTGTCAAATATACTAATTACCTTATATGTCAGTTAAACTTCATAGTAAGCTCAATTTACAGTGTAAAATTTAAGAAAATTCTGGAAATCACTAAGAAAATTTTATAGGAAGTAATTAGTTACCAAATTGATGTAGACACGGGGATGACCTTCGGTCTCACTGCCCCCATCACACCAAGCAATACGTCCCTTCACCTTGATTGGTTCAACCTCAGCAATTAGCTTGACTGCCCAATTAGGATTGGTCAGTTTGGCAGCATTTGTGAACCTGACAAGCCTGTAGTCATTTTTGTCCCAAACCTGAAATGAAATAAAAATAAAATTTTATTTTTATTCAAAACCAAAGGTTTTGTACTTTCACTGGAGTATGTATTAACATATAATTCTCAATATGATTGTGAACAAAACACTAAGGGACTAGGAGGTATATGGAATCTATTATGCAATAGACTAGCAACCTGTCACCAATATTCCATATGACATCAAAATGCCAATATACATGCTACTAAGTCACCAAGAAGATATATCTTTATGTCTCCCAGGTTCTGTCCACCCCGAAAGGCTTTTTGTGTGAAACCATTATTAAGAAAACTGCCTATTATTTTGGATGGACAATATTTGGCATGGATCAAAAGTAACTACCACTGGCTATCTAGCACAAAGAAGGGGACATAGATGGAGCAAAGATGTTGGTTTAAGTTGGAAGGCATACTAGATTCAAGAGTCCATATTCCATCAGATTACCAAAGTGTAAAGTGGTAAGACTAACCATATAAAGGGGTAAGCAACAGCACTATGTCACCAATATAGACCATGATAATGCCCTATGGTTCTATAATAAAACTAATCATCAAACAAACAATATGTATCAACATAATATGGGCCAATACAAACAATAAATTTGTTGGAAACCCACAACAGGTTTGGCTAGTCCTTGATGTTTTATCCATATTTTTCAATGTGTTTAAGTTATGTTGATTGTTGATGTTATGTATGTTCAAGTCAGTATCCTTGCTGAATCAACAATCCTAACATTAAGGTTCACTACCTGATTGTGGAATGTTGTTGTAGTTGCAAAACATATTTAGTTAAAGAAACTTCAAAATATGAGAGTAATCCAATGTACAAATTTATTTTAATATTTCTACAATTTACCCCCATACATTTTGCGCATAAACACGTTCCTGTAAGTTCTCTGATCATAAATTTGGTTAATAATGTTCCCCGTCTATTTCCTTAAAAATAATAATAAACATGTAGAAGTTTATTATGGGAAAAATGTTTCAGAATGTAGATATTATGTAAGACGATTTTGACTTACTTGTCCAGTATGAATTTCAGTATCATTAGGCTTGTCATAGGAGACATTACGGCTCGCAAGAGTGATTCCTGATTTAGCTGGATTTCTTTTAAGGATATTGGGTAAAGAAGAAATTCTTGATATAATCTTCATTTTTATTATTTATAACCTGAACGACACTGAAATAAAAAGAGAATGTTTATAAGAAGTTAGCTGTATGTAAATATTTACTAGTATTTAATAGAATAGAGAGAACATACACAGGTAAGTTTTAATTGATGCAAGTAAATAAGATTCCAATTACTGAAAATCAGTTATTATTGCATGTTGGAAAGATAGGACAATTTTTGTCTTCAATTCTAAACAATGTCAACTCTCGGTTGAACTCTGTGTTCAATAATTTTTGAAATAATGTCAAATGCAATAATTTGGCACGGGTCAGGTTTTAAAAATTTTATATTATCATTAACATAAAAGTTTATTATAATAATTTTTCATTTGATTTGGAACAGTTACTGCTCTTCTAAGACTGCTTCAAGAGTTCAACTGAAAATGTAATTTTAAATAGTAAAAATTCAAATTAACTTAACTTAAACGTAACTTAAGTAAAACTAACTTGAGACTAATAATCCTCTAATCAGTCTTATGATATTTTATGCTGCATAGTTAGTTGACACAATTTTAAAACTAAATTAGCTATTTCAGTTACTTAATAGATACATCAAATAATTATATCAGCATTGTAATGCAAAGCAAACTTTGTGCGTATATTAAAAAATATAATTAAATTTTATTTTGTTTTAAATGCATTTATTGTTTTTTCCTTTGTCTTCTTGTCATTTTCGTTCATTTATTGTTACCTATCTGTCTTGTTTCTATTCTCTTTGAATCTGTGGTAAAGTTCTGTCCTAGAATAGGTAGGTATGTCATTACGTTTGATAATTTGTTATTAAAAACTAGAAAAAAAGGAAGAAGTAGTTTAAAAATCTATTCAATCTCATTGTTGAGCTTACAGAGTATTCTTAATCTCTCTAATTCAACAAGTGTTGGAATAATAGTATTCTGCTTGAAAGAGGTACGTCCGTTTTTGTTTACCCCATTGCTTACTTCTATTTATTTCTCTTCGAATTACCAATCTACGTCGAAAATCAAATAATATATGCCGGAATATGTGTGCTATTATAGATAAATCAGTGTTACAACAAATTGGTAGCATAATAAACCTTTCTTTATATCTTAACGAATCACAAATGTAATTCTTACTAAACGCATGTAAAACAATGTTTGATTTTGTAGTCACTTTCCAGAGAACGGAAATAAGCAATCTTATTGTTCGGGAAATATTTAACAGATGTCGATGTTTGATGTATTATTTGTTGATTATAATATCGATAATGATGGTCGAATTATGTAGTATTTTTATAAATCTCTGTATGCTATGTTTACTTGATATTGACTCTGATCATTTGTTAATAATTACACCAAAAAAAGATATAAAACAAGTTCTTGCATTAAACTTTGTACGTTACGTTGTGTGTTCTAATTTTTAGAAATAAGTATGATCACTAAATATGTAAGAAAACTAAAAGACATCATAATTTTGTTACCATATTTAGTTAAATTGTGATACTTTGATAATTTTCAATTAGTCCCCAGAAGACTTAGTTGCTTTTTACAGCATTATATGAAAAAGGTAGCTTCTAGCATTATATTTACATCTCTCTCAGCACGGTATACATGAATTACCTTTACCCTTTTGTTATCACAGTAATAACTATGTGATGGTGCAAAGTGCCTTAAATGCACTGTCTGTTATCGAGGAATATTTATAGTTTTTTATACCCAATTTATTTATTATTCTGTTACTTACCATTTTATTGTACATATTATATACATTTTGTTATCATAACAAACTAATTTTCTTAATCATTTATATCTAATTAACTAAATGAAATAAATATAACATTTTAATTAGTTTCATTACCTTATCTAATGATAATGAGATCAATCAATTATTTTCAAACAAAGCACAGAATATAATATTGCACCTACAATTTTATGTCATGAGTACTTGCTATAATTATATTGACTATTCAACTATTCTATCATGCTTCTTTACTAACATATGTATTAAAATTGAAAATATTATTAATATTGTGAAACTTTTTATTTGCAGATAATAAAAAATATCAAAATGTCATCTGGTCCTTACAACTATTCATATATTTTTAAATACATCATAATCGGAGATATGGGAGTAGGAAAATCATGTTTACTACATCAGTTTACAGAGAAAAAATGTGAGTATAATTTTTGGTTATGGTTTTTTGTTTTTGCACATTTACCCCTCAGTATTACTATTGATATATAAACACAAAGTGCCAGTCATATTCATTCAGCTTATATGGATTATTTCTGTAATAAAAAGTGATTTGCAAAAGATACACTTATCTCTTAGTCATCCATTGTGACATGTTGTAAAGAAAGGCAATCATTTTCATGGCAATACATAAATAAATAGTTAAATAAATTTTATCATCTCTGCTTATTTTATAAAAAAAATATTTACAATTATCATTTATAATAAAACCTGATCCTCAATGCCCATTACAACAAACAACTAAATTAATGAAATTTTTGTTTTAACAGTTATGGCTGACTGTCCCCATACCATTGGAGTGGAATTTGGAACTCGGATTATTGAAGTAGCCGGTCAAAAGATAAAACTCCAAATATGGGATACGGCTGGGCAAGAGAGGTTCAGAGCAGTCACCAGGTCATACTACAGAGGCGCTGCCGGCGCACTTATGGTCTATGACATCACAAGAAGGTAAGATAGCATATTGACAAATGAATGATAAAAATACAAACATCTAAATTTACTGATAAATCATTTCACTTAATTGTACAAATTATTATTATATAATCTTTCAGGGTATTTAGTAAGTCTTGTAAGATTCCACTTCTTTATTTACATATATCATTATAGTGATATGCTTGTTATAATAATTCAAAGAACTCCTTTTACAATTCAATTACTACTAGTCAAAAAAAAACTAGGCCAGCATACTTCAATCTAGATATTGCAATCAAATTGCTGAAATATTCTGTTGGGCGTGTCACTAAAGTTTTTAATGTAATTACGCATCTTTACAGATCAACTTACAACCATCTTAGCAGCTGGTTGACTGACACGAGAAATTTGACCAACCCAAGCACTGTGATATTCTTGATTGGAAATAAATCCGATTTGGATGGACAGAGAGATGTCACCTACGAAGAAGCTAAGCAGTTCGCTGACGAGAACGGCCTAATGTTTGTTGAGGCTAGTGCTAAAACGTAAGTGTACATACATTTTTTTATTTATCCTCCTATGTAATGTTTACAACTTTGGCCTAATTCGATAACATAGAATTTTGCCATTTCACATATTTTTACAATTGTATTTTAGTTTGTAACTCGGTAAACACGAGTCAGCCATTACTTTTTTTATGCACATCGAATCCTTACTCAAAAAATAAACAAAGTAATTGATTCATATACCATCTTACAGTGGCCAGAACGTTGAGGAAGCCTTTTTGGAAACCGCAAAGAAAATCTACCAAAGCATCCAAGATGGACGACTGGACTTGAACGCGGCGGAGTCCGGCGTGCAGCACAAGCCGACGTCCGCGGGGCGCCCTCTGGCGGCGGCGCCTTCCTCCCGCGACTCCTGCTCCTGTTAACTTGCGCCCCACGGTCACAGGTTCGGTAGACGCCGTGGCACAGGCCCACGCAAAGTGTCATTACACCTCTTGCAATTTTACTTTTATTACCCAAATAGATTATTCTCACAGTTATTTTTACATAAACGAATTTGTAGGAAATTTATCACTATTATCTAGGTACATCTGGCTCTGTGAAATTGTGATTGGTTTCAAATAACTGACAAAAACATGTAACTAGTAATTATTCAGATGGGGCATTAAAAATATTTCTATAAAGTGAAGGAATATTTTTTCGCCCAGAATCGATAGTCTCGTAAGTTCGAAATAACCTAATATATAGAACCATACGAATAAGCAGTATCACTGTAATGCCGTAATTCTGACTGAATTTCGGGTTACATATTCAATGTAATGAAGCGATTTAGTAAATGTATGTGTTATTTGTAGATATTTAAGGTGTATTTGTATTAAATTGTATATTGTAAGTATTGATGGTATTGTTTAAGTCTTCAAAATATATTAACATTCCAAAAGAAACAATCAGGTCCCATACATCACTTGAAACATTGAATGGAAAAGAAAGAAAATATTCATGAATCATATCAGAAAATGTACCTTAATTAAAAGGGCACTGTTCAATTTATTTTGCCCCATAGTTCGTGTATAGAGAAATAATTTCTTTTTTATGTTATGTCTTTAATTATGTATAACTTCTTCTTAGATCTTAACTGAGCTTCACAGATTTCTATTTGTATGTACTTAAAATGTTTCAATTTGTCAAATATCATTCTTACGGATGAACATATGATAATTAATGACAATGTAATAATACATCCAGAAACTAAACTTTATTATACAATCTTCTCATTGAACAGTTTTATTTATAAGAAACTCGCTCTTTTGGTGCCTAATAAATATTAAACATCAATGTTTCTTCTGTTCCTTGATAGTTTTTGGTCACAAAGATGTTCTAACAATGAGTCATCTTTCTGAAAAGTACGTGATACTTGTAATTTTATGAAGAGAAGCTGTAAATGAATATTTCACCATCGCAATTATTTTTAGTGTGATTATAGATCATTCTTTGTATTCTTTCGACAACTTTGAAGTTTATGAATGTAGGTGCATGTATGTAAATCAGGTTTTGCGATTTTGGAATTAAGTATTGTTTCATAAACTTGACAGCGAATGGTATAAACTCCGTAATCATAAATTTCATAATACATTGTGTTTAACAAATGGTAGGCCAAGTAAGTTACACGAACCACATTGTTAAGGAAAAAAGTTAAGAATTTTCTTAGTATTCTGTCACCAAGATCTGTTTATAGTTTTCAATTTAAAAATTAATATATCAAAAATAGTCGTATTTGTTAGGTGTACTAACGCTAATTGCCAAAAATGGTACTCTTTCTTCTGCAGTCTTCATGTTTTTACATTGGCAGGGTTGATTTGAATCAAATCGCATTAAAAATAGTATGTTATTTTTATCACTGCTGGTTAATATTTTAATGTACCAACTTAGGGTCAAGTATCTCAGTATAAAGTTGTTTTCTATTGATGGAAATCGTGAATAAAATAAAAAGTTTTAACTGATTTTGGGATAAACTGCTACCAAATATTGTCCACTGGACTGCACTAGTGTTTGAGAAATAAACATAGTATTCATCCATCTTATCTAAGTTATAAAACAAATCCTAAAAGACAGGTTGTTATAAATAATTAGATGAAAACGGGCAAATGTTATAGCTGGTTATGAATCTTCCTTAGCCATTATCCACTTACGTTTTCATAATGTGTTGGTACTGCAAAATAACAGGTTAATATATACGCATGTCACCCAGAGAAGGGCAGGTGCATGACAGATGAATCATATTGGAATATTATTCCTATCAACCCATCCATTGCAAACACCCCGATTGTGTAGTGTTTATTGTATCGCAATCAAGCTTAATGTGTTTATATTTTTGTAAAATTGATGTCAAACATATAAAAGGGATTGCAGCTGATAATTACAAAAAAAACATGTATTAATCATTTTGTTTAATAAATTTATTGTATAATCTGATAAGAATAAGTAATATGTTTGTAACATAATAAAAGATTAAAACAAATGGATACGTTTATTTCAAAATCTAAAAACCCTAATATATTGAATATCTCTGTAATGCTAAGCTTTTAACAAGTATTATATTGTAAGAAGGCAGTGATGTCACATAATCATATGTCACAACCTAGGGGTATAAAGAAATATCTGTTATCACATGGCATAAAAGTTGACTATCAATATCACCAACGAGAAACTTAATCTTTAACTGCCGATGTTTGGTAACTTGTTGGTTAACGTTAAATGCTACAAGAAAAGGAAATAATTGAATAGAAATTTATCATTAATCAATTTAAACTGGTTTCTATAAATTCATCAACATTAGATGTTCACGTATAAAATGCGCTTGGGTTATTAAAATATTTGTAAGGCACACTACCACAATAAGAATACTTTTCAGTCCAAATTTTATAAAATATAAATATCACAGGAGATTTAAGCTATTTTAAAATAATGAATGTAATTTCATGCAACGTAAAATAATGATTTACCGAGTCAACATAAATAACAGATCCGACACCTTAATATAAAAAACAAGCAACCCTTGAAGGCAAATAAAATAAAGTAAACATAGAATGAATTACAACAAAAAACCACAGATAAATAGTCATGTAACCGAATTTCCTCATTCCTTCCTAGAGGCATACATCTGGGACCACTACAGCAGTGATGCTTCACCATCCGAATCCACGCCTCTATCGTAAAAGCCTTATAGTTTGGAAGGCACCGTGAGGCACAGTACATCGTGCATTTCATCCAGGGCTTTCTCGAGCGAGCGCCGGTATTGAGTTATGTCGGTAACGGAGTTGCAGGCGAAGGCCGAGGTGCCGAAGTTGATGTCCAGCTCCCTCGGGTTGTAGCAGGTCGCGTACCCGTCCTGCACCAGCGGACCGTACACCATGAAGCCATCGCAGCGACATGCCACCTGAAAACCAGAAGGTCACCTGTTAACGGAATGTGACCAATATACATTAACGTCCTTTAATGTTTTTCGGGGTCCTAAGTCACTTTTTAGCATGAATATTGGGGTCATGTACATTATTTGTCACAGATGGCTAGCCTATCGCTCAACAAAGTTTCATTTTCTCCTACCACATACCGGGAGCTTTTCTTAAGAACGCTGTGAATCACATGCTATCATTTTCTTTTAAATATTATGGAGCCCCAACTGAAGAAAAAATATTAAACGTGAAGGACAAAATCTTTATTCTGTCCATCCTTGCAAGGATCATTAACTTACGTGTAAAACGTTAATATATGCTTTTAATAGCTGGTACATTATTCAGTGGCATACAAACCTGACTAGTAGATAATCTCATATGGGTGCTTCTCTTGAATCCGACGTCATCGAACAACTCTGGAACTGCCAGATTGTTCTCGATGGCTATCAACTTCAGTCCCAGAAGATGCCTGTCCACGCCCAGGCCTTGGATGGCCTACGAGGTGAAACAACATTGAACTACACGTTATGGACGTAAAAGCAACATAATATAATGTAATAACTAATACAGAGCACAGCAATATACACACATGTATCTCAACAAAGTATACATAATATAAAGTATGCACTAGACAACGAGAACGGTAAAATGCAAACTGCTGCCCTTTCTGATATCTAGTATAAGGTGAATACGGGACTAGGGATCTAGCAAGCTGTCGCCACTTTTCCAAGCAAGACTTCTATATAAACGCTAAAAGTGACTATATATGTATATATTTTCAGTCTACTTAATATTACAAAAACCCTCATTAAAAGGACCAGTGGGTCAATGACCCTAACTATATCTATCGATACACAACACAGAAGGCCATTGCAACATGGCTGAAACGTCGGATAACAAAGGTAATACTTTCTTTATAAAATATGCGTGATACGTCTCAATTTCTTGTAAAACGAATAAAATCGCGAGTCTCAAAAATATTAATACATTGTGTGCGTTCGCGCAGCGGAATGTTGTTGAATTTAAAGATTTTAATTATGCAGATATTTAGTGTATGACGTCGTATAATTTTATTGTGTATGGTAAAAAAAAAATGGTGCACGCAGCCATTGTGGAGAAATTCACCAAAAACTGATTCCGGAAACAGACCACAATTTGGTTGGTTTACCTTAAAACCCATACATTGATACACTCTTTATAGCGCAGCCGCCATTCTCTATTACGAAGAATACTTAATTGTGGTCTTTTCTATGTTATAGAGAGTTTATCGTTATAGAGAATAATGTTATAAAGAGTTTACACTGTATTTAGATTATATCTCAAGTCTCAAGCGCATACTTAAATAAAGTACCTACGTAAACGGTACCTACTTTCTGTCATAGTCAAATACATTTAAAAAAGTAGGTGTACAAAAATAAATGACCTATAAATTATATCGAAACAACAATTGTGTTATCACCTGTACCAATTCAATACCGGTATTATACTGTAAATTTTGAGATGTTACCTAAATCAGTTTTTGGTGAATTTCTCCACAATGGCTGCGTGCACATATTTTTTTTTACCATACACAATTATACGACGTCATACACTAAATATCTGCATAATTAAAATCTTTAAATTCAACAACATTCCGCTGCGCGAACGCACACAATACATTAGGAGTCTTGTTTACTCAAAAATAAAACACAGTAGGTCAAAAATATCCTATGACGCCCCTTCTTAGGCTGTATGTATCAAATGCAGGTATGTATCTGACCTGCACCGTGTAGGCCTTGTGTCCGTCGACCGCCTTGCGCATGACGGCGCTCTTCTCCTTGGGCGGCAGGCCGGGGTTGGCCATGGCCTTGGCGAACTGCACCGACTCCACGGAGCAGGACCTGATCACCTCGGTGCGCCCGCCCTCGTACATACGGGTGGCCGCCGACTCGTAGTGCGCGGCTGGCTCGTTGTGCAAACTGTTGTGTACGAGGAGATATAAATAGGTAAACAATTGAATACAATTTTTTTTTTCGGTATTTGATAAGCAAACTCACCGACATATTCGTTCACTCAATCTTTCGTTCACATCCACATATTTTATGATCCTTACATTGAATAAAAAGCTTTCCATTTCATACATCACGCTTATTCTCCACGACACTACTGATAGTATTGTGACTAAATATAAATCCAGTCGACTCTATCGCCTAGTTGAGTTTATAGAATTGTAATCCTTATAAATTTAGTTTCTTTACAAGATTACCAATAATATACTAAGTAAAACTACTCCAAACACTATAACAAACCTGTAGAACGCAAACTGCATCGCCATTTGCAAATAGCTGTCGGGGCTCATCTTCTGTCGCTTTATGAATTCCTTTCCGTACTTTTCATATGTGAAACAGTTGAGATCTAGATCTGCTACTAATCTGAAATAATAATTGAAGATAGAAGGCTGAATGTCGTGAGCAATTGTGAGCTGTATTGCATTTTCGAATCGACGAATAGTATGACACACAATTCAATTAATAAAGAACAGATTACATTATCGATATTGGAAATGGTTGAATAATAACATTGCATAAGATTATAATGAAATAAATCATTGTACATCACTACATAGTATAAAACAAAGTCGCTTTCTCTGTCCCTATGTCCCTTTGTATGCTTAAATCTTAGAAACTACGCAACGGATTTTGATGCGGTTTTTTTAATAGATAGAGTGATTCAAGAGGAAGGTTTATATGTATAATAACATCCATTAAATAGCCAGAAGTGCGAAGCCGGAGTGGGTCGCTAGTATCGTATATATAAAACTAACCTGTCTAAATTGCATTTAGCTTGTTCTATATACTTCTTGACATCGTCATTCACGTTAAACTTCAGTAGCTTGGGCTTGTTGGGGAACACGGTACTAGTACTGCATCCGAGGTTTCCATCTTTGCTTTCATTTTTGTCGCTGCAATATAAATCAATACATTTCATTGTAAATCATACAACCAAGCTACTACTGGCATTCTAGGGTACATTTATAATATATGTTTAAGATAATGGCGATGTTTCTATTCCAAGATTCTATTCACCTTGGAAAGGTTGGAACAACGTGAATATTGTATACATGTTATCAATAGAACTTACATGTAGTCAATAATAAAGTCAGTGAGCACAGCAATGGGCTGCCCCTCGGCAGGAGAATGCTCGTAAGTGAGGCCCGTCACGCCGTCAGCGCCCACTATGAACTGCAAACGAGATAAAATTATATATAGCTAGCTATAGTGAATGTATTAACAAACAGGGACTTATTGATACATGCGTTGTAATTATAGATTGCTTAATTTTAGTTTTATTAGCTTTACATCATTACTACCTGCGCAATTGCGAAGATGGACACCTGAACCTCTGACTACCCCGTAAGGGTTAATGGTCGTGAACGCGTACGTACGTACTTCATTATGACAAAAGCAATTCTGCGATCAGTTTCAATATTTTAAATAAAAAGGAAAGTTGTCGCTTGAATCGATACAATGGGTCTCTTCTTATTCTTAAGACGGATGTGACATGATATGTTTGTAAAGTCATATATAAGAAACACGACACGCAGTTTGTATGGACACTCTAAGAGTGCTGGTTACCTGAATGGTCTTGTCGAACCAGCGGTTGGAGCCGTTGCTCTTGGAGCCTCCGCCGTGGATGGTCTGCCCGCCGGCCAGCGTCTGCTTGGCGTCCTTAGCAGGCAGGTCCCACAAACCCACGGGGGCGTCCAGACATACCACTGCTAAGCTCCTTTCTATGCACTCCAAGGACTCCTTGTTGACATTATCTGGACATTATACACAGATAAGTTCAACCGATAAAAAAATAAAGTTTTAACTTATTTATAAAAGCGCCACCCTAAAATATTTATGTATCAACAAAAGCAAAATGATAAGTATAGTTATAGTCATTTTTTCCTTATTTGCATTAGTATCTGTCAAATGTTTTATCACTACATAATACAGATCAACTTCTCATTAAATCGCGAAAACAAGCGTCTCTCAAAATATTAACCAAAAGTTGAAGAGTCATCGTGTCCAATATTTGCCGACGTAATGTGAATGACTATATTTACTCTGATGTAACCCTCGCAGTATCAACGCAAAATCAGCTCTAACTGCAAGGAGAAATCACCGGCCAGTAGCAGTTGGTAGGCCTCCGCCCAGGTGTCCCTCTGCTCCGAGGTGAGGATGCCGACGCCGGGGCCCTGCTGCGCGTTGCCTGCGCGCATGATCACCTGCAGCTGCTCCACCATCTGCGCCTCCGTCAGCGGCAGGTTGTCCCCGCCCCAAAGGTCCAAGCGGAAAGCCTAAGAGTGTATGCCAACTTGTAGTATTTACATACAGGAAAGTGTTTCATACATACATCACGGTCGTCCCCTTACAAAGAGCTTGGTCGCAAATCTCTGAACTGTAACATTAACATTTGGATGTTAAGGCTACAGTTCAGTGATTGGTCACGACTTTCAGATTCGTTAGGTATATATACTTTTGGGGTCACTCTTTTATAGGATGTTGTGACTTTATATACATACGTCTTACAAGGCTGACTCTAAGTAACCGCCCCCGAAACACGGGTCATTTTACTATGATAAATTAAAATACTGCATATATACATTTAGAACTTCAACGGTTAGGAAAAATGTTATAGCAAAACCTGCCTTTTCTTTGGAATAGGCAATAACAAGTTTCTTTATGGGGCCGAAAACCTTCCAAAGAGATAGAGTTTCTGAATACCCCAAAAAGTTTAAAGATCGTGTAGCGTATGTTATGTACGAGTTATCTTGTCTCACATTTGTAAACAACTTCAAGTCCGTATTATCTTTTCCCACAAATTGTAAACAGCTTATATCCAAAAACATAATACATATAAATATTTCTAATCAGTATGCGATAATAGCTTACTTGATTGTTATACATGACAACAACATGCTTGGAAGTAGGATTGTACGACAGCTGGTCTTTATTCTTTATTGGGAGTCTGCAGGTGCCAAACACCTTCTTATATTGCGACATGTCCAGTGGCTTGTTGCCCATCTTTTCTAGCGGTATCTTATCCCTAGAAACAAGATCGGCATTAGATCATCATCCAAAGAAAAGAATGCCTTCGCAGCTTGTCTTAAGGAGACGAGACAAAGATAAGCAACTGCGACAGAAGAACTAGTCGGTCGTTTAATGAAGCAAAAGTCTCGGGTCACCCTTAAAAATATGTATGTATGTCTTGATTAAAAATGTTTAAGTACTTTTCTGTTGAAGAATGTTTAACGCTAATTGAATTTATCGGATTTAATACCACTAGACTCCGACTGAGACATAAATTTTAATTAATACATACATATCGTCGCCCTAGTTGTAATACGTCATAACTCATTTTGGACAAGTTTTCAGGAGACGGAAAAAACTAATTTTCTACTACTTGCTCTTAGAAAACACTATTCGACATGTTCTGAAAAAAGATTTATAATAAGATTTATTAACTACAAATAAGCTTATAAAACAGTATTTCATGTCCCTATAACGATTTTTTTCAGTTATGCCTTATTAGTATGATAAAAAAAATGAGATACTTCCTATTACCATTAAATTAAAATAGATTTTCGAAGTAATATTATAGTATCTTTATTCATCAAAACTAACAGTTTTAAACAAATTTGTCAAAAATAAAACAAATCTTAAACTCTGGAAACTAACAAAACATCTCTTAGCAGCGAAATATTTTTCCTTACTTAATGACAGCTTACTTAGGCTAATATTTTTCACAGCACTTGTAGGAACTCTTAATTGGTGTCTTTAAAAATCAAAAATTTTAATCAACATTTCAAACATAAACAAATCTTAAACTCAGGAAAATAACAAAACTTCTCTTAGCAGCTAAATATTTTTCCCTTATTATATAAAAGCTTACTTAGGTTAATCATTTTCACAGCAATTAACTGGTTTTATTTCAGTCTTGGCATGTAGGTATACTTAAATTTAACGGTAGGTAATTATCTTACTTGGCTCTCATATGCACAAATTAAGTTTCAGTCTTTGGTAAATTATCGAAAAAATTGTAACAATCTCTTGGCAAGACCCCTTTCAAATCTTGAAGATCTTTCCATTTCCTGTCTTTGATCGGTAATCTGTCTGTGTACATGGGATTAATACTGAATACTCCAGATTTGCTCCTCACTGGTAAATCTTTCAATTGGTCAGAAAAAAACAGTTTGTACTTTATTGTACCATTAGGGCTATATTGAAGCTGGTGGATGTCAGTAACAGTGGGGTCACCAGCTTTTTTTCCAGGTCTTATAGAAGTGTATCGTTGCAGAGATGCATAATTCTTAAAAAACTCGTGCCCAAGTTGTTTGGCTTCATATTTAGGAGTTTTCTGTTTTGCGTTTTTGGTCAGTGTCACATAGTCATGAGGTAAGAAATATCCGTTTTTTTTTAGTTTGATCTCTATAACAGAATGTACCGAGTCACACTCCATCTGAGTGTGTCCCTTTTCTAGAAATTTTTGAGTAATACTTAGATTCTCTTTTACTGATAAATCCAGCAGGGCGTTTTTGACATGATAGAATTACGGTTCTGGGCAGTACATCCGTCGCTAAATACAACAAGAGGTATAGATTTCGGGACCTTCTCTCTAATATAGTCTACTAAGCAGGAAGCGAAATTTGATGCCTGTAGCTCGCCTTCAGATTCATCCCACCAGTAACAAGTGGCTTCATGAGTTGCCAAATTATAAATCGTGTAGTTGTGACAGCAAAGCTTCGTTTTATAATAGATAGCACTAGCTTCAACTTTAGGACAGACTTTTACGCTTTGTAGGTCTACAGTCAGAAGAGTAGTAGAACACTAATGAGTTATGCTATATTCGCACGCCGAATCATGCGCCGCAAATTGCGACGTATTGCGTCAAATCGTTTATCTCGCTTTTTTCCATACAAAGTGTTCTAAGAAATGAAAGAGAAAGGTGTATTTCACTCGGCTCTACCCAAATATCAAAAAATGTCGGATGGCTTTAAAAATGAGTTATGACGTATTACAACTAGGGCGACGATATGCACATACGTTCACATCCTTTATAAAATTACGTTTTAAACTTGTAATTTTAAACAAAATACCGTGCTTCACAAACTCACTTGTCAATCATTTCCTTGTACTGAGTCACAGCTCTGAGCGTTTTAGCCGTGTACTTCAATTGTTCCATTTCATTCTCAAACTTCCTGAAAGGGAACACGAGCCCTGGACTCGAGTAGAGCACTACGGGATTCCTGAATTCCAAGTACGCTGTGGACAACCACCAGTCGGCGAGCCAGTTGCTGTGTTTCTGAGCCCTGTTCTCAAGCAAGCTCTGCAATTGGAAAACATAGTCAAGAAGACTAGATTGTAACGGTAATGTCCTTTACATAAAACAGCAATATCTCAAAAGAACTAAATTTAATTTGGTATATATTGGAGTACTTGGTACGACTCAATTTAATGTAAGAAAAATTCGACGTAGCTAGGTTGTTTGGGGCTTCACTCTCTATCGAGGGTACAAGGTTCAAATCCCACTTGAGCATGTACCAATGGAAATGAAGTTTAATGAATTTATATGTACATTTTCGTAATAAAAATACATTTACGAAATGCGTCGAATACTACGGTGAGGGAAAAACATCGTGAGGAAACCTACCTATTCCCAGAACAGGTCATAGTTAGTGCTTGTAAATGGCGACATGGCCGACCACCTGTCACATTGAGTACTAACTATCTGGTTAACACGTGGGTTCAAGGTGAATTGAATTACTACCTTCGCAATTGCGGAAATGGACACCTGAACCTCTGACTACCCCGCAAGGGTTAATGGTCGTGAAAGCGTAAGTACGTAGGTAACTAAATTTAATGATGTGTACAAAACAATAAGTAAATTTTGTATTAAGCTCAATGTTTAAAGTAGAGTTTCAAATTATCGTATTAAATTATCATAAGATCAATGTTTAAAAAAAAACTGAAAATGGAAAAATAACAATTTCATCGTAGATTAAACAATTACGAAAAAGGATAGATATACTCACTTGAAGTTGCGTACCAGTTCCATCTTGAATAAACTTATTTACAATATTGGATGTTTTTCGAAATTCATTTTCGTTAAGAAAGGGTTTCACTGTTATCAGGTACTTAGCCAAGGTATCTTCTAGCTTGGGCACAGGGAGCCTTGGCAAGTTCTGGGAGGTAGTGTTCGAAGATGTCCTACAACAGTGGACGTTGACTGACGATACGTAAGGGTCCAAACATCTTCCGGTACACTGAAGGAATAAGATTTAAATTTTTTTAATAATATTATTAGTATAGTTGGGAATATGAATGGTGAAAATAATAAACAAAAACAAACGAAAGAACTTTATTACCTTCCACGGTATTTTTTCATCCATGAATAATGCACCTAGGTTTAATCATGCTAAAATCCTTTACTATTATTCTTCAAAACTAAAGCTATTACATTATAAAGAGAAGTTGGAAACCTGTATCACGGACTAGAGATCGCGCCACATACGGTGGCAGTTGGAGGCGTCGCCACAGTCGCGTAATTCAGTGTTACCAGTAAACACGCCAAAACTAGCACTCACTGTGCCATACGGCTCGAAACATTATAGGTTTCATTTGTAACGATCTTTGGTTGCAGAGCTATAAACTCAAATAAAACAAATTAATATATCAAAGTCAAAATATGTTTATTATACTATTTCAAACATGATTAATAATTAACGGGACTTATCCTTCTTATTATATATTACATATATTATGTGTTCCTTCACTCTGTCCGCAATAGACCGTTTAGTCTGTTCGACATAGGATTTCCCACAGCTGCAATCAATCTTATACACACCCTTATATCTTATATCATGAGTATAAATCGCGAATCTCTTAAAACTATTATTTCAAACATGGCACTGAGCATTGTCTTTACATATTTTTTACCGAGGTTAGATCAGCGGAGACCCTAGCTTGGAGAAGAACTAACAAGAAACTCCGGAAATCAATTTATTATAATCACCCTTAACAAACATAAAAATTACAAAGAGTGGGCAAAAAACACAACGCTGGTAATACTAAATTTACTTTTCATACAAAAACACGCAATGGCGGAAACGTCAAATTTAGTTCCAAGTTTGGCTACTGCCACCGTATGTGGCGGGTACTCTATAATCAATCATGTTTATTAAAAAACTGACGTATACTTAATTCAATTTCAACTTTTAACGCTGGAAGCATAGAACTCAACAATTAGGCTTTAGAGTACCCGCCACATAAGGTGGCAGTAGCCAAACTTGGAACTAAATTTGACGTTTCCGCCATTGCGTGTTATTTTGTATGAAAGGTAAATTTAGTATTACCAGCGTTGTGTTTTTTGCCCACTCTTTGTAATTTTTATGTTTGTTAAGGGTGATTATAATAAATTGATTTCTGGGGTTTCTTGTTAGTTCTTCTCCAAGGGTCTCCGCTGAACTTTTTCTTCTCAATCGTTACGCTCTTATCAGAGCGGTCGTGGTCTTCATGACGTGGCATCTTGAGCAGCCGAAATGGCTCGGTAAAAATATGTAAAGACAATGCTCAGTGCCATGTTTGAAATAGTTTTTTTACATACATACATACACATCACGCCTGATTCCCTGTAGAGGGGTAGGCAGAGATCACGGATCCCCATTTGTCCCGATCCTGACAGACAACTTTCACTTCATTGACATTCATACATTCTCTAATACACTCTCGGCGGTTATAGGTACTCCTAACGTCACCTTTTTTCAATATAGCGTCTATCTGACTGTTACATATATGTCTTATTAGGTCGGCCCCTACGTAACCGCCCTTCCACTTCACTCATATATATTCCTTTTGTCAATATATAGTTTTTTTAATTTGTACTTAGATCATAAAATAACTTTCAAAGAGAGCTTATGATAGGGCCTATTTTGAATAAAAATATTTTGACTTTTGACTTTGGTATATTAATTTGTTTTATTTGAGTTTATAACTCTGCAACCAAAGATCGTTACAAATGAAACCTCAATATAATGTATCGAGCCGTATGGCACAGTGAGTGCTAGTTTTGGCGTGTTTACTGGCAACACTGGATTACGCAAATGTGGCGACGCCTTCAAATGCCACCTTATGTGGCGGGTACTCTACTGTTCCGTAACATCTGTAAGGTAAACTCATATGCCGAGACGCAAGCAGCCTAGCACTGATTTTGGGAAATTTATTTCGGTCGCGGTTTCAGAAAGTTACACTGGAGTTTTATACGATAAATGTTTTAATCTATTCCACAGACGTTTGACAAACGACTTTTGTTATAAACCTTCATGATGTTATTGAAATATTAATTGCGGTTAATACATTTATATTTTATTATTTATTGTACACCAGTTTACGTTATTCAGCGCAGATCATTCTATGAGAACTTGACTGGGAATCAATGGATACAGGGTCCAAATCCTGGACACATAGTATTTTTTTTCTATGTATATTTTCTCAACATAAATAAATACATGATTAATAACTAGCGGGACTTATTGCGTATGTTTTTATATAATAAAGTTACCTTTATTAACCCGACGTTTCGTCTACGTTGCAGCAGCCATGGTCACGGGCAGACATAAATAAATACAATTCACATGCAGATTTTTAATGGTAAGAAAGTGGAACAAGTGAGAGAGTTTGTATTTGGGAAGTGGGTTTACAAAATATAGTAAATGTGAGGGTGTTACTGAGAATGAAAGAAGGGAAATTCGGTGAATGAGGCTGTGAGCGGTATGCTGTCTAGTCAGTTACCAGTTGGTAGAGAAGGGGTCCGTCCCTCAAGAAAATGTTATATAAGATTATTTGATAGGGTATTGAATAGTGTGATTCGTAAACGTAGCGGTATTAGTGAAAAAAATAGATAACATGGAGCGAATGGATGAAAGGAGGATTACGAAAAGAATTTATGGCGCCAAAGTGAAAGGTAGAGTTGGACTAGGTAGGCCGCGTAGAACATATGCAGATTTAAATTATGATATTCTTCTCATACGTAGTATGAAGAACAGAAGAGCATGAAAGTAAAGGTTAATTGGTGGCGATCGATAGTATCTGCCTATCCCGTTAGGGACGTAGAGCCATGAATATGTCTGTATTTTTTACTATTGCGCAAAGCATCGAATACTACGGTGAGGGAAAACATCGTAAGGAGCCGTACCTGTTGCCCAAATAGTCAGTACTTGTAAATGGTGATACGGCTTACCATCTGTTACATTGAGTACTGACCATCATTTTACAAGAAAACGAAACTTATCGCGTATAATTTATGAAGAAAGATTAACAAGTTCCGTTAAGTCCCGTTTTCTTGTAAAATGCATAAAAATCGTGAATCTCACAAAAATATTACTGACAAGCTGGACATAGAATTGCCCAAACCTCTGACTTCCCGCAAAGCTTAATGATCGTGAGAGTGTTAGTTTGTAAGTTTACATAATGAGTTAGTATACTAGAATGAAGCTATGAATTTGAGGGCATGTGTGTATCTCAGTCACTTGCACTTGTTCTGTGTTGCTCTATTTGCTTGCATTTTAGATAGATTAAGCCATTTGTGTACTATTTTAATCAGCAGTTTCCACAAAAAGAAATATAAGCATTTGCTAAGGTCGATAAACAATGGGCCGTTAATATTGTTACTAGCTATCCAAGTATGTTTGATAAATACTTAGCTTAAACCATTTCTGAACCAATAGCTTCATTGGTAATGAGACACCAGATATGACGTAGGTTCTATAAGAGCTCATTAGTGTAGTTAGAGCTTAATAGTTAGTATTGAATGCAAGTATGGTTTTAGTAATGTTCAATGCTACTTACCAAATTTGGCATGATAGAGGCTCTTCTTAGCATTTTCATTTTTGAATGTCACAATGCACCAACTCCTTTGAACTGTAATATAAACGATGCGATTAATACTTGGATGCTGTTAAGTGTCTTTCTTCCCACACGTGGCTAGAGCACATATGCAGAAGGCAGAATACATTATAGAATAACAATATTGAAAGTGTCTGTAGGTTTATAAATGAGGGTTTAAATTAACTTCTTCACTTTCATAATTTAAATGTGTGACTTTGACAATGAGGGAGAACATTATATAATAGTCATAGCTAGTACACTGAAACAGTAGTCAAGTTGGGTGTTGGATGGTTAAAAGATTGTTTTTTTGTACCTTATAATGTGTAAAACTTATGGTTGTTTTAGAAATTTATGTTTCTTAATGTTAAATGCTATACGGATCACTACCTTATGTCTTGAGAGATATTCAGAAGTCCAAACTGTTTTTAACATTGTGGAAATTATATAATTATTTAAAGTAACATTGATTTCTAAAAATAAACATGAAATATGCAAGATAATAAAAATTGGTAATCAGTAATATGTTCACAACAATTTATCATACATAAGATGATAATAACCATCTATCAAATCAAGAGTCATTTTAAGACAGGTTGCATTACATATTAGCCACAAATACTCATATAAACTTATCAAGTAACCTTTGCATATATTTATATGTCGCTGCTTTAAAACTAAACTGAAGAAACTCAAAAATAACTATTTTGCAAAAAACTTTGTGTTATGATATAGTTGATATATTTTTGACATTAAATTGCATATAATTTAAAAAAATGATTAAATATAAATACATTTTTTATCTTTTTATTAACTTAATATGTTTTATGTACTTATAATTTAATCTTTTTAAGATAAAATGTTTTTCGAGTTTCTTCAGTTTAGTTTTAAAGCAGCGATGTGTAAACAGATATAAGTTAACATTTTTTTAAATAAAAGAGGTCGAATCTTATTACTAATCTTGTTGGGAGTACCAATATTAAAGCCTCTAGGTCCTAATGAACAATCACAGTCTATTAATTGTCAGCTTTAATGATCCTAATAATTATAAAAATTATTGATGGACAATGGCCTTTTAGCATGGCATGTTATAGGTAGCGACTAAGGAACAAGCAGTCAATGGAGATTTGGGAAATGGACTAGCAATTTTTCAAACAAATGACAAAGGAGATATTTTATCTCTTAAGTTCTATCTGCCCTTGAAGGATTAAAGGGCGGGTTTGTATGTAAATAAAAATTTAGAAAAAAAATTAAATGTTATTCAGAATTATAGAAATTTTATATAATGAAATTTTCTACCTCTAGATTTCTTAAGTATATTTGGGCAATAATATTACTACCATTGCCAATATTCCTAAGTTACTGACAAATTTGTCAAGAACCGGCTATATTGGAGGAAAGACTCCTTGAAGCTGTTGACCTTTTCGGGAATTAGTGTATAGAACAAACAGAATAATATTAAAATAACTACTTACGCGGATACTAAATGGACTTTGAAACAGTTAAACCCGGCCGTCTCCTGTCAATTTAGTAGATAAACATAAGCACATTACACTCTGAGCATACCTACACACGTACATACGTGATAATGCTTTCGCTTTCAATCCACTATACATACACAACTTTCGAATCTAGAGATCCCGCCACATAAGGTGGCAGTTGGAGGCGTCGCCACAGTCGCGTAATTCAGTGTTACCAGTAAACACGCCAAAACTAGCACTCACTGTGCCATACGGCTCGATACATTATAGGTTTCATTTGTAACGGTCTTTGGTTGCAGAGCTATAAACTCAAATAAAACAAATTAATATATCAAAGTCAAAATATGTTTATTAAACTATTTCTAACATGATTAATAATTAACGGGACTTATCCTTCTTATTATATATTACATATATTATGTGTTCCTTCACTCTGTCCGCAATAGACCGTTTAGTGTGTTCGACGTAGGATTTCCCACAGCTGCAATCAATCTTATACACACCCTCATATCTTATATCATGAGTATAAATCGCGAATCTCTTAAAACTATTATTTCAAACATGGCACTGAGCATTGTCTTTACATATTTTTTACCGAGGTTAGATCAGCGGAGACCCTAGCTTGGAGAAGAACTAACAAGAAACTCCGGAAATCAATTTATTATAATCACCCTTAACAAACATAAAAATTACAAAGAGTGGGCAAAAAACACAACGCTGGTAATACTAAATTTACCTTTCATACAAAATAACACGCAATGGCGGAAACGTCAAATTTAGTTCCAAGTTTGGCTACTGCCACCTTATGTGGCGGGATCTCTATATCCATTGATTGATTGTTGTGATGTGTCTTGTCTTCCGTCATATGAAATTGCTGTCATGCTGACATATTTCTTAAAGTGTCAACTTCACTTAACTTGCAAATATAGGCTTATGCAGTAGGATTCATTTATCTCACATGAGTTAAAGTGTTACAAAGTGGAAGATGGTTACACAAAACTATGATTCAAATACGTCTGAGAAAACCATAACCTGACTACGATAACGCTAGTCGGTTATTATCTATATTTCAAGCGTAGCTCAGTGGTTTGGGGCTTGACTCTGTATCAGTAGGTATAGGATTCAAATCCCACCTGAGAATGTACCATTGGAAATGAAGTCTAGTAAATTTCTTAACATTTTAATTTCGTAATAAAAGTATGTTAGCGAAAAGTATTCAATACTAAGGTGAGAGAACAGAATAAATAATAGTTCTTGTAAATAGTGACATGGCTTACTACCTGTCACTTTAAGTACTGGAAACTTGAACCTCTGATTACCCCGCAAGAGTTAATGATTGTGAACGTAGTTGTTATTTTTGTTATTATCTACCTGATTTTCAGTCCACCTAATAGTATTTATAGGTCAATGACTAATTTGATTTGCCAACCCAAAAATATTTTAAAATTATCACCCTGAGCAAAGCTTTATCTGTCTCTAGTAAAATTACCTTGGTGATTAAATATTGATTTCAGAAACCGAAAATTGATTTTGATGGATCTGGATTTTAGACTATGAGAGAGTAGAGATCGCGCCACATACGGTGGCAGTTGGAGGCGTCGCCACAGTCGCGTAATTCAGTGTTACCAGTAAACACGCCAAAACTAGCACTCACTGTGCCATACGGCTCGAAACATTATAGGTTTCATTTGTAACGATCTTTGGTTGCAGAGCTATAAACTCAAATAAAACAAATTAATATATCAAAGTCAAAATATGTTTATTATACTATTTCAAACATGATTAATAATTAACGGGACTTATCCTTCTTATTATATATTACATATATTATGTGTTCCTTCACTCTGTCCGCAATAGACCGTTTAGTCTGTTCGACATAGGATTTCCCACAGCTGCAATCAATCTTATACACACCCTTATATCTTATATCATGAGTATAAATCGCGAATCTCTTAAAACTATTATTTCAAACATGGCACTGAGCATTGTCTTTACATATTTTTTACCGAGGTTAGATCAGCGGAGACCCTAGCTTGGAGAAGAACTAACAAGAAACTCCGGAAATCAATTTATTATAATCACCCTTAACAAACATAAAAATTACAAAGAGTGGGCAAAAAACACAACGCTGGTAATACTAAATTTACTTTTCATACAAAATAACACGCAATAGCGGAAACGTCAAATTTAGTTCCAAGTTTGGCTACTGCCACCGTATGTGGCGGGTACTCTAGTAACCCGCCCGTTTCCGCCATTGCGTGTTATTTTGTATGAAAGGTAAATTTAGTATTACCAGCGTTGTGTTTTTTGCCCACTCTTTGTAATTTTTATGTTTGTTAAGGGTGATTATAATAAATTGATTTCTGGAGTTTCTTGTTAGTTCTTCTCCAAGGGTCTCCGCTGAACTTCTTCTTCTCAATCGTTACGCTCTTATCAGAGCGGTCGTGGTCTTCATGACGTGGCATCTTGAGCAGCCGAAATGGTTGGTGAACTAACCTCGGTAAAAATATGTAAAGACAATGCTCAGTGCCATGTTTGAAATAGTTTTTTTACATACATACATACACATCACGCCTGATTCCCTGTAGAGGGGTAGGCAGAGATCACGGATCCCCATTTGTCCCGATCCTGACAGACCACTTTCGCTTCATTGACATTCATACATTCTCTAATACACTCTCGGCGGTTATAGGTACTCCTAACGTCACCTTTTTTCAATATAGCGTCTATCTGACTGTTACATATATGTCTTATTAGGCCGGCCCCTACGTAACCGCCCTTCCACTTCACTCATATATATTCCTTTTGTCAATATATAGTTTTTTTAATTTGTACTTAGATCATAAAATAACTTTCAAAGAGAGCTTATGATAGGGCCTATTTTGAATAAAAATATTTTGACTTTTGACTTTGGTATATTAATTTGTTTTATTTGAGTTTATAGCTCTGCAACCAAAGATCGTTACAAATGAAACCTCAATATAATGTATCGAGCCGTATGGCACAGTGAGTGCTAGTTTTGGCGTGTTTACTGGCAACACTGGATTACGCGACTGTGGCGACGCCTCCAACTGCCACCTTATGTGGCGGGTACTCTAATGAAAGTATTGATAACATTTAAAATCTGTTAGTTCTGTATTGTTTTTGCAGATTATATAACGTTAGCTGTTGTTTTTCTCCCATCGATACTTTTGACTCCTCTATATACAAAATGCCTGTTCCTGGAGGAGTCTACCAGAGCCAGGGCCCCAGTTGCTTTGATAAGATGAAAATGGGTTTCATAATTGGATTCTGTGTCGGCATGGCTAGCGGTGGACTTTTTGGAGGCTTTACTGCGTTGCGGTAATTTATATTATAATTATATTGAATAAAATTACCTAACCTTCCAGACCTATATAAGAACCGTTATGGCGCAATATCAGAGGTTATAAAGTAATGTTATTTTTAGGAAATCTATAGTATTTTTAATACTAATTCCCCAATTGGTTGAATTAGCTTGACGTAGTATCTATATCATAACATAATGCATTCTCAAGAGTTATCTATAATATACTTCACCATTATTTTATTTCATTGTAACCATGACTCAGCTTATGAAGTTTCATAAACAAATCTTTCTTTTACAGTTATGGTGCAAGAGGTAGAGAGTTGGTACATTCAGTGGGTAAAGTTATGTTACAAGGAGGAGGTACTTTTGGGACATTCATGGCTATTGGAACTGGAGTCAGGTGTTAGAAAATGACTGTCGGTAGCATAGAAGATATAAAAATATTGTTGTATAAAGTTTTCGTTAATATATTTTAAATTTAATATTAGAATTAATGAAAATCTGTATAATTTATGATTCCTACATATCACTTTCTACATTTTTTTATCACAAAAAAGGTTAATACTATTTTTTAAATTATCCTGTTGTTTTCCAGATAGGCTACATCATGAAGACACATGATGTAGTATGTCTGGAAAACAACAGGATATTTTATTTACCATAAATACAACATCAAGTGATCCATAAATATGCTATGAAGGCCATAAGCCACAAATACAAGCAGTGACTAGTAAGCGGCTGTAGCCCAGTGGGTATGACATCGGACTTTGTATGAGAAAGGTCCTAGGTTTGAATCCCGACTATGGCATGTACCAATGAATGAAATTTAAATATGTTTTTCATTTGTGTACATGCAGTAGAATTCATTTATAACGACGTCGCTTATAACGGTTTTAACGTCGGTATTATTTACTCATGTTCGGTTTAATAGTTAAATACTGAGAAAATATAACCGTTTAGGGCGACTCCGGTTTGAGCGACAATTTTTTTACGATAATTCAACCGTTTAAAACGACGCGCCGTGTTTTTTGTTACAATTTAGGTAACGAATGACCAATTCCCCGTGCATCTCACATTCCCCGTGCACTTCACCGTTTTAATTCTCCTTATTGGCGCGCGTACCTGTCAAAAACAAACCCAAATAACAGATTTCCTACGTTAGTGACAGTATTACAGTACATTACGTACCTATGTTTGTAATTTGGTATCTACATAGTACATAATTACATACAAATGTAAATATCCGTTTTATACGACATAATATCGCCGGTCCCTTGCAAGTCGTTAAAATATAACAAGTCGTTATATCCGGATTCTACTGTAATTTAAAGTCGCTAACGGTGAGGGAAAACATCGTGAGGAAACCTGCCTATCCCTCAGGATAGGTAATAGTCAGTGCCTATATATGGCGATACGGCTCACTACCTATCACGTTGGGTGCTGTCTATCTAGTGATACGCGGGCTTCGAATGACCCATACCTAACATGCCTTCGAAATTTCAGAGATGGGCATTCAAGCCTCTGACTACCCCGCCATAATAAAAAAGGGTGTGTATACATAAGTCGTGAAGCGTATGTATGTATGACTAGTAAACAAAATTTAAAGAGCAGTAGGACTGATGGTTAACGTTCAATTATCTATATAATGTATCAATGTTAATAATGCACCTCCAAGTAGATTTGTAGTGTTCCCTAAGCGAATATTTCTGCTGGACATAAGGTATGAATTCAAAAGCTCATGGTCAGTGTTAATAAGTTTGGTAAAAGGATGAGAAATAAAAGAAGTTTTTCCACATGGTACGATCGCTTATATTACAAATCATCATGCAGAATGAGTTTTCTGATATTTTATGCAAGTAACTAGATATAGCATATTTGTATCAATAAATAAAACCTATCACATTCAGTGTTTGACTTACGCTTAGATCTAATTAAAAATAATTCTACAAAACATTGCTAACTGATTTCGCATACAATATTTCTAAAACACTGTCATAGCTGCAATATGAAAAATAAAAACATATCCTTACAATAAAAAATAGTCAGGATGTTATATAAATTACATGATTTAAAATATAACAATTCATATGTGTTATATTAATTAAACACAACCGGAATTAATCCATGAGTTGGCTGTTGATTAGCAATTAAATTTGATAACTTGAGATCTTATTGAAGTTACGACCTTGGCTACATTTATAGATGGAAGTTCATTGAAACGGATGAAGACAGTCTTGCGTTCTTAGATACCTATAATTTATAGTATCTACAGTTAAAACGTAAATTATAATACACATTTATTACGATACTTGTTCACACTGGAGCCGAAACTCGAAACAATTTGATCATCATCAGCAAAATAACCTACTTAATTAAGTTATTACAATCTTTTTACAGATCACTCTACCACCAGTAAAGCAACTGAAACTGAAACAGTTTTTGTTACACAGTAAATACTGGAGTTCACATACAAATCCATTACTCATTATCTACAACAGCAGGTACCAGATTTCTGTACAATTTTTCAATTATTAATGGAAATACACATTAAGTATTTGTAGTTTATCATTTTTGTGTATCAAGTACAATACCTGCATTCAAAATCTATAACTTTGAATTTATAAAAACTGCATAACATAAATAAGGTAATGAACGCGTAAACTCAGCGCGTATATTTATGTTTTACATAACTGCAAGTTCAAATGTTATTTATCATCATAACTTTCGAAAATGGAGGACATCAATCTTCTGTTTTGGCTTCACCACTGTCTTTTTCTGTAGTGTTAGTTGTTTTTGTTGACAAGTCTTCGCCAGTAACTGCCGCACTCGCACTCTCATTGTCTTCACGAGCGGCGGGGGTCTTTGGTCGCTCAGTATTCGACAAGTCTAGCTCTGTAGCGGCCTTGGTCGTCATTGGTACAGGTTCATCTTTTTCGGTCTGAAAATCTGCTGCTGCTTTAGGGTTATCTGTGGTTTTAACTCCAGTTTTTATTACAGTGGATGGTGCAATTAGATCTTCTAAATCCATTTCTCCGGTATTAGCAGGAGCGTTCTTGTGGTCACCGCGTAAAGGAGCCTCACTTTCCTTTAATTTCTTGGCCAATTGTACGTCATTTTGAGGTAGAGTTAGATTTTCCGGTTCGTAATTTATCTCTTCGTGAGTACGTTTCTGTGGCTTTGCAGTAGTAGTGTCCTCGCTGATTGATAATGCTCGGGAGAGGTGATAATCTGGTGTAACTTTTGCGGCTTTGTCAAATATTTCTCTAGGATCACTTCCCCGTTTACCCTCTGCTGCACTAACTAGACTTGCACTCAATGCACCTGATGCCATTTGCTCTAAGAGCATTTTACTGATATCAATGTCCTTCTTATCTCCTTTTAAAAGACGTTCCTGAACAGCTGCGAATTCAGGGGGTAGCTGTGATCGCAACGAATCAGAGTTTCCTTTTTTTCTGTCGCTCTTTGATAAATCTGTAGCCTCATTGGTATCGCTTTCACGTGTTTTTTTATCAGTCTTTAGAGATTCGTAGTTGAGAGTTTGCTTTGACAGTGAGTCAAGTAAAAATGTGTCTGGAGGGAGATATACCTGTGACAAAGGATTATTTGATTGCATTGTAGAAGATTTCGTCTGACGCGACTGTGAAGTATTTGTTACTACAGTCGATGATTTTGAGGTTGACGGAGTTTTAGATGAGGAACGACCCGCATAGCTGGGAGTATGCATTGTAGAGCTGTTAGAGGCTGAACTTAGATTGCCGCTCAACAATCCTAAAGCGTCATAAGCAGAAGAGAGTCCAGAGTGCATTCCAAATGGATTTAGACCACTGAGACCCAATTGTGGATAGAGCATGTTGGGATTAGGAAAACCGAAGGGGAATTGTGAAGTTCCAGGTGACTTTGACGATGATACACTGCTTCCCTCCTGTCCTTTACGGCTCTTGCTCTTGGGATCTAAAGCAGCTGCGGCGTTAGTCAAATTATTCATATCTAACGATGAAAGTCCAGGCAAACCTAATCCTGCTAAATTTGCGAATAGATTACTTCCAAGCAAATTAGGCATTGTGTTAAAGGAACTCAGAAGCGGATTGTTTTTGGGGTCAAAGCTGTTTAAACTGGATAATAATTTAGGATCGAAGGCATTTAGTAGTTTCGGATCGAAACCAGACAAGTTGGACAGAGTCGAAGCCAACGTCTTTGGATCGAATGCACTGAGGCTTGCCAGGAGTGCTGGATTGAGGTTGGCAAGGTTCTGCCCCAGCGGGTTACCCGAGAGGATGTTGGCGGTGGCCGAGTCGATAGAGGGCGGGCGGCCCTTCTTCCGCTCACCCGTCGTCGCCGCAGGAGTAACGTGCGGTGAGTGGCGCGGGGTGCGTGCCTCCTGCGGCAGTTTAACGTGTTCCTTAATGTTCTCGGTCCATTTGGAATCTATGTCGTACATGGGATTTTCAGCGATCCACTGAGCCAAGTGCTTCAGCTGCGGGGCCTTGTTGCCAGACAGGCGCTTGCCAGAGGCGCGGTGCACCACTGGCACATGTTCGTCGGGCGCCAGTCTCGGCGTCTGCGGGCGACGCGCTCTCTCGGCCGCTGCCTGCTCCGCGAGCCATTTATTCACCTTTGCTTCGTGCGAAAACTGTTTTACAGATATTGGGTTGCTTTTTTGTTTGGCATGGTCCAACGACTGCTGACCGTAAGGATCTTTGGACGTCTGCGGGGATGGAATGCTGGTTAACGTTACCGAGAAAGGCTTCTGATTGGTAGAGTGCGCTGAAGGGGGTCCGCTTGACGGTGTCACTGGCGTCACGCTGACGTTCGGCAACACGCTCGGTTTCCGATGGGACTCCGTTGAGGCAACCGGGGCGCTACTTGTAAGGTTTATGCTTTTTGCTGCTGACAGTCCAAGCACTATTTCGTCAAGTTTCTTTCGCTTTTTCTCTTTTCCAACTATTTGCTCTGGTGCAGGCTGTAATAAATTATTCGCATGTAAAATTCGTAACAGTACTTTATAATAAATAAATACTCATGTTCCCACGCATGGTAGTGTGGGTTGCTAGCTGAAGTAATGTTTGGCAAATCGTAAAGGCACGTTTTAGATGATTTTCTTTTTTTGAACAACCGGCTTTACGTCACTCCTAAATGTAAAACATCTAAAAATACTCGATAATAATTTTAAATTTTGTAAAAAAAACCGATTTAGATGAGATTTTAATAAAATTAATTGAATAGAACAAACAATAATGGATATTAGTAAGACACTTACCACATTCTTTCTCTTCATAATTTTCGAGAGTGTATCGTCCAGTTTACTCTTTGGTGGCTCTGTGCTTGTAGTAGTTTCAGTGTGAGGAGTGCGCCGTCCCATGGAGAAGTCCTGCACTTCGCTGAGATCAAGTGGGGAAGACAGGTCGACGGGGCCAGTGCTGGGCGTCGCCCTTTGATGCGCCGGCGGTGGGTTTTCGGCATCGCGCCCACTCGACAGGAGAGCGTGTAGTTTAGCGCGTTCCGTTTCCACGTCGATGGCGATGTGCCGTTTTTGAGGCTGCTTCCGTTCGTCCTTGTGTGCTTGGACGGCAGGCGCCCAATCAGAGTTCTGCACAATGTGCGCTATGTGGTGCAAGCGAGCCTCCAACGCTCGCTCGGTGAACCACTGGCTGGGAGCTAGAGGCCCTTCATTGCGGCCCAGTTTCGCTAAGTGCTCCAGCTCTGTCAGTGCATCAGCATCATCTAAAGAAAAATATATCAGTTTAAATTGGAAATCATACAATGTATTAAACAAGCACATGTTTTACGTTATTTTGTGTTGCAAGAAATTAGTTAAATAATTACCATCCTCTCCCATGTTCGAACTGCGTTTGCTTCGTCTCAACGACATGCGTGTACTGTATGAGCTAGAGTCATCTGCTCCCATCTTTGAAGAATCCAAGTCATCTTCTTTTTTATCACTCAGTTTATCTCCCTTACTGCAATACCATTTTGTTGAACATTCTATGTACGGCAATTTGGGATCACAAAATATTTTCTGATAGGTATCTCCAAGGCCGTGTCTGCAAAGATATAATAATTATTGAAATGTGATATTGATGGCTCACAGATCACTTTTGGTATTGGGGCCTAACCCTTCGGCCACATAGGAAACTACCATTTTGAAGTTTTGTTGAAAACAGAATATTCTTCTTTAAAAACCTACTTCCAAAACCAGAATACATCCTACAGTTGTATTAAAAACTCTTTTCAAAAATATAAACTAAGAAATAAGTTTTTTCTGTAATTTTTTTTATTATTATTATAGTATTATTTTGGTTATATGGACTGGTAAATTACTATTTAGTGACGTATTGGTTATTTAAGTGTCTGTTTTCTCTGAAATGATGCAAAGTCTTGAAGCTTATGTATTACTCACTTGCAGATTCCGAAGATAAGGTATTTGTCGTGAATGCCACTCTGCCACCAAGGTGGATTGTCCGACGAGCGCTCACAAGAAGCCAGTCGTTCTTCCAAGGCATAGTGCGGTGCCACCTCTTCTCGTAACACCCGCAGTAGGTCAATACTGCATTAAAATATATAAGTTAAAACTACAAATCAATGAATTATTTACAAACAAAATAGAAAGACAAAATATATTATCTGTGCCTCCAAATTTCTTTCAAGTTAAAAAAATAAACTATTTTAACATAATAAAACAAGTTATACATACATGTGACAAAAAGGAACAAAAACGAGACTATTTACGAGATTATATTTTTCATATCTACTATCCTAAGCAATAATACTAACCGTTCCAGTGTAGCAATGGCCCTTTCTTCTCCAATGGGTTCAGCTTTGAGATCAGCGCGCGTCGGCAACTCAGCGTCACCCACTGCCAGGCCACACTGTCTCTTGCACATGGCCATGAACGCCTTCAGATAATCCGTTAGCGCATCATCACACTTGCTTTCAAGTTTAGCCAGACTACGGAACCGTCCCCAGCGTAAGCTCTTTGTAGTGGGATCGAATTCAACACCATAGGAGGCAACAGTTTTGCGGAATGCTTCCTCGTCGGCTCTGGACCAGCGCCATTGCGAGGCATCGTCTCTTGCAAACTGCTCTAACCGCTCACGCCTTTCCATCTAAAACAAAATAAATAAATGGTTAATTAATTTATATTGTTAGAGAATTGCTCACTTGATCCTCAGTATAGCAGAACCGTCTGTACACGTTCATATTTCGCAACGCTTGTTACGTTCGACGATGTGGTGAAAAGTCGAATCCTTTAGGTCATACAAGAGGGCGAGTTTCTGTTTACTTCTTATCGAATAAGAGTCATAATAAATTTTATGAATATAAGTTACAACAAAATAAATACCTTAGCTTTTTGTTGTTGTTTCAGTTCTTCTCGTTTATAGTTTCGCTGATAAGCTGTGATGATTCGCCGCAACCTGGTGTTGAGGTCCTGCATAGACGGCCAAGGATGGTTGGCTCCGTCGTTTTCGCCTGAGATGTCCTCGTCTGGTCTCGGAGATGGCATTGGAGAAGTGGCACCAGCGCCACTTGACACCTCGTCTGTGCAATCTTCCTCGCCAGCGCCAATTCTATCATTTCTCTCACTCCTTTAGACAAAAAATAAATATATATCATGCTACGAATGTTTATGTTCGACCATTAAATCAGTTATAATTTGATTTAATGAGAAGGCTTTATTGCATTTATAATTGAAATAGAAACTCTTAACTTACTTAATGTCTGTACATTCTGCATCATCAGGTGGTCCTAATTTTTCCAGATAGCAAAGCTGTGGATCCGATCGCATAGCCAAGTAGTTCTCATAGCCGTGTATGTAGGTTCCAACCAAGAGAGAAATATCGCATTCAGTATCCCACCACAATCGAGGAGGCGCGCTGTCTACGCCGCGAGGCACTTTCATACCGAGTGCACTGAAATTAAAATTTAAACATATAGATGTCTGAAATGCTCAATTACTTAATTCGATGGGGAACAAGTTCATATGAATGCTAAAATATCGGAAAGTAATGGTACAGGTTTCGATTGATCAGATATTAGATGTGGCATGATCATAATTTTGTTCTATTTCCACTGTATTATTACTATAAAATAATCAAGACAGACAACTTTGAGCAAATCTGAAAGCTGAGAACTCATGACTGTGTGAACAGTCAGGTATCAAATTGTTCACTATTAATTTTTTTTGTAAATACTTATGCAATTTAATAATTCACTAACCTCGCGTGTGTTCCCTTTTCAATTTTGACGGCGTAGTCTCCTATAATTTCGTGTTTTATGTAGTACATCATGCGCACCCGCAACAGGACTCTATAAGTAACAATTGCTTACATTAGACTTAAAATACAGGGCACAAAAATAGTTATAATTAATTCTGTAACAGTCCTTTAGGTAACAAAAAACATATATACAAATCTATCAAATAAATATTAAAAACTTAATAATTTAAAAATATTTTTACATTACAGTATTTATCAAACCCAATTGTAATGCTTGAACATATTAGTGCTCAAATATATAATAATACATAAAACATAATATATAACCATTTCTACTTACTTGTTTGCATGTCTTATCAAATGCTTTTTGTATGAATTTTCCAAGTAAATCTCACAGTCATACTTTTCGCTTGAACTCCAATGGTTGACATCGTCCCACCTTTGTATATCAGTGAGTTTCGTCACCTCTTTGGGTCTATTCTTTTTCTTAGCATTTCTACCTCTTGGTACTGGGTTGTGTAGACCACTATGATTACGGGAAATAGTCACCTCACCATTCTCACATGGTTCTATCAAGTCCCAAATAAAGTTTCGTATTTTTTCATCTCCTTTATAATGCCTCAGGCAGTAAAGAACCTGCACGTAATTATTTTGTTAAAAACAATGCAAAGAATAAGATATAAAAATAAAACTAATTATTCATTCAGGGCTGAAATTTAACTCAGTGAAAGTGCAAATTTGTACTTTCTCGGTATTAGCATGGCAATTCATCACAATGTTATATCTACGAATCAATCAGTTCGTGTAGATGAGATATTATAATAACTTCGTACTTGGAAACGTATAATGAATCTCGTAAACATTCAAATCATCAAACATTAAAATAAAAAATCTAACATCCTACAAAATGGAATGAACAGATCACCATTCTGAATATTTACCATATTGTTATCTCTGAAAAGTGTGTGTTATCTCTATAATTTTTTATTAACAATTGTTATATATCACCTGTTCATAAAATATGTCTCAGTATTGTGTTTTTGCAAGCAACTTATTAATTAATACTTATAGGTATAGAAATGTCTTACGATTATTCTGGCACAGTCTTCAATCACTTCTAATGTCCAGCCTTTCCTTAATTGATTTCTGTCCACTACTTCCTCCCATCGACCCCATCTGTAAAATATTTTTTGTTTAACAAGCATATTCAGTCGTCTATGGTTCATCAACAAAGTCAGCAGCTCAGTGAAAGTTAAAAATACAAATAATTATTTTCGGCTGAATATTTAGTCAATTGTGATGCCAAACTAGCTAAATATGTTCGCTTTGGGATTATATTTGGATCCTCAACTGGAACGAACCGAAGAACAAAGAAGAGAAGAATTGGAGCTTCGATTTCGTTTTTCTTCGGTTGTAGCGGCTGGCGGCGTTGGTGTAACCATGGCGATGGAATACCAAGAAGTGCAAACGCCGTGGCATCAGTGTTTGTACTTCAGCCGACATAACCTTAGTGGTGAATGGCTTAATAAAGAATTAAAAAAAAACAAGCATATTCTTCTAATGCAGAGGAGAATACAAAGATTAAAAAATATATGTTTAACATAAAATACTAAACCATATTATTGTATTTATGTTAATTTTTATTTTGTTTATTACGTTTTTTGATTTTTTATCTATACAAATGTTGAGTTTTATCGTAATTACTTTTGTATCTCTAAAGAAAAAAAAATAACACAAAACATTTACATTAAAATGAAGATAAAAAACACTAACCCAAATGTTAGTAATCCTCTTTCAACTTTGAAGCATTCAGATCGGGTCCAAGAGCCGTAAACCACTTCCTCATCGGGCACACCTTCGTGTCGCGGAATATAGTCATCGCTTGCATATTTTCTTCCCTTTTTACCAAGTCTATCTTTCCGCCGTTTACTTCTTAAACCAATACCTGCGAACAAATCATTCATATTAAATTGTTGATTGATTTTCAAAATAAGTAAGGGATTCGTATTTCATTCAATAATATCAGCGATTGTTTCATTTGTATGCAAATAGCTTAACATTAGTTTTCATTGGAAATAAATAAAACGATAATAAGAAAATAAACAAAAATAAAAATCACCTTCTTCATCCTCCTCAGTGTCTGGAGTGGCCTCCATATCGGACATCTCCATAGTTCCGTCATCATGCCCATATCTTTTAATAACTGTGCGTTTCCGAGGTTCCATTACAATCAAATCTTCATCTTCTTTTTTCTCCGTAGTGTCAATTTCAGCTTTTTTCGCCCATTTATTCCAGAAATCTGGATCCCTGATATCTATATCCGACCTTTGATCAGTAGCTGCGAAACTTGCTTTAGAGAAGGTAGATCCTTTTTCGGACTCCATTTGAATGACCTGAGTTCTCCGAGCTAAGATCATTTCAATGTCTTCTTCACAGAACTTATCCCCTGCGTTGTCTTCGTCCATGACGGCACCATAAGCACCTTTCTTGAGCAAGTCTTCGATTTCTTTCTTGGACAGTTGCCGCACCCCAGTTTCTTTGCCTTGTGTGGTGTTCATGCTTTGTAATATCGCTTTATCAAGCCCAAGTTTCAAAGAAGCTTTATCAAACATTTCCCTTTCATATGTGTTCCTACAAATAAGGCGGTATATTTTCACCATTTTTTGTTGCCCAATGCGATGGCATCGGGCCTGTGCTTGTAAATCATTTTGTGGATTCCAATCGCTGTCATAAATAATAACTGTGTCTGCAGCTGTTAAATTTATACCCAATCCACCTGCTTTTGTACATAAAAGAAATACAAATCGATCAGAATCAGGTTTTGAAAACCTATCAATGGCTTCTTGTCTAAGATTGCCTCGAATTCGTCCATCAATTCTCTCATATGGATATTTTCTAAACATCAGATAATCCTCAAGTATATCTAGACATCTGACCATTTGACTGAAGATCAAAACTCTATGCCCACCCGCTTTTAATTTAGGCAATAATTTGTCTACTAAAACCATTTTACCAGATGATTGTATAAGAGCTTTATAATAAGCTTCTGTGTCTTCTCCGTGTGCTTGTTTGTAATCGAATTGTATCTGATCCTCTGCACCATTTAATAAGTAAGGATGGATACAGCATTTTCTCAATTCCATCATTGTGTTCATAAGATTTGGAATATTAGCCGCTGATGCAGTACCTTTTTGAAGAAAGCTGAAGTTCCTTTCTAATATGGCTCTGTAATACTTTTTCTGTATATTGGTTAACTCTACCTCAATTATGGTTTCTTCTTTAGGTCCTAGAGACTTTTCTACGTCTTCCTTCAACCTTCTTAACATCATAGGTTTCAGTATCGCTTGTAATTTTACGACTTCCGACTCTGTCTTGAGTTGCCCAAATTCGTTAAGGAATGCATCGTTACTAGAAAACTGTGAAGGTTCCAAAAAGTTTAACAATGAGAATAGTTCATTAACGTTGTTTTGAAGTGGTGTACCAGACAACAAAACTCTATGTTCCAGATTTAACTGTCTTAGTCCCTCTAATAATTTGCAATTTCTATTTTTCAATCTGTGTGCTTCGTCAATAACACATATTCGCCAGTTGAACGATTTAAGTTCGTGAAAATCTGTTACTATTATTTCAAATGTAGTAATCAGCACATTAAACTTTGTAATATCTTTAATAGGTTCGCCATTAGAATCTTTGTAGAAAAATTCATATTCTTGTATCATCGTCTTACTTTGCTGTGATCCATGGTAGACAATTACATTCATATCCGTCCAAGATTCGAATTCTCGTTGCCAGTTAGGTACTGTGGAGAGTGGAGCTATTATGAGAAAAGGACCTCTGATTCCATATTGCCATACAGAATTAACGAAAGTCAAACTTTGAATAGTTTTCCCCAAACCCATTTCATCGGCAAGTATGCAATTCCTGTTATTGTGCCATGAAAATAGCAACCAGTTTAAACCTTCCAACTGATAGGGTCGAAGCGTGTTCCCTCCCTTATATGATGGTGACTCTTTGAGTTGGACCCATTGATCGGCATTAGGTCGTTTCTTATATCTCCATTTGTCTTTAGGTGGAATCTCGTTAAATATTTTATATTGATTAATTTTATCGTCATCAACATCCTCTTCCAATTCCCAAGTGCAATCTTCATATTGTAAACTCTTCCACTTGACCAAATAATGCTTTGCTTCTGAATTATTTGCAGGATCTGCAGTTTCAGATACATCTAGTACCCTCTCAACTTCAACATAATCTGGGTTAAAAGGTTCATCATCAAGTAACTCAAATATATTCAATTGCTGCGCTTGCTTCTGTTTAAACCTTTTTATTTTAGAGTTAATTCTTTTATCTCCTTTATATAATTCATCCTCTGTTTTCCATTCACAATGTAAATATGAAAAATTTCTATACTTCACATAAAACTCTTCCACGTCCACTATTTCCGTTTTAATGTCTAGCTTTTCAGGTTCCTGCTCAGTTTTAGTAGTAGCGGCTGCGTCCGACACCGTTTGTTCACCGTTTTCTTCAGTTTCATTTTCGGTTTTGAGATCAGGTTTATCAGCGTCCTCGTCTGGCGTTGGTTTAGTTTCATCGGACACTTCTTTAATCTCTTTTGCATCGGTCTCCACTTCCTCTTCAGGTTTCTCAGTTTCAGTTTCTTTCGCTTCTTCCTCTGTACTTGGTTCCGTGTTTTCGACTTTTACTGGTTCTATTGGCAGTTCACGTTTTCCCATTCTTGATGCTAATATATGCTGCACAATCATGGTATCTTCCTCGGTCGTATTTATAAATATAGGCTTTGGAGTTCCATCCTTGCCACCTTCTTTTAAAATGATTCGAGATTCTTCACCTCTGTGTTCCTTTTCTCGTTTAGGAGTGGACATTAAGGAATATTCATCGTCTGACAATCGCAGCATCACGTCATCAGTATACTTCTTTCTTTGCGTATTTCTAGCAGACCTGCGCTTGAGACTATCATCGCCTTCTTGTGGGGGCGATGGCGGCGGTGTCGACATCAAATCGTCTGGTTCTCCGTCTGACTCTGGCACGATACCACCTCGTTTCTTACGCTTGCCTGTAGAAGTACGCTTACTTACTACCTTTTTGGTACTAGAACCAGCTGAATTACGTTTCTTCCCAGAACGTCTTTTTTGTGTACACAGAACATAATCATCATCATCGATTTCCATCTCCTTCTTTGCTTCAGCTTCTTCCAGCAAATCCTTTATAGCAATTTTAGATACAGGAATATCATCAAAATCAGTTACATTAGTATCATAAGTGGGTTCAGGGTTGGTCTTAACGCTAATGAGCTCAGGTGACTCATTTGGTTTGATTTCAGAGGCTTCCATTACTTCACTGTTAGTAGTAGTATCGGCTTGAATCTCCAACATATCTTTCTTAGCATTTCTACGTCGTTTGGGCGCATTCGGGTCCTTAGGCTCCCTCTTTTTCCTTTCCTTCGGTAATTTCAATTCTCCGTCCTTGAGAACTTTTGGCTCCTTGGGCGTACGAGGCTTCTTTTCTTTAGGCTTACGAGGTCCACCACGAGCCTTTTTAGGAGTAACAGGTTCAACCTCTGCTGACGGGGTTCCCTCAGCCATCATACGTTCTTCCGCAGTTTCTAACTCACCTGGTACGTTCTTTAAGCCAGTACCAGCAGTTACGCAGTCTTCAGAAACTGGTAACTGATCCAGATAAGTTAGAGTTGACGGTAATTTATCTTTTTTGACCCTAGGTTTCCTAGGCTTCGCTGGGCCTTTTCCTCGGCCACGACCAGTCGTGCTAGTGACTTGAGGACTTTCAACCATTTTAGAATAATTTGGATTTAGTAATACACACGCAGGACCTCCGTTACATTTGTCATTGATTTCATGTTGTTGTAGCATACTTAATCTTTCTTGTAGACATCTCACCTTTTCTTGATTTTCCACTGATGGCGGCAAACAATAAATTTCTTGAATTTGTTGCTGTAACGTCATCCTCTCTTGATGATGGGGTACAGCGTACATACCCGATACATTGGCCGGCGGCATCGGGTTGGATCCCATCATCACAATGTTAGGTGGATTTAAATTATGTTGCATTGACATCATGTTGGGCTGAGAGCTTGGAATATTATGGTGATGTACATTCATCGGTAAATTAATCAAATTCTGCGAATGATTATTGATAGGCATGCTCTGCATAGTTTGTGGAGTGATAGATTGTGTATTGGGAATGTTGCTAGGGACACTATTTAAACTATGTTGCATATTACCTGGTACACCTGACATTGGTAAACCCGTTTGAATATTACTCATTAGTGGAGTTTGCGTTATATTAGTATTTGAATTTGCTGCATTATTTAAATTTTGTTGACCTATTGGCGTTAATTCGGGTTTATTGTGTGGAAAAACATTTTGGTGTTGAAGTGATGCACTTAGTACATTGGAGGTTGAGTTTTCATCACTATTTGTGCGTGGTACGTCATTTTGGTTATTCAAACTATTTGTATATTCTTGAGTACCAGTAACTAAGTCTTTTGAGACGGTTTCTGTGCTAATTGCATGAGGTAACGTATTAATTCCAGCTTTTGACGGTACAGAGGTATTGATTTGGCTTGCGGATTGCATTTGGCTGACTCTAGGCATGCTAGTATTTTCACCAACAGGAGTATCAAAAGTGTGATATGGTTTTTGTTCGGATTTGTTGCTTGCAGACATATCTAAATTAGGCTGCTCAATCTTTGGATTTTCTATCTCCATTGCAGTTAAGCTATTTTGATTATTTTCTGGATATTCAACGGATTTATTTATATCCCTTGATTCTATGCCATCAATTTTGAGGTTACTATCCGTTGGAGCAACTTTCTCAACTAACGATTTACTAGGCATATTTTCATCGGGTTTAGCTTCTTGGGGTTTATCGGATTCTTTCTCCTTTAAAATCGTGTCACTTGGTCCTTTAGGATCAAGAACAGGATTATGAGGAATATTCATGGCTTTTTCCACGACGGCATTCATCTTACCACCATCATTTGGGATCATGTTATTGTCGGGAAGCATTATATTTTGCTGCATTGATATTTTATTCTGAGGCCATTGCGGGCTGGCATGTCCGACAGCCGGACTCTGAGGATTGCGTTGATAAGTATAATCAGCACTGGGCAGCACCATCTGCTCCAGTGCTTGTAATGTATTTTGTGATGTATAGTTGTTTGGCGCCGAGGGTCCTGTGGGTGCCGATACTGGATTTCTCGCATGTGGAGAGGCGGTAGGTCCTTTCACTGGCGACATAACAGGCCGTGGAGACGACTGAGGCGGCCCCGGTTGCCGTGGAGACATTTGGGCTCGGGGTGATACTTGTGGCGATATTTGATGGAACGGTGGTCTGTACTGAGGACTGCCCGTTTCAAGGTTCCCGGGTTTACCCTGATATTGAGTGGCAACATTTATGTCCAGGGGATGTTGAATTTGATGCGGCGGATAATTCATTGGCATCGAGTGGTGGGAGCCGTAGGGCATCTGGCCTGGAATAGGGTGCGAAGTTGCCCCCGCCGGTGCTGGCGGTGGTACCTGTCTGCTTCCATGGTGAATACTAGATGCATTGCTATGATGCAAGTGTAAGTTGGGGTGCCCCTGTAGTGGAGCGTTTATACCAGGTTGGTGGTTGCCTAAGTTTTGATGACCGCCATGTTGGCCCATTGCCACGTGGGATCCTTGTTGAGTGTGCGGCATGCCATACTGGTGAGTATTTACATCCATTTGTTGATGATATGGCGAGTGTTGTGGTATTCGAGAAGCAGCTGGTGGATGCATCTGTGTATAGTTGCCATAGTTCTGAAAATAAAGCACTATTTTAGTTAAGTTTCAGTATAGAAAAATATTTAAATTACTTGACATTTATTAAAATATCTAGTTGAAAGTAATTTAAAAATCACTATGTATTATCTCCATCATCAGTTATAAAAAAAATTATTATTTAAGAAAAAGTACTAACCAAATTTAATAACTACTAACAAATTAAATACGTAATTTGCGATTCTGGAAGTATTAGAACTAACTATCGCCAAGGACGAAAATATGAACTTATAACGTCAAAACTATATATAACAAATAATAACTATGGTCTGACAAAACATAACAGCAGACTGCTCAAATTACATAACCGATAGTGTTTCATCCCAACTAACATTACTTCAGAGTCCATCACTGCTATTAAAGTTATCTGACAAATTTGGAATATATAAAAACAAAAAAAACAAACGCATTCACGACCATTAACCCTTGCGGGGTAGTCAGAGGTTCAGGTGTTCATCCTCAATTGCGAAGGTAGTAATTCTATGGACACCTCGAACCCGCGTGTTAACCAGATAGTCAGTACTCAATGTGACAGGTGGTCAGCCATGTCGCCATTTACAAGCGCTAACTATTATCTGTTCGACGAACAGATAGGTTTCCTCACGATGTTTTCCCTCACCGTATAATTCGATGTATTTCGTAAATGTGTTTTTATTACGAAAATGTACATAGAAATTCATTAAAATTCATTTCCATTGGTACATGCTCAAGCGGGATTTGAACCCTGTACCCACTGATACAGAGCCAAGCCCCAAACAACTGAGCTACGTCGAATAATAATTGGAATATATATTTTTAATAATTTGGAATATATAATTTAATAAAATGATAAAAATATCATAATTACTTGCTGCTGTCCATAAACTGGCGGTTGAGCCGGTGGCTGGGGAAAGTGGGGCTGGCGAGGTAAGTAGCTGGCATTCTGCTGTTGGATACCACCAAGTGATGGTGCCTAGGAAATTGAATAATATTTATTATAATTGATATTTATTATAATACACACTAGAGCAAGCAAACAAAAATTGCAATTTTCAAAGGCTCTGGAGGGCACAAATATAATGTCTTCTCTTTATGGCAAGAGATACCAAACAAGTAAAATAATTGAAAGTTCATAACTACTATGTTCAAGAAATTTCCCAAAAAATCTTTTTAATTATTTTAAAAATACCAGCTAAGATCTATGCCTTGAAATGAGATAAATACCTACATTATTTATCTCATATGCTCATACATACTTTTAATACTTTTTCCTTCCGTTTCATTAGCTATTTCTAAGTTAGAAAAATAATATGTGTTCCAAATCTGACTTAGATACGGACCAGAAATTATTACTTTAATCTGTTTAAAATAAAAATAGTTACTTACTTGTTGCGGTGGGTATGGATGCATTTTCTGCTGGTGATCGTATGAATGTCTGTATGATGGAGGCATTGGTGCATATCTGTTTGGAGCTGGACCAGTAGGCCAACCAATATCTCCAATACCTAAACATAATACACTATATTAACAAAAAGTTGGTGCATGGAAAGTAAAAAATTACACTCATTGGCAAGTAAATAAAATATTCAAATTTGTAATTAATTGACACAAAAACAATGAAATGAGCAAAACTCATATTTTTTAATCAAAATTTAAGGCAAGACAGTAAATAACAATGTTATTGTGGATTATTATTACACAATCACTAAGCAAGTAACTGAAAACAAAATTGCATCAATAAAACATTACTCTGTACATAAATATTGCTACAAATATGTTTCCTAAAGTGAATTTAATACAGCAATGCATGGGTTAATGTCAAGATTTGTAAATTGTTTACATCACAAATGTAAACTGAATTGTAACCTTATACTCTAGTGACATTAAGACTAACACAGCAGCAAAAACATTATAGTGAGAACAGCAAATGTAACAATTAGAACTTACCTGGATGATCCGGCATAGAATACAGAGGATCAGGTCCTGGATGATAACCACTGTAAGAATGGGTTGGATGTCCATGGTGAGTGGGATGCAACGCAGTGTGAGATGGCTGGGGCATCCGTGGTCTTGGTGGATAGGCATTGTACTCATGGTGATACTCTGGTGCAGGTGGTCCTGAGCCAGCCGCTGACACTGACTGGGGATTGTTGCCTATTGGAGGACCACTGTTGCCAAAGTTCTGTAATTTCTGCATTGAATTGTCTTGTCCGACAGCACTTTGCTGGCTATAAGGTTGCCTGAAACTAAAAATTTATTTTTATTTTATTTATTTATTTTTAGTTATCAAAAGTAAATAATGATTTGTATTGCTATACTTACGCATTGTCTGTTGTATCTTTATTTTCAGTTGCTGATGCAGTATTATTTGTGAAACCATCACCACCGCCTAAATCAGAGAGTCCTTCCAACATTCCACTTCCATCATCACCAAATAAATTATATGAGTCCATCACTCTAAACTGTGCACTGTGAAACTTCAGATGAGACACAGTCTATTTTTTCTAATTCCATTTTTTCCTGTAAGTAATTAAGTCACTATAAAAACAATATCAAGAGATACACATTTTACTATTTCAGAACACTAAAGTGAAAATAATAATAAGTTCTTAAGTAGAGTATATAAATTGAACACATTTTCTGTCTTCTTCTGATCTCAGAATTGAATAATAGTTACATAATTAATAAACTTTGTAAGTAGTGAATAAATAGAGCCCAAATTTTAAATTTATGTAAATTATAAGCAGCTGTTGAGATAATCTTCATTACTTCCCAAAAGATTAATTCTAACCTAAATTCAACTAAGTTATTATCTTTTAATGTTCATGTAAAAGGTATGTTAATACTGCATATAAATTGGATAATTTACAAATATTAGATAGATTTCAATTATATATTTACATTACTTAACTAAAAACATTAGATTATGTAAAATAGATAGTCTCTAAGTTATCAAAATACACAAACACATATTTTATAACATAATATATTTAAAAAAATAACATGATTATTAAATGTACTAAAGTATCTAGACAACACTAATATTTCAGTAGGTTGAATGATAGCAACTTATTACTCACATTGCTGGAATAATTAAACAAAATAATATGCCTATACAAAATTATTGTCACAACATTTAAATTTTATATGACCAAAAAGTTAATCCTTTTTCACATACCTACTGATACTGTGTTAAAAATTTACATTATTATCACAGTAGTAATATTTGGTATAGGTTAACTTTAGTTATTGGTGGAACATAGGATTGACTAAGTTATCTCAGTACTTACTTAGTAGGTTGTAAGTCTTTCATTATTCTACCATGTACAAACAAATATACAAAATTATATAATAAATATAATATAATAGATAAAAGAGTTTTAAAGATTATCAAATTAAATTTGTTCTTAAAGAGATAGAAGAGCAGAGAGATATTTTATAAAAATAACTCCACTATATGGAAAAGATAAAGAGATGTTAATTGAGACGGGAATGAAAAAAATGTAATATCATTAGTCATTATGTTATAAGCAAAATATTAAGGAAGTTACACAAATGGTGAAAACAATAGCTACCTACTTGTGTTTGCTTTTTAATCGAATTTTGAATGAATTATACTTTGTATTGGTCATTCATTTACTTCTAAAGCAGCAACCAATTGAATAATTAATTAATAAAATTTTATATGCAGGTATTTTATAAATCAATAAGATTATATAAGAGTAAGAGTTTTTCATATCCTTATAATATACTTAAGATTATTTACAATATTATGCTACACTTAAGCTGAAAATAGTATTTTAATAGCCTGTTTTCTTAACAAGTTTTAAAGAGTGTTTAATTATAATAATAAGTACTACTAAATTAATTGAAGTATTATTCTGTAATTAGCTAATTAGGAATTATTAATTTTATTTACATTTAGCTATACTTGATAAGGTCTTTATTGTAATATTATTTAGGATATGATAGCTATGTTATGTTTTGATTAATTTAATTAAATCTTACTCCCTAGTTATTATATTTTTAGCTGATATAGCAAATAGCATGTTCAGTTACAGTTTCTTAATGTTGTAATGTACAATTCATTTAAGTATAACTACAAAACAATTCCAGAACTGTAACTGTAAGTACCTATGTATATAGTCAAAATATCTGTTGCAATTATGGATTGACATTAGCGCAAATAATCTAGATGTAATAACGGTGATCCGCAATCATTTTAGACCTAGGTATACATCTGGTGTATGGACTAAGAACTCGGGGATACTCGTGGAATTTGAAAGCACTGAAATACTAGAAAATCTTCCATTGTCTTCGGCGTCGTTTCTCTGAATCACTAAGGGGAAAAGCTATACGCTTATGACTATAATTTAACATATAGCGATACAACTTTTCCCCGAAAGTAATCCAGATAATTGTCTTCCTGCGCTAGCCGACATTGTATGGTGCACAATCAAGGAACTGCTATTAGGTATTACATGAAGAAAATAACACATTTGCTTTGATCATCTATATAGAATAGGGCAAATATCATTAAAAAATTCCATAAAACATAATATTAACTCACCCCTGATACAGTAGATACATCGGCTACATATTCAGTCAAGGCACAAAATGGACACCGAATCGAACAGTGAATGCTAAACACTTAGGGAATTGCAAGTTTTCATAGATTTCCGGTAAAATATTGTTGAACTATTATTAAAATGCAATTATTAGCAAAATTAACTGAGATTCGCTTAGGTTATAATTTAAAAGGTATATAAAATTGGCACTAATCGTAGTCTCGCAACGCCATCACACCGTCCATTTTGTTTCCAATGCTGTCGCATTTACACGGGATAAGTAGGTACATACACAACGCACTGCAGTGTAGACTATGGTACGTTTACACTTTTGAATCTTCACATCGACATTACTTCGATTTATATTATGTAGATTCATAGGTCATTTGGATTTTATTTTAAATTAGGATAAATAATGTTTATGACGTGAAACAGCAATTCGATATACAAGCATACGTTAAATTTTGCTATAATATCTTGGCAGCAATGTTGGGTGCAGTTAAGTAATTTAGTTATAATTTTATGTCTGGTACCTCTAGACACGTCTGAATCAGTTTTATGCAATACTTTTCTTTCAGGTTTAATAACTTATAGCTGCAAGAAAATTCAACACCAAGCATGCTGAAATCCAAAAAGGATTTATAAAATGTTAAGATGGTTTGTATGTTATTTTCAAAAAATATTATAATCCCCCGATTAGGTGAGGCTAGAATAAATGTAGTGACCTATGATTTACTATTTTATAATAAATGAGACTACAATATTTTTTTAAAACACTTTAACCATCTTCTTGTATATAGTAGATAATTTATTGTAAACCTGTTCTCATCTGTTGATGGTCTAACATGATTTTTTATCGCTATTCCTCGTTTCAGACGCTCTCACTAACACTAGTTAGTGAATTAGCATCACGTTTATCCATTTTCCATACGTTTGTGGATGCGGTTGGTGGGTTGAAGTTGCTGTTTGTTTGGTTTATTATAAAGATCGCAATGCCATTGTTTGTAATAAATTAATCTACGGTTTCTTGTAATACTTAGCTAGAAATAACATCAATATATAACATAAGATACCATTGCCCTATAATAATGTATTCGTAATATAGTTATAATTATTGAAGTCAGAGTTTATATCAATTATTCAATTCAAAACTTAATGTTTGATTGATATTGTTTGAATTGAAACAAGCATTTCGTATCATAGAATTACTAGAGATCGCGCCACATACGGTGGCAGTTGGAGGCGTCGCCACAGTCGCGTAATTCAGTGTTACCAGTAAACACGCCAAAACTAGCACTCACTGTGCCATACGGCTCGAAACATTATAGGTTTCATTTGTAACGATCTTTGGTTGCAGAGCTATAAACTCAAATAAAACAAATTAATATATCAAAGTCAAAATATGTTTATTAAACTATTTCAAACATGATTAATAATTAACGGGACTTATCCTTCTTATTATATATTACATATATTATGTGTTCCTTCACTCTGTCCGCAATAGACCGTTTAGTCTGTTCGACGTAGGATTTCCCACAGCTGCAATCAATCTTATACACACCCTTATATCTTATATCATGAGTATAAATCGCGAATCTCTTAAAACTATTATTTCAAACATGGCACTGAGCATTGTCTTTACATATTTTTTACCGAGGTTAGATCAGCGGAGACCCTAGCTTGGAGAAGAACTAACAAGAAACTCCGGAAATCAATTTATTATAATCACCCTTAACAAACATAAAAATTACAAAGAGTGGGCAAAAAACACAACGCTGGTAATACTAAATTTACCTTTCATACAAAATAACACGCAATGGCGGAAACGTCAAATTTAGTTCCAAGTTTGGCTACTGCCACCGTATGTGGCGGGTACTCTAATTTCTTCCATTATTATAAGTACATTTTTGGTTAGCGTAGTAAGAAAATACGGCGTTGCCGCGATTAGCGCATCAAGAATTAGTAAACCCAACATCTTTGATAGCGCATTGAAAGGCTGGAATTTGCTAAAGTACCAGTGCAAAAAGATATATAGCGGGGGTAGCATTTGCCACCTAGTAATTCGTTTGAACCTGTATGTTTTGAGGTTTTGAATAAGATTATGAAGAAAATAATTTTATTGTGTTTCGTTGCTACTAGCTAAAAGTTATAATTTTAATAATTCATAAGCATCGGTGAGATTTTACATCGTCTAAGCATCAAGAGTTACATACTTTAGCATCATATTATTTCCAATGGGAGTAATAATGAAACTAGTTGACCAAGTGGTACGGAGTTTTAAAGTAGCTAAGATTTTTCGAGAAAATACTGATAAAATAAACAGCATTGACTTTTCGCCGAATGGAGAAACTTTGATTTCATGCAGTGAAGATGATCAAATTGTTATTTATGATTGTGATAAAGGAACTCAATTAATTACTGTAAACAGTAAGAAATATGGTGTGGACTTAATTCACTTTACTCATGCCAAGAACACTGCAATTCATAGTTCTACTAAAGTAGACGACACAATACGTTATCTATCCTTGCACGACAATAAATATATCCGTTACTTTCCTGGACATACAAAAAAAGTAGTTACCTTATGTTTGTCTCCAGTTGAAGATACATTTTTGTCAGGATCATTAGACAAAACACTGAGACTTTGGGATTTAAGATCTCCCAATTGTCAAGGACTAATGCACTTATCTGGAAGACCTGTGGCAGCATATGATCCCGAAGGCCTGATATTTGCAGCTGGTGTAAACTCGGAGAGTATAAAATTATATGATTTGAGATCATATGACAAAGGCCCTTTTGTGACCTTCAAGTTAAATCAAGAGAAAGAATGTGACTGGACTGGACTAAAGTTTTCTAGAGATGGTAAAACTATGCTGATAAGCACAAATGGTTCAATAATAAGACTGGTTGATGCGTACCATGGCACTCCCCTGCAAACTTTTACTGGACATCTGAACAATAAAGGGATCCCAATTGAGGCCTCATTCAGTCCTGATTCACAATATATATTCAGTGGTTCTACTGATGGCAGAGTGCATGTGTGGAATGCTGATACAGGTTACAAAGTGTGTGTTCTCAATGGGGATCATCCAGCACCAATACAATGTGTACAATTCAATCCTAAGTTTATGATGCTAGCATCGGCATGCACTAATATGGCATTTTGGTTGCCCACTGTAGAAGAATAATTAAACTTGATTTATTTTTAATAATTTATTGTTTTATTTACTCTATCTAGTATGCGTTCACTCAGAACATGCACAAAAGTCAAAATGACAATGACTTTATATGACGTCATATTGTATGGCAGCAGGTCAACAAAAAAATGCGCAACAAAAATGTCAATCTAGCTTAAATATTAATATTAACTCCTGGTTTTTAAGTTCAAAAACTGGCATGTTATATGTAGTATTTTAAAAAATAAAATTATGTCATTCAATACTTATAATATTTTTTTAAATGTACCTTTTTTGCTGACCTTACTGTTTTTTCTTTTGTGTGATGTAAAATGAAGTTTTTGTCAATTTGACATTTCGCACCTTCGGGACCAAACTCGCACTTGTGCAACTTTTTTACGAAAATGACTTTTAAGTATACAGAATTAACTGCGATAATCGACTTTATACACACAGCAAAAAGTTTTAAAATCCTTTGAAAAATGGAGCGGTGAGGCGGGGGAATATGTTATGTCATTACGCGTAATTGTAAGAAAATTTTAGAGTGGAAAATCACTCCTGTAAAATTAGGTTTGTTGCATAAGTGCGAGTTTGGTCCCGAAGGTGCGATTTGTGCATGCTCTGAGTGAACCTCAGACCAAGGAGACTAATGGACCGGCCCTATTATACATATACAAATTAAAGTTATGTATAGTGAAAAGAAAAACTGAAATATCTGTTTGTCCAATGAGTTTTTCTTAGAGACAGCTTAGTTAGAGGACGTCGTACATCACTGCTAAGTCAGCCATATTGTGTTTTGTAGGTATACACGCCTAATACATAGGTATAACAAGTCCATTAGTTTCCTTGGTCTGAGGAGTGAACGCATAATATGTATTGTTGTATTTTTAGTTGACAGACAACAAATCAAGGAAATCTTTCTATATTATGAATATGAAATGTAAAGATGTTGGATCTAAGCTAAGAAAGCTAATACCACATGTCATGTTTTCATCACTATCCAGTGACAAGTGTCTTGCAACACAATATTATTACTACACACACACTAAATCTAATAATGGATTTCTATAGTAGGGGTGACTGGTTGTAAAAGCATTTGTTTATGTATTATATCAATAATATAAAATTGCCAATTTCTTCACAATATATTTATTGCAAACCAATAACATCAAAATAAACTAATAAATTGTATAAACATAAATTTGTAATCAACTTATACTCAATTTACTTATTATTGCAAGGTACATAATTAAATAAGGCATGTAACTAATGTCTATTGGTTACTCCAAATTGATACATAATATATAAAAAATATTTACATTCTTAGAATAATTTTGAGTTTTTAATGTTCCATGTGCAAAGATGTAAGGACTGTTAACTCAAGCATATTTTATAACGATTGCGTATTCACTGAGAGTAATAAAGAATATTAGATTAGTTATATTTTTCTTGTTAAGAAAAACATCTCAAAAGAACTTGTGTGAGTGCCACCATATTAATAAATAAAGTAAAATGGCAATGTATATGCTATAACTTTTTGCGCGTCAATCATACACAGTAGAACTATGAAGTTATAGAAATTGATGGCTATCATAGCGAAACTATCGTACAACGATTAAGATAAATGGGATATCCCCTCCAAGGATTGTTGGTCCTATAATACTTAAGTTTCAATAACTTCTATTAGGAATGTTTTTTACAGCAAATTTAATAACTACATTATAGAAATGTTATATTGTAAAAACAGTTATACATTAATAAGATTTCCTGAGCAACAATTGCATGGGTAAAATGAATTCAAATCTGGGTTTTGGCTTTTCAGATGGCTAATTGAGTTTTTCTCTAAATTATCAAGAATCTCCAAAGCTTTCGCCATGGTATTACTAGCATTTCCTGCAAGTAAATGTCTTTTTATTTCATCATTGTCCATCAGATGGAGTAAGATAGACTTAAGTTCTGTCAATTTGGTCTGAAGCCGCTCACATTCCGATTGGAATATCTTGACTTGGGCGCTTCTTTCCTCATCTCTTCTTTTGAGTAAACTGCGTTGTTGTTGGTAGAGCGCGACGTATTCACATATTGTCTCGGTTTCATTTTGTAATTGCATAATTATATGTTCAAGCCTATGTTTCTCATCTGATAAGTCTGCAACCTCATGCATTATTTTCAGAAACCTTTCTTGGAGCTTCGCCATTGCATGCTCATTTTGGTTAATGTCTTTGTTGCTGTTATGTTCCGGACATGAGTGATCATGTGAACCATTGACTATTTTATCATTATGGTCATCAGTATTATTAGAATGATGATGATGATGTTGATGATGCTCTTCGTTGCAATTGTCTTCAGTAGCCTCTTGATTATTTTGATCATTTATTTGATTTATTCTGGCTTCCATTTCCCTGTAACTTGCTAATAGTCGGATCATCTCTTGATCTTTTGCCATTAACTTAATGTGATCTGCTTTCGCAGTCTCCGTAGTCTCTGCTAGTTTTAATGTCAGTTCTTTATTCAAAAACTTTTCTGCATTCAGCTTTTCTACAAGCTCCAATTTATCTTTGGTCTGTAAATAAAAAAGTATGGTAAATTTTCCAATCACTATAGTTATTATCTATTTCTTATCTAGCAACCTGCCTCCCTATACTAGTAGCAGGGTAACAATTTATTTCAGCAGCAAATAGTTTTTTTAGTAGTACCTATCAGGTAAAGGGATTGATTTAAATATTATTCATATGATGGCCAAATGTCTACTTATAACTTATCTAATTATAATATATAAGTAAATCTGGTATGTTAAGTTATGAAATCTATACAAGTCTACTACAATGATAAACAAATTATTACACTATTTCTAGTATTAAAACTGTATGTCTTTTAAACACATTATAAGAAATCTATCTACAATACTACATAATTAAATAATTTCGAGAAGTTTCTTATCACCTTTTCTTATAAATATAAACATAATGAGAAAATATTAGAGATAGCACATGCAGTGCATTTCAATAGTGCATCATGCCTTAAATCTTCATTCCTGAAAAACATTATTGAGGCAAAAAATATGGTCAGTCTTGTTGTAATGATATACATATACTAACACGTAATTTATAATCTCTTTCGGGGTGCTCAGAACCTTTCGGAGACAAGAAAATATCTCCTAGGTTACTTTTAGCATGAATAATGATGAAAATATAATTATATTCATATATTTGCACACAATAAAGAAAAAATGCAAGATTGCATGTAACAGCAATTCTGGTCTTTATTTAATATTTCATCTAAACTCGTATATATCTCAAACTGAAGTATATATCTCAAAATTACTAATAATATTAGAATTACAATAATTATTTACATATGCATGTGTAATCGATATTATGACCGATATTATGCAATATATTCATAGCAGTGCTACCATACTACACATTTATGTGACATTGTACACCTTGAGTCTAGTCCTAATATTTTGTATTATTATAATGGTATATGGAGAATGAGTTAATGGTTAGCTAGCGGTCGTCTTGCATGGCCTTATATTATATAATGTGAAAACATAATTTTACCATCTTTACAAAAGCTTCTTCAAGATTTTCAACACTTCTCTTTAGTTTCAGGTTTTGTTCAGTTGCAATTTGTGCTGCAACTTTATCGTTTGCCATGTCTTCATCAAGTTTACTTTGACTGATCTCAGTTTCGGATAAATAGCTAAATTTTTCTTCGTATTCTTTGCATTTTCTAACATAATCTTGATATTCAGCATTTAGTGTTTCGTATTTGGATATTACATCAATGAATTCAGCCTGTGAATTAAAATAAAATTAAGAATAAGATACATTTGAAAAAAACATTGGATTTTTACATTATTTATTTTAAAAGTAGGTGTAGCAGCAGTGTAGCTTAAGAGGTGACTCAAAGCGTATGAAACTCAAGTAGTGCTTTTGGGTAAACAAATTGGTTTCAATAAGTTGAGCTACTGTAGTTGTGAAAATGAATTTCTTCTTTTCTTTGCATGCTTCTAATTTATATTTTTACTTAAAAAAATTTAAAACACAGGGAGATGAGAGCAAGGTGAGAATGTAGTATTTATATAATTAGTATAAGAAATATTATTACCTCAAGTTTAGCATATTTCTTTTTTAGTTCAATTAACTCTTCATTTTCTTCAAAAACTTTAGATTCCAAGTTTTCAGGGACATTGTTTTTCAATGTTTGAATTTGCAACTCTAATTTATTTACATGTTCAATCATCTCCTTTTCGTTCTTTACATGTTTTTGTACTTCCTCAATTAATTCACCATTTCTTGCAGTCATGGCCTGCAGGTCTTTACTCAGAGCAAGCACATAATGCTCATAATGATCACTAATAGTGTCTTGATCTTTTTTAAGTATTTTTACTTGTTCTTCTAAAAGAGTTTTTTGTCCTATCAATAGATCAAAATCGTCTTTATAAATTTTAACAGTGCTGGATTCACATTCTAAATCCTCATTTTCTGAATTAAGCTGTTGTAATTGAAGCTGAGTTGCCTCCAGCTCTTTTTTAACAGTTCCTAATTCTGCAGATATATTAGAGACTCTTTCTTCTTGAGTAACCATCATATTCTTAGCCAACTCTAATTCTTCAAGAAGATTAGTTCTTTCAAGAGTCAATCGTTCATTTTCTTTTCTCAGTTGATGTACAATGTCAGTGGTACTTAATGAGAGATGGGCAGTGTAGCTTTTTGTGTCTTGAAGAGACTTAATGTCTTCGTATAATTTTGCATTCTTTTGCTCAAGGTCTTGAATTTCTAATAAGGCATCATCATACTTTTTCTGTAAATCTGTGTATTTTGCATTAAATGAAGACAATTGAAGTTCCAATATATTTTTACTAGAAACAAGAGTTTCTGTTGTAGGATCCGATTTGAGTTTGCCATCATTTTTCTGTTCAATAACACTTTCCTCAGACACGGGAAGGTTGGCAGTAGATGATGGTTTTTCTTCAGTATTATCATTATCAGATGTTTTATTGGAGTTGCCTTTTTTTTCTTGATGGTCTTTCAACTGTAATTTAATTAATTTTAATGTATTTATTGCAAAACATATAAGCTAGAAAAATAAAACAAGCAATCAATCAGCCTGTGACAGTCCACTGCTGGACATAGGCCTCCCCAAGAGTACACCACAAAACATGATCACTTGTGACCCTCAGCCAACCACTATCAGTGACCTTTTTAAGGTCATCGGTCCATCTTCCACTTCAGCTTGCAACTTTGATAGACAATGTCTACGACTTTAGTTCTATGCCAGATAATCACGTTCTGGACTCTGTTCATTAAAGAGATACCCAGCAGTGAGTGAAAGTCATAAATTCTCTCCACAAGTGTAAGCTCAGTTATATATTTTCAATTTTGTTATAAATAACATTATGACAGAAACCCCTCAGGGTAGAGTAAGAGCTTGAGGAGATATCCAGTGACAGAGAAAAATTTATATAGTTAGACTGTCCCTGATGAGATCCCAAATTATTTGGCAAATTTTGCTATGACATTATCACTAATAATTGACGAAATGAATAGGTGTTTTTGTAAGCTCTGCCTACACCTGTCAACATGGATAAATTGTATGTTTTTAACAGAGGTTGAGATACAGATTCTTTTATCATATACAAAGTTATTCCAGAGCCTTTAATAGCTTTCTAAATTGTGTCAAATTATCATGTAAATAATGGCAAGATAGTTGGCATGAAATCTTCTGTATACAGGTTATTTTAGTTATTCATCCACCTCCTTGCTCGCCCAGTTTTCACATGCAAATAACTTTTCCTGAAGTCACTGTGTAAGTAGTTTTAAGCAAGGAATATTAATTAATAGAAAATAATAAATTGTATATATTGAATGAAGCATTAAAATTATTATCTACGTCTACGTTGGCACTTTCGATACACACTGAACTTCTCAATCTTACCCTTTTACGCGCTTTTTCTAGTTTTAGTTTCCGTTTATCGTCCATGATTAACAGTACGATTTTATTAAAATATTTTAAGGAATAGCACTAAAAGCAGTATCAACAGTAACTACTTAAAATCAAGAGCAATCTATTCGGAAACAAATATTTACAAATTTTTTTCTTCAACTTGTCAAGTAGAGATCCCGCCACATAAGGTGGCAGTTGGAGGCGTCGCCACAGTCGCGTAATTCAGTGTTACCAGTAAACACGCCAAAACTAGCACTCACTGTGCCATACGGCTCGATACATTATAGGTTTCATTTGTAACGGTCTTTGGTTGCAGAGCTATAAACTCAAATAAAACAAATTAATATATCAAAGTCAAAATATGTTTATTAAACTATTTCAAACATGATTAATAATTAACGGGACTTATCCTTCTTATTATATATTACATATATTATGTGTTCCTTCACTCTGTCCGCAATAGATCGTTTAGTGTGTTCGACGTAGGATTTCCCACAGCTGCAATCAATCTTATACACACCCTTATATCTTATATCATGAGTATAAATCGCGAATCTCTTAAAACTATTATTTCAAACATGGCACTGAGCATTGTCTTTACATATTTTTTACCGAGGTTAGATCAGCGGAGACCATAGCTTGGAGAAGAACTAACAAGAAACTCCGGAAATCAATTTATTATAATCACCCTTAACAAACATAAAAATTACAAAGAGTGGGCAAAAAACACAACGCTGGTAATACTAAATTTACCTTTCATACAAAATAACACGCAATGGCGGTAACGTCAAATTTAGTTCCAAGTTTGGCTACTGCCACCTTATGTGGCGGGATCTCTATATATAAGTGTAGTAGTAGTATTTATTAGATAAGAAAGGCAAATAATTTTATGTTCATATAAAATTTTCAATGGTTTTTAAAAAAATAAAACGATAGTTTCAGATAAAATAATAGAAATCCAAAGCATGCTTAGAGTATAATTTCACTTTAGCTTTTAATATTTCAAACACTAAAGCACGACACATCCACAAGTTATACAAAAAATTAACGTTTGTGGACTATGAGAAAGCTTTTGACTCGGTCGAGACCTGGGCGGTCATGGAATCCTTGCAGCAATTTCAAGTCGACTGGCTATACGTGAGTGTGCTGAGACATATTTATGATTCCGCCATGATGACCGTTTAACTCCAAGGCCACGGCATGAAACCTATCCAGTTGCAGAGAGGTGGCAGACAGGGCGATGTTATGTCCCCGAAACTGTTCTCGAGTGCAATGGAAGATGTTTTCAAAATGTTGGATTGGGTTGAACGAGGAATAAATATCAATGGGGAATACATCTCGCACCTCCGCTTTGCTGATGATATCGTCCTGATGACGGAGTCGCTGCAGGATCTGGAGGAGACGCTGTCTGAATTAAATGCTGCTGCTCGACGCATCGGACTCGGGATGAATTTAGAAAAAAACCAACATCATGTTTAATGATTTGGTAGTCCCAAGACCGGTTGCCCCTGGGGGCACTCCTGTAGAAGTTGTTTCCCAATACACTTACTTAGGCCAATTTATACAGCTTGGCAGAAACAACTTCGAGAGGGAGGCGGAGAGAAGAATATAGCTAGGATGGGCAGCATTTGGAAGGCTAAGACATGTTCTCACGTCGTCTTTACCACATTGCCTGAAAACTAAGGTTTTCAATCAGTGTGTGCTCCCCGTTATGACGTACAGATCTGAGACGAGGACACTCACTGCGGGACTAGCCCACAAATTCAAGGTCTCTCACCGTGGTATGGAGCGGAAGATGCTCGGGGTTTCTCTGGTAGATCGCATCAGAAATGAGGTTATACGCCAGAGAACTAAAGTTACCGACATTATGAAAAGAGTTAGCACGCTGAAGTGGAGTTGGGCTGGTCACGTATGCAGAAGGACTGATGGTCGTTGGAGCAAAAAAGTCCAAGAGTGGAGACCGCGTCTCGGTAAACGTAGTGTGGGGCGCCCCCCGGCAAGGTGGGAAGACGACCTGCGCAGGTTGGCCGGCATTGAATGGATGCGAACGGCCACTGACAGGCAGAAGTAACGTCATTTGGGGGAGGCCTATGTCCAACAGTGGATTATTTCAGGCTGATGATGATGATGATAGCAGGACACGACCATTAATTCTTTTAATAGGGGTAGTTAGAGGTTCAGGTGTACGTCTCCTCAATTACGAAGGTACTAATTCTACGGCCACTTCGAACGCACGTGTTGAGTATACACTCAGCACTCAATATGAGAGGTCGTAGGCCATTTTGTCATTTACAAGCACTAACTATTACCTGTTGGGGGAACAGGTAGGTTACCTCACGATGTTTCTCCTCACCGTAGACTTCGATACATTACGATAATGTACATTGTCATTTCCATTAGTACATGCTTAATCGGTATTTGAACCCTGTCAGAAGAACAGAACAGAGTCAACCCCCAATCAACTGAGCCACGTCGAATTATATTTTGGCTTTTCAAATAAATATGAATATGCGAAATATCTGTTAACTTATTGTATTGTCTATGCTACTCACTTGACTCACTCTTCTGTCTGTCTAATGTCTATTGATATTACAATGCCATTTGAATTGAAGTGTGAAAAAATGAGTATTGATTTTCAATTATATTATTATATATATTTTAATTAATAACATTCTAGGTCTATTCGTAACGTGTAGATGAATATTGTATAAATACAAAATTTTTGCTACTTATTTAGACAGTAATAAATTCAATGTGATAATGGCAGAAATAGAAAAGTCGAATCCTAACCTACCAATTTCGGATATTGATGCCTTCAGCTCTATAAATGAAAGACCTGTTGATGATATTTCTCTTGAGTTCTTTTACAAACCCCATACCATAACTTTGTTGGCGGTGTCAATTGCAGGAGTTATTTATACAGCCTTTGTGAGGTAAGATTCTTGGTCAGCAAAATTTATAATAGTTTCTCTTAATTTTCCGCGTAATAATATTCAGTTAAAGCATGGTAATAACTACTAATACTATAGCTATTATCAACGGATGATATAATTTATCCACTTTTCCATACATTGTTTTCATCTACTATCAGGTACTCTGTAAAGTCATAGCGCTGCATTGTAAATATATATTTTCTGTGCCTCAACTAGCTAAGTAAAATGTTTGTTTCATTAGAACTTAATGGTAATGTGCGGTAAATTTTATAGACCATACTTTATATATTTCTGCATTAGGGACATAAATTAAGTCGTTCATGTAGCTCCAAATAAATTTATATATTATAATTTCTTACAGGGATGAGTCGGATACTCAAGAAAATATATGGGCAGGCATTTTGTGTGTTGTATTTTTCTTCTTAATAGTATCAGTGCTGACATTTCCTAATGGACCTTTTACGAGACCTCATCCTGCTGTCTGGCGAATAGTATTTGGCATGTCAGTCTTGTACCTGCTTGCACTGTTGTTCTTGCTTTTCCAAAGTCATAAATCTGTTTATGAAATAATGTATTGGATTGATCCTAATTTGAAAAATTTTCATATTGACATGGACAAGGTGAGTATACAATATAAACATAATTTTGAAATAGGGTGTAGCACTGCTAATGAACTGGTGACATGATTTAGGTGCATGGGTGTGCTTATCAAATTTTATATTCCTGTAGCATGGGAAGATATGACTTATTATATGATTAAAAATTTATCAATTTATTTATTGAATTCATAAATAAGTGTTTTATTTCTTGTTATAGTATGTCACCTAGAACCACCTAAGAAAGATGTGTGTATGCTACTGACCTACCTTTGAAAAGGAATTTTAGGAGATAGTTGAAGGTTTTAAATGAGTATAAGTAATATAAAGTAATTTTATTTGTTTCCAGGAATATGCTGTAAATTGCTCAGACTTAAACTTTGAAAAGATATGGTCTCACGTTGATGTGTTTGCTTGGGGCCACTTATTTGGGTGGATGTTCAAGGCTGTGTTGTTCCGTCATGCAGTCTTATTGTGGGCTATATCCATAATGTGGGAAATAACAGAAATAGCCTTTGCCCATTTGTTGCCAAACTTCTTAGAATGCTGGTGGGACTCTTTGATTTTAGATGTGTTGATATGCAATGGGTTAGGTATTTGGTTTGGTTTGAAGATCTGCAAAATCTTGGAGATGAGAGAATACAAGTGGGTCAGCATTAGGTAAATATTCACAAAGCTATAATTGACTTTTCTATGATATAATTTTGTTGTTTTTGTAAGTTATATATAATTTTGTCTATACTTTTTAGAGATATATCATCAACAACTGGGAAAATCAAGAGAGCAATAATGCAGTTTACCCCTGTTCAATGGACTCCAGTGCGCTGGCTTGATCCCACTTGCACCTATATGCGATTCTTTGCACTTGCTCAATTGGTGGTCTTTTGGCAGATATCAGAGCTCAATACATTTTTCCTAAAACACATATTTGAAATGCCACCCTCGCATCCTATTGTTATTGCTCGACTCTTACTTGTTGGTGTAATTGTTGCACCCTCCGTCCGGTAAGTATTCAAATCTATCAACACCTAGCCCTCTATGAAGAAACATTTGATAAACTACTATAATATGCATAAAACTGCATAAAACAAAAAAGTGTCAAAAATGTGATGGTCGTGAATTACTAGTGGGACTAATAACCCAAAAATATATTAACTTATGTTTAAAATATTTGTAATACATTGACTCATTAAATCTTTTTAGGCAATACTACACCTATGTAACAGATCCTAGGTGTAAACGGGTGGGCACACAGTGTTGGGTGTATGGTGCAATAATGGTCACAGAGTCAATGCTATGCATCAAGAATGGCAAGGAGCTGTTTGGACAGGCTCAAGTGTCTAATGTTGTGGTTTGGCTAGTCATACAGATGATGGTGTCCGTGTTCTGCGTATATGGCTTTGTTCTGTTTGAAAAGTTAAAACAGGTATGATTTTGTGTAAAGTTTTTAATATTTATGAAATATGAGTTGTTGCTAAAAGTAAACTAGAATATAATTTTATTAGAAGGTTCTGAAACAAACTTCGTCCTATCGGCGTTTGATTGATATTTGCATGTCCTTCATAGATATTTGGGAGAAAGTTATTTGTCATAGAAATTAACATATTCAAAAGACAGGATTTTACTTTGGAGTATTTTTCTCAATTGGATTTTCATAAGTAATTTTTTAGTGATTACCAAAATTGTAATCAAAATAATAAATCAAAAAGATAACCAGTAAACCCCTAGTTTAAGTTGCTGTTGTATGTTACCCAGTAAATTGATGGTTACTTTCTTTCTCTTACAGGGCGAAACTTCAAAGCCAAGTCAACTTGATAAAAAAGCTGAGTAAACAGATACCCCAGCGTTTGCTGTACATTCGCTTGCAAGGTATATTATAGAGAAATTTTAATGTGCTATCATTCCTACATACTATATGAATTATTTCTTGCCAACTTTACATCAGATACTCTAATTCATGTTTAGTTATAGTAAAACAATAGAGCTGTAAGTAAGTATTGAACAGTAACTATTTTTCAATATCAAATTTTACATTTTCAGATTTTCTGAGCGAACTGCCCTATCATAGAAATTCCTTTGTGCCTGTGATGTTAGACAAGTTAATGTGAGCAACTAATACTTGAAGCCAAATATAGTACTAGAGGCATACCTTTGTTACTGTCCTGTGGACTATTCATTACCAAAGTCGAACCTTGAGGTAACATCAATGTGATGTAATAGTTGTTGTTGATCAATGATGCTCAATTTATTTATTTATAGTGTTATGTGATTGTCTCTCTTTTTTATTTGGGTGCTGTGTAGATCATACGGGTACTGACTTGATGATACCACTGTCTCTATGGACACATTGGTTACTCACAAGTATTCCATTTCTAAAGTTGCTTAGTTGAATGGAATCCAATGTTTCAACTTAAATAAAATATATTTAAAAATGATATTAAATTATACTTATGAGGCCATAATCATACAACACCTCCATTAATGTAATTATTTCATAGCATTTCCACTGAAAACCCATCATAAATCACTATATTATTAAGTTGAATACAAGAAAAAAAAACGAAATCTATATAGTAATATTGAAGATTTTTGTATGTGTTTCAATATGTAGGAACAGTATAAAAATGTAAATGTTAGTTAATTGTTAATAAATAATAATTTATAACTAGCTAAAAGGTGTAACTTAACATAAGTAGTATTATAATTGGGAAGTTTTTGTTATGTACATTCTAAATTATTTGGTAATTGGTTACTCTGCAAGGCTAATATCTAGGGACATTGTCATGTATTACAAGATTAGCGATTTCTTTTTGATGTGCACTAATTTACTTTTTGTAAAATATTTTAACAAGTACAATATGACTGTACATAAGATTTAGAACGGAAATTCTGACTTTAATCCTAATGTATATAAAAATTCCTAGCATTTCTATGTACATTTCCGCAACTTGGTTATCATACCAAGTATATCTTGTGTAAAAAAGCCATAATCTAAACCTTTCTGTTATAGTCTGCACTTGTATAAGTGTTTCCACAAAACTCGAGGGGAAAAGTTCACAACACTGTGTTTAAATATTCACCTCAATTCTAATGAAAACACCTATACACGGCGACACATTGTAAAGAAAATATTATAACCCCTGGAATATGTTATTAACATTTTTTTATTTTACAGAGATATATGTAGAGTAGAATCTCCAAGCATGCCCTTGGGCACTTAGTTACTTATTTTAATGGTTTAGTCCTTAATGCCATGGTTTTGTAGATTTCAGTCAAATGTGAACCAAATGTAGCCTAAGATTTTTCTAGGCAGTAGTAAATTTACTGCTAAATTAGTTTATGAGCTTGCATTTCCATAAAATATATCGTGTTCAAATTCCATGTGCTTGTTTCATTGTTTCCAATGATCTGTTTCACTGGATCCCATTATTCCAGTCTGATAAAATGCACCCCCTTAATAATATGTATGCAAAAGAAACATTATTATACACAATATATACACATCAAGCCTGATTCCCTGTAGAGGGGTAGGCAGAGATCATGGATTCCCATTTGTCCTGCTGCTGACAGATTATTTTCACTTCATTGACACTCATACATCTTCTCATAGGCACTCGGCGGTTATAGGTACTTTAACGTCACTCTTTTTCAATATAGCATCTATCTGACTTTCATGTCTTATTGGGCCGGCGCCTACGTAATCATCCATACACTTCAATTTTGTCAATCTACTATCTTTCATCCACATAACACGTCCAAACCACCAAAGCATGCCATTTTGAATCTTAGTCACTATATCTTTCAAACTGCAACCTTGCCTTATCACACTATTTTTAATTGTATCATTGTATTTCACTCTGTGACCGCATTTCAACAGCATACCATAATTCAATTTTGGAACTAGCACAGCCCTATGAATAGCCATACCTGCCAATTGAGAAACCAACTGGCTCCCTATAACACTATGGATGGCCCCATTAATTTTATTATCTGCATACACTCTACGTTCAATATCTCCAAACACAACAATAAAAAATGCATCACTGAATTAGTAATGTCACTGATATAAGAATACTAGTAAGAGTGTTATGATCAGACTGCAAAAGTAATACCAGTAAATAATATGTTTGCGAGTATATGTGCAAAATGAGCACTCAGAAAACATTAGGAAAACTTGATAGTCCATGAGTTGTAAGCTCGTTCGTAGGACAGTTTTTTCTCACTAAAATTTGGAAAAAAGGTTAACTTGTGACTTCATGATAATATACTGAACATAGGGGATTTTCTATTTGCTAGAAGTGTCCTCATCAGAGTGATAATCCATACCATACCCCAGAGGGGAACTTTGAACCAGGTCAACAGTTAATAAAAGTTAAGTGGTGGATCTAATTTGATAGTAGTTCCATAAATTGAACATAGCATTTTTAATTGTGCTAGTCAGTGTATTTACTAGCAATCAACATGTCATCAGAAATCCAATGCTAATTCTACTGATCAAGTAAAATATTTACTTTCTCCTTGGTTCTATTCATCCCAAGAGTATTAGATTACCTATGGGATTGTTGTATTTACTATCTATAACAGCAGTAATTATTTTATTTGTAGTGTAGACATAGATTTCCTGGGTTTATAAGGGAATGAAAACCTGGCTTCACTCACCCAGTGTTTCAACAAAATTGTCACAACCTCAGCCATATAAACACACAAAAATAGAAATGCCAGTACTATTAGAATTTAACAAACTACTTGATAATTAGATATAAAATATAAATAAAAATGTCTATTGAACGTGTGTAAATAGCCTACTTTGTGTGGACATTGTTTGCTAGCCCATACTTCAATAAATTTTAATTTCTCCTTGTACCTTAGTTGCATCCTATGATTTGCCAAGAATACCAACAAGTGATATTTACATCCCAGCAAGTGATAAGATGGATGTTATAAAAATAAAATAAATGTGTAAGAGATAATATTTATTTATGCTTTAACTGCATATACCCTAGGTGGGAACAAAGACTTCTTCCTTATCTCCTTTTGTGTCTTGATCTTGGACTCATGTTTGGTAAGAGCTTTTCGCATGGCTCTGGTCTTTTTAGGTCTAAGGTCCAAAGGCTTGTATTTCTTATTTTTGTAGTGATTCCTTAGATTCAACTTCATTTTTTGATGGTAAACAATGTAAACTCGTGCAATTGCTTTACGAACTGTACGACTGAAAGAGAAAAAGTAACAATTTTAATAAAATATGGCAAAACAAACAACTATGAGCACAAATGTATTGAAATGATGACATGAGATGAACCAATATTTTTTTATATCTAGCAATCAAATATTTTTTTTAAATTCTAAAATGTATACAGTAATTGGCTTCAAGCATTGATATAACAAAATATCTTGTTAAAGATTGACTTTCGAGTCAAGGAAGTATACATAGCTCATACAAGATCTTATTCTAAACATTGAAAATTACTGGCTTTCTTGTAAAACATAAAATGCAAGCAGATGACATTCACTCAAGCATAAGAAGTAAACATTAGTAAAGAGTATGTAATCTAAATTCATTTTTCATCACTTAGATACAAAAAAAATTACTAATTTTTATACTTTAAAATATAGAATTATATATTACTTTACATTTATAGAAATAAACTACTAAGTAAAATTAAAGATATCAATCTTCATGTCTAAGTACATTCTTGCCCTGTTTAATTGTTAATGGATAGCTAAGCTAGGTATTGTCTAATATTATTGATAGTATATAGCTGCATAATATTGTATTCTGACTTAATAACAACAATAAGAATAACATAATTAGTCTTCTGTTTACGTTGCACAAAGGTAAAACCAATTGTTAGGAACGAAATTTAACACATCTCTCCGTAAACATAATCTCAATTGAGTAGTTAAAAAATTGTAAGTAACAGCTAAACAATATGAATACCATCCTATTCACGAATATCAGAGATAAAACTACTTACATCTTCGAAAGTTTGGATGCGGCTCCTCCAGTAACTTTAGCTACTCTCAAGCTAGTGAGTTCTTTTTTCAATTCATCCAGCTGTTTGAAAAGCTCTTTTTTGTCTTTTGTCCGAAGTTCGGAACACTTAACTTTACCCTAAAATTAAAAAGTATTATGTTAATCATTATAATATTATAATTTATATACGAAAGCAGAACCAATAAACAAAACCTCGAATAACCTTAACAAAAATTTATCCATTATAAACATTGTTTATAAAAATAAATGACTCTTATTACGATTAAATATGTGAGAAATATAATGTTATTTAAATTCAGTTGAAAAAAATTATGATTACAGTGATAAATTCAGATATTTACCATTTTGGATTATTTAGAATAACCTCTAACACACCACTCCACTATCACAAACTCATGAAAAAGACAGTTCTCAGAGACTATAGTAAAGAGTAGTATGCAGTAGTGTCTGTGGTAATCAAATACACACGAAGTTAGGGACTTTTAGACTGTAAGCTAAGTGGCCGGACTGTAATTATAGAAATTATAATATATGTTGGAGGTTTAATCAAACACTTTATGAACAGACAAGAATTTTTTGTTTGTATTATAAATTACAAATGTATTAACTAAAGTATTCATATAAAAATATTTCTACTAAAATCTACTCTTCCAAACTTATAGATTTTATTTTTTAATACATCATTTAATTTAATTGTTTCCTTGGTATTTCAGTTAATAACAAAAAAATTTACCTTATATACCAACAAAGATTCACTCAAGAAAGCAATCGGAGGATAATAATTAAATAAAAAAAACTGTATGTCCGAGGCGAGCGAGACCGTCATTGAGTATTTATTTTTTGAGGTTAAAACAAAATAAACTTTTCAAACTATTTATTATTTCTGTTTATGTAAAAGCATCGTAGTGCGCAAACTGGTGTATGTGCGATAGAATTGTCGTAGAAATATGCATAGTCTGACCAAGAATTGAATATTATGTAGATTTACAATACACAATCAAAATGCAAAGTGTTGAAGAAAATCAGGTATCAAAGTGTGATAAAGGCCTGGAATATTGGTCAAATATTCCTGCAACTGTAGATGGTGTTTTAGGAGGATTTGGAAGCGTTTCCGAAATCGATGTACTAGGTTCTAAAATTTTTTTAGAAAACTTGAAAACCAAATATCCATATCCTACGAGGATTGCTGTTGATTGCGGAGCTGGCATTGGTAGAATAACAAAACATGTACTTTTACCCTTCTTTGACTCTGTAGATATCGTTGAACCTGATGAAAAATTTGTAAATAGTATAAAATCTTATGTTGGAGAAGATGAAACTAAAATATGTGATATATATAAAACTACACTGCAAGATTTTCAACCAGTGAAACAATATGATGTTATTTGGGTTCAATGGGTGCTGGGACACCTAGACGAAGAGGAATTAGTTTCCTTTTTGCAACGTTGCAGGTAATTAAATACTTATGAGATCTTAAATATTGACCGAAGAACCTACTCATCTAAGAAATAATTTTAGCTTTAAATTATAATTAAAAGTATGTTTAATTAATTTCAATGAAATACTTTAAAAGTATTAACAATCTCAAACACTTTTTAGAATCATTAAGCATTTACAGATCATTTAAAAGGTTGCCTCACAATGTATTTCCTCAATGCATTTGGTGTATTTACTAAATGTACAGGTTAGGTAGTCCAAAATTTTTTAATTCTTTATTGTATAGTATAGCAACTTTAGAAATGGATGTGAACACTGTGTTGTTTAACAAAATATCCTTAGATTGATATTACTGCTGTTGAATGAATAATGGCAGTCATCTATAGCTATATTTGCAATGTTAGGGTGATAAGTTAAATATGAAATTTTGCAGAGATTTGTGGCATATTATTGTGAATCACTGTCACTGTTGCATCTGTGTAAAAACTTTTACAGTTTAATAAAATTGTTCTTAACATCTCATTTTCAGAGACAGTCTCTCTCCAAATGGGAAGATCATCATCAAAGAAAATGTTTGTTCATCAGACAATATAGAAGAAGATATTACGGACTACTCAGTAACAAGACCTCTTGCAACATTCATACAGATATTTAAAAAAGCCAAGTTGAAAAGGTTGAAGCAGTGTCGGCAGGTCAGCTTCCCTACTGGGATTTATCCTGTGTACATGTTTGCTCTAGAACCATATAAGTCAACAAAAGCTAATAATGAAGAGAGTGTTGAAAACAAATTTGAGAATCTAAACATTTTGTGACAGGGTCATTGTGATTAAAATATTGTGGACTATCTAACATACTCATATCCTACTATTCTTGTAGAGTGTTATTATAATATTATTATATACCTACTTTAGTATTTTTACATTAAGAATGTAGTGAATCATAATTTTCACTTTGACATCACTTGAATATAAGTTAGTTAATTAGCTCTGTATATATTGACCAGTTCGCCAATATATAACTAATTCTTAGGAATCTGTAAATATTGTTATGTGCTGGAGTTCTATCCAGGATTAATTACTGCCGAGTTATGTTGTATCAAGTATTTTGTTATACTTACAGTAAAACTTGTAATACTTGTTTAAGATATAAACTTAGTAAATAATAGTTATTTATCTTTCTAGGAATAGACAGATCTGGAACTCATTGTTTTCATGATATTTGTTAACCATATTTAATTTAGTCTCATCTATCTCACTATCTGTGGTTAGAGGACAGTTTAGTGTAAATAAAATATATTCATTAATATCAGTAGATAACCAAATTATGTGCAATAATAAATAGAAACTTAAATAATTGCTTGATTTATTATATTCATTTCAATTCATTGAAGAGAAGCATTGTGATAAAACATGCCTATCCTTTGAGAAAGGTAATTATTACCACCTATCTATGGCTGGATGGCTCACCATTACGTAGGATGCTTACAAACTTTATCTTCATAATAAAACTGACTACCCTTGCAAAGAGTAATGGTTCTGAGGAGTATGAATTTTGATACTGAACAATTAAAACCCTAAACACCAATACATTACAAACACTTCACGACCTGTGTATACACACCTCGTTTTTATTGTGGTGGAGCAGTCAGAGGCTTGGGTGATCATCTCCGAAATTCCGAAGGTATGTTAGGTATGAGTCACTCAAAGAACGCGTTACACTTGATAGACAGCACCCAACACGTACATACAAACAAATATTATGTTTGTATATGCGTCGAATAATATTGTACTGTTCATGTTGGTATATTATTATATAAAGAAAGGCTGGATAGAATCTTGGGATACTGAATCATATGTCAAAGAGACGCTCAAAAAATAGCACCATATTCTTTATATCAAAGAAAAATATTTGTTATTTTGATATAGGTAGAATCTTGACTACATTTTCTAGCATTTATATAGAACCAGCGTATACAAATCTTTGTCTGGTTCTACAAATTATCATACTTAACTAATGTCAATAAATACGTGTTTGGTCGGCGAAACAATCAACAATCATATCTCCTTATTGGCTCAGTATTTATATTAAAATTATTTACTTTAATATAATTCTTAATATAATCCCTGTCTGAGTCCGAAAGTAACATCCAAGATTCTAGTTCCACTAACACTTCCAGAGACATGCAACTTTCAATAATTTTTTGTATGGATATCATACTCAATGTATCTGTTTGCATAATGCGCAGCTCCTTCAAGTGGATTAAGGGGTTTTTGTCCAATAACTTTTGGATCAAGTTGTCTGTTAAATGAACCGCAGTACCGAGATGAATAAATTCAATATTTAAACTATTTCCCAAAACAAACAACAGCTGTTCTCCAGTGCAAGTCGATACACATGTAAATCTTTTCAAGTTTCGAAATGGCAGAATTTCTAATTTGTTTGTGTACAGCGACGTATGTTGAATCAGTGTGCAATTGTACAAAGTTAAGTTCCTTAAAACGGGACACATCTGACTGATGTACATGAGAGCGTTTAAATCTATTTGATCCACATGCTCTAGATGCAAGCTAGATATGTTGCACCCTTTGACTTGAAGAAGTTGCTTGATTTGATCTGCATAGAAATCGCATGATAATAGTTTCAGATCGCATAAATCTCTCAATCCGATCAATGCCATGAGATCTCCTTGTAAGGTGTGATGAAAAACTGTCATGCTTCGGATGAAGGGGCACATTTCCACAGCTAACTGTAGATGATTCTGGGGTGCGTAGCGGCTGACGTACGTCAATAATCGGAATGGTCTTGCTTCGGAATTCGTCAGATCAATGAATTCTAAAACTTTTCCGATTTCATCACATCTGCCAATATCTTCCAGACTTTTACAATTCACTAAAAGTTTTGCAAAACCTTCAAAGGTAACAAAGGTTCTATACAATTGTATGCTCTTGAGAGATTTGAGTTTTACAATGATATTGATACTGTCGTTGTTTACACATTTTGATGAAGAAAGGTCTAGTTTTTCGATTAATTTGCAGTGTTCAGTTAAACATAGTAAAATATTATCGGTGCAATCATAATTCAAACACAAACCTTTTAATTTATGTAGGCCTTTGAGAGAGTCGATTATTGGCCCTTCCATATCGGCGGTTTTCCACCCACCAGAGAGTGAGCCCAAGTTTAAGTATTCAAGCCCAGACAACATGTGTAACTTAGAGTAGAAAACAGCGCGCATCATCTTCGGTATATTGTCTATAGAAACATAAGTAAGATATGTTGTGAAGAGAGACTCGATCATCGATACGGCCACATTCATTTTGCTTACGAATTTCCCCATTGACAAGCGGAAGCCCTGCGCCTGCTTGATTTTTTCTAACAATTCGCTCAATGCTCTGATGGTCTCTTTAGTTAATTCATTATAAACCATCCAAGGGACATTGTACGACAAGTACGTTCTTATTACTTTTATAAGTTTTCCTAGACTTGCTTGAGCACCAGAAGTATCTTTTTGAGCCAATAAACCAATGGGGACCATTTGTATTTCCGCTTGTAAAGCAATCCAATCGCCTAGACGAATTATTGCTAACGTCTCCAATTTTTGAGGCTGCTTGAATCGTGACATCGTTTCTGAAATGAGGACAGACATTATGAAGTCACCAATCGTGATATACTTAATCAACTACCTAGGAACTAAAAAATAAACCTTATGTCTTAATTAAATAAAGCATTTTTGGATAACACCCTTATGTGCGTTGTCTACTATATCCATTTGGACTAAGTGTTAGAACGTTTTTTGAATCTTCACATTTTTATTTCCATGTAAATTTGAGAACCGATCATTTCGTTCACCGTTGCTCACAAACGAAGAAACCTAGTCATAAGTACCGTCGTTTGGATATGTGAATTACCTGCGAACGGCTGCGACTAACTCTTATCAAGTTGGATGATGCTGATCATCTTCCCCCCGTATTATCTCATTGTAGTTGTAGTATAAGTATCTTAGTAATATACACACACACACACATACATATCCACGTCTCTAACGACGATAGGCAGATACTATCAATCGCCTGGAACGATTCTGACAAATCTCATATACCTACGCACTTATCAGAATGTCCGACCTTATGAATAATGTCTCCAATTTGATCTGTGGGTATACGTTATACGCGGTCTACCCATTCAACTCTACCTTACACTTTGGCTCTATAAATTTTCTTTCGTAAACCTTCTTTCATCCATCCGCTCCATGCGCCCAAAACAATAATAAAAAATTCTCATATCTCTTTCGGAGTCGACACAATCTCGGATATATTATATCTCCTCGTCACTTTACGCATAAATACAAGAAGAGAATGACAGCTACTTAGTAGAAGACCTATTTAGGCTAGAAAAGGGTGCTATAGTTGAAATTCAGAATTTGAATTATTCTTCTTATCGAACATTTACCTTCTTGTAGTTACTTACGATATGCGAAGATAACATTCTGTGTGGTATACAATTTATAATGTTGAGCTATCCACCTTCACATAAGTATAAGTCACAGCCTATTCAGAATATCATAACCCTATTGCTCCATCACGGCCAATGTAATAAGTGTTATACTATTATTGGGATGTATTGATGGATTTCTGCAATTGACTTTATTGGAAGTATCGAAACGAAAGAACTAAATATTTTCGGGACAAATATAACAGTTTTTGATTCAACTGTTTCATGCGTTTTGGTACTTCAGCATCATCCATGTAATACTGTATAAATCAAGCCTTTTTGCATTACTTACCTATGATCGGAATGGAAGTCATGTTAGGAATATCACTATTATTGTGATGTAGTTAGTCCATATATTTAATATCACCGTTTACAGTATTTTGCCACCATACAAATCAAATCTGTTTGCGAAAGTGAAAATGTGTGTTGTGAAAACAGTTGGCTGTCCGCAGCATGAATGACGACAGAGAATGTTTTCCCGAAGTCTAATTATAGCCAGCTGGTTTTAGAATTCGGGCCAATTGTACTAGCAGACATAGGAGTTAGCTAATTCCACGTAATTGCAGAATGATGACGTCTTTGAATGCCGGGCGTGTTATAATAATATTATCTTTATTCGAGGTAAATGGAGATCCGTGATGTCTACCTACCTCTCTGATGGGATTCGAGCCTAATGTGTATAAGAAAAAATAAACTACTTTATTTACTACACATATTAATAATAATAAAAATTACACGACACTACACAAAAAGAATTAACACACAAAACTAGTGCCGTGCAGTGACCTCTGCATATGCTGCAGCGCTGGTCCTCCGCCAGCACCCGAAAAGCTAGTCAATTGCCAATACATAAATATGTAAGAGTATGTATGAGAAGGTTAATGGATGTAAGTGAAACAAGAAAGATTTTTTAGGATCCTTCCAAGTGGCGATTGATTGTCTCTGCCTATTTCCACGTCCTATAGGGATTATATGTAAGTATCCTCCAGTGAGCGTCGGTAGGTATATAGAGAAAGCACACGCTAAGCTGACCAAAAGAAATAGCATGATACTTACTCTTTTATCAGTCTTTGCTAAAGGCAATGCGGCCGTTCATTGTCAAATGTTTAGTCCAAGTTAAACTTTAGGACTGTTTGAAAACTATTAATCCTAACTAATAAATTTTATTTCGTTTCTGATGTCCGATATTATTAAAAATTATTTTATGGGTGTATGTAGTGAATTACTAGGGACGGAGATTTAAAAACCGAAAGTTCGTTACGTATAGATAGTACTGTAGGTTCTACAGTACTTCCTATGAGTAGTAATATTTTAATCGTACAGTATAGGATAAGAATATTTTTTTGTAAGTTTCAAAACTTTTCTGTACATTTCCGAAACACAGTTTTTATATAGGTGGAAAACATCGCAGTGTTATCGACTTCTTCTGCGGACTAAATAAAAGCCAGCGTCATGTAAATTTACCTGCCACTGGTACGAGTGCTGGTTATATGGTTAAAAATAAGTACGATTTTGTTATATATAATCTTTTACACAATTGCAAAGCTGGACGTTGATTACCTTGCAAGGAATTATGGTTGTGATGTAAATGCTGTGGTATGGTAATGAAAAAGATTTTATGAAGAATAATATTTATTCAAATATTTATATAGAGTATAAAAACAAATTACAAAGACTTAATTAATGATCTATGTATCTACTTAATGCAAAAATTGATTAACATTTCTACGGAGATCTCACAATATTCTTAGGCATACGTGTACTCCGATGAATAAGTACTAGCAGACTTATATAACTAACCAATCTTATTGTTTGTACTTATAACTCTTCATGTTTGACTTTTTTCTTTTGCGGATACGCCCAAAACTCCGAGGGTAGGCCTTTGACGTCGCGTTCGCGTTTCGCAAAAGCTGAAAATGATGACACGCAGTTGCCAACGAAGTAGTTCGCTTGACCCAATATAGCCAGGTCTACATGCGGTTGAGATTCTGGCAGTTTCACAGGTTTAATATTCAAATTTACAAATGCGGCTTTTATTTCTCCCAGCATGTGATTTGCATCTGACGCCACAAATATGTATTTGACACCTTGGACTTTCTTAACGACACGTTTCAGTTGCCTGTAACAAACACACAAATCTCTAGAATCTGTTGGTGCACATATAATTTTTATCACAATACTAAGGATATGAAGGATCTGAATTTAAAGAAATCATACTAATTTGAGGAACATGTCAGCAGCTGTACATGGCGACATTGAGAACTGCCTGTCATATTCCGTGTTTTATGCTGGAAACTTGGTTCAATGAACCTAAAATTGAAGAGATTGACCAAGCTTTTGATATAATTTATTGTAGCAAATTTTTCTGTAGTTACTATAAATAAATAAGAAATAAAATTACAATAATTGCTATTATACAAAGAACTTACTTTATAATAGTGTTTTTGTCTGGTAAACACATAGTAAAAGTGAGGGGCCCTCTTTCATTATTATATCCAATACACTGAGGTGAAGAGAACAGACTACTGGTGCTTCTCACATGCTCACATGCTTTCTCCCAGTCTTTGCCATTTCTTAAATGAATGCCTATAAAACTTCCCCCTGATAAATTATTCTTAATAAATGCTTTTGCTAGATTTGAAATATGGTCACTCCATTTTAGATATTTCTGTAACTCTAAATTTTCTTTCTGCACTGGAAAACTTGCTGGGGCTCCTACAATGAAAAGCATAAAATTTCATTATACAAAGACAGACTATTAACCCTTCAGGTTCAGGTTTTCATATCCATAATCGTGTAGGTAGTAATTCTATGGACACCTCAAACCCATATGTTGACCAGATAGTCAGTACTCAATATGAGTGACAGGTGGTAACCTATATATAGCACTAACTATGAGTATTACCTGTTTGGGGAACAGGTAGGTGTCCTCATAATGTTTTCCCTCACCATAGTATTTGATTCATTTTGCAACTGTTCTCATCAAACTTAATTTCCATTGGTGCATGCTCAGGCGGGATTTGAGCCCTATACCCAATGATACAGACTCAAGCCCTGAACAATGGTAAATTAGGAGGTATTTGTGTAAAAAATCTACGTTGAAAATCACAATCAAGATTTCAATTGAGTCTGTTTTCAATGTATAATTCAGAAGTCACCTACATATAATAAATGATAGTTGCGGCAAATATGTTAGAGGAAACATTTGTTCATCCCCAAAGGGATGAATGGTTATAAGTGAATTACTAGGCATAACAGTTTTGGCACATAAAGTTTTTTTGTGTCTCATATTGTGTCAGTAAATACTTGAATTTTATATGATACATCAAGGTTAGTCCTTACAAGATTGTATGAATAACATATTAAATTTGTTACTTTACTTTGTTTTTAAAATAAAGTTAACACGTAAAGTTAAACTTAATACTAACTAAGATACTAACCAGTGAAAGCAATAACTGGCCACTCAGTGATGGGATAGCGCTCATTCCATTTCTGCATCATTTCAGGCCGATGAGCATCATAATTTAATGGACCATAGAATTCTGAATCCACAAAGTCTATTTCATAGGTGTCCCAAAATGAAGAGAATGGATTACCCAATTTAGCATTGCAGCTGTTTTCAACATCTCCCATTCTATGCATATAGCAAAATGCTATATGTTTCTCTTTGGGCCATATATCTGGAGCTAGATTTTTCATAAAATCTTCCATTGTCATTACTCTGTGATATTCCAGCAAAGGATCTACCTGAAAATATTGATTGAATGGAACCTGTGTTGATTTAGGTTCTGCATATTTATATTCCACCCAGGCTGGCAGTAAAAGAGTACGGTTAATTCCTTTACTAAATGCGAGTGCCCCTAAGAAATGATCAGCTTGATTACCAAAACGGCCTGAAAAGACATAAAACCAATAATTGTAAATGAAGTTAATTCACTAGTCTAAGTTGAATGCTGAATTAAAACTTACCCATACAAGGACAGTAAGTCACATATCCTTCATTATTATAACCATGAATTTCCGTGAATGCAATTACTATATAAAAAACACGAAGAATCATACTTGTCTTGCTGTAGTAACTGAAACCGAATTGAATTATAGTTCCTAGTCTAATATTAAAATTATGAATTAAACTCCCATTCGATTTGACCGTAAAATTTGATGCAAATAGAAACAAATTATAATATATTATATTCTAATTTAAAATTATCTTAACTTTGTTCAATGTATTGTTCTTTCTCTCACATTCACAGCCGGCACTTGTTGTTGTGGAAGTTTTGACAGCTCTATGGCAGATCTTGAATTTTGAATCAGAGTTTATTCGGCTCACTGAACAGTGTCACTTGTTTTCTCTATCGTCATGTCAGTTGTCACTTAGAGTACCCGCCACATACGGTGGCAGTAGCCAAACTTGGAACTAAATTTGACGTTTCCGCCATTGCGTGTTATTTTGTATGAAAAGTAAATTTAGTATTACCAGCGTTGTGTTTTTTGCCCACTCTTTGTAATTTTTATGTTTGTTAAGGGTGATTATAATAAATTGATTTCCGGAGTTTCTTGTTAGTTCTTCTCCAAGCTAGGGTCTCCGCTGATCTAACCTCGGTAAAAAATATGTAAAGACAATGCTCAGTGCCATGTTTGAAATAATAGTTTTAAGAGATTCGCGATTTATACTCATGATATAAGATATAAGGGTGTGTATAAGATTGATTGCAGCTGTGGGAAATCCTATGTCGAACAGACTAAACGGTCTATTGCGGACAGAGTGAAGGAACACATAATATATGTAATATATAATAAGAAGGATAAGTCCCGTTAATTATTAATCATGTTTGAAATAGTATAATAAACATATTTTGACTTTGATATATTAATTTGTTTTATTTGAGTTTATAGCTCTGCAACCAAAGATCGTTACAAATGAAACCTATAATGTTTCGAGCCGTATGGCACAGTGAGTGCTAGTTTTGGCGTGTTTACTGGTAACACTGAATTACGCGACTGTGGCGACGCCTCCAACTGCCACCGTATGTGGCGCGATCTCTACTGTCAGGGGTAGAGATCCCGCCACATAAGCTGGCAGTAGCCAAACTTGGAACTAAATTTGACGTTTCCGCAATTGCGTGTTATTTTGTATGAAAGGTAAATTTAGTATTACCAGCGTTGTGTTTTTTGCCCACTCTTTGTAATTTTTATGTTTGTTAAGGGTGATTATAATAAATTGATTTCCGGAGTTTCTTGTTAGTTCTTCTCCAAGCTAGGGTCTCCGCTGATCTAACCTCGGTAAAAAATATTATGTAAAGACAATGCTCAGTGCCATGTTTGAAATAGTTTTTTTAATTTATACTTAGATCATAAGATAACTTTCAAAGAGAGCTTGTGATATTTATAATTTTGAATATATTATGGCAGATGGAGGCGTCGCCGCAGTTGCATAATTCACTGTTGCCAGTAAACACGCCAAAACTAGCAATCACTGTGCCATACGGCTCGATACATTATAGGTTTCATTGTAACGGTCTTTGGTTGCAGAGCTATAAACTCAAATAAAACAAATTAATATATCAAAATCAAAATTCAAAATATTTTTAGACCGTTACAAATGAAACCTATAATGTATCGAGCCGTATGGCACAGTGAGTGCTAGTTTTGGCGTGTTTACTGGTAACACTGAATTACGCGACTGTGGCGACGCCTCCAACTGCCACCTTATGTGGCGGGATCTCTATAATGATGGGTAGAGTACCCGCCACATAAGGTGGCAGTTGGAGGCGTCGCCACAGTCGCGTAATCCAGTGTTGCCAGTAAACACGCCAAAACTAGCACTCACAGTGCCATACGGCTCGATACATTATATTGAGGTTTCATTTGTAACGATCTTTGGTTGCAGAGCTATAAACTCAAATAAAACAAATTAATATACCAAAGTCAAAAGTCAAAATATTTTTATTCAAAATAGGCCCTATCATAAGCTCTCTTTGAAAGTTATTTTATGATCTAAGTACAAATTAAAAAAACTATATATTGACAAAAGGAATATATATGAGTGAAGTGGAAGGGCGGTTACGTAGGGGCCGGCCTAATAAGACATATATGTAACAGTCAGATAGACGCTATATTGAAAAAAGGTGACGTTAGGAGTACCTATAACCGCCGAGAGTGTATTAGAGAATGTATGAATGTCAATGAAGCAAAAGTGGTCTGTCAGGATCGGGACAAATGGGGATCCGTGATCTCTGCCTACCCCTCTACAGGGAATCAGGCGTGATGTGTATGTATGTATGTAAAAAAACTATTTCAAACATGGCACAGAGCATTGTCTTTACATATTTTTACCGAGGTTAGTTCACCAACCATTTCGGCTGCTCAAGATGCCACGTCATGAAGACCACGACCGCTCTGATAAGAGCGTAACGATTGAGAAGAAGAAGTTCAGCGGAGACCCTTGGAGAAGAACTAACAAGAAACTCCAGAAATCAATTTATTATAATCACCCTTAACAAACATAAAAATTACAAAGAGTGGGCAAAAAACACAACGCTGGTAATACTAAATTTACCTTTCATACAAAATAACACGCAATGGCGGAAACGTCAAATTTAGTTCCAAGTTTGGCTACTGCCACCTTATGTGGCGGGTACTCTAGCTAGAGATCCCGCCACATAAGGTGGCAGTTGGAGGCGTCGCCACAGTCGCGTAATTCAGTGTTACCAGTAAACACGCCAAAACTAGCACTCACTGTGCCATACGGCTCGATACATTATAGGTTTCATTTGTAACGGTCTTTGGTTGCAGAGCTATAAACTCAAATAAAACAAATTAATATATCAAAGTCAAAATATGTTTATTAAACTATTTCAAACATGATTAATAATTAACGGGACTTATCCTTCTTATTATATATTACATATATTATGTGTTCCTTCATTCTGTCCGCAATAGACCGTTTAGTGTGTTCGACGTAGGATTTCCCACAGCTGCAATCAATCTTATACACACCCTTATATCTTATATCATGAGTATAAATCGCGAATCTCTTAAAACTATTATTTCAAACATGGCACTGAGCATTGTCTGTTTGTATTTTTTACCGAGGTTAGATCAGCGGAGACCCTAGCTTGGAGAAGAACTAACAAGAAACTCCGGAAATCAATTTATTATAATCACCCTTAACAAACATAAAAATTACAAAGAGTGGGCAAAAAACACAACGCTGGTAATACTAAATTTACCTTTCATACAAAATAACACGCAATGGCGGTAACGTCAAATTTAGTTCCAAGTTTGGCTACTGCCACCTTATGTGGCGGGATCTCTAAGGTTATTTGTTATTATTTTGCCTTTGGTCGCCAGCCACAAACTAATAAATTAGAGTGGAAGCGAAACTAAATATAGTTATATTGTCACCCAGTGTTTACTTAATATTTCCACTGTAAAGATATACTTTATTTACAGCACATTTAAGTAAATGTTTTTTGGTAATTACATACAATAAATATTTTAATATTATAAATATTAAAAAGTTATAGGAAATTACTAATTTTGTTCTTTATTACAGACTCAAAATATTGTCACCTGGTCTTCAGATAAATATGTAATGTGCAACATTTACAACAAGCATATTAAAATAACAAATCTTTCTATGGTTATCTGAATTCAAGTGTCTTTAGTTAAAAAAATTTAAAGTAGATAATCATGGCTAGCACGCTATTGGCGCCAGTGAAATCTGAACTCGAGATTTTGGAAAACTCTATGTCTGAGGATGATCCTAATTCCAATATCCAATTGGCCTCAGAGGTGGGTACTGAACCTCGTTGGGGCCCAAGGCACAAGGGTGCTCAGGAATTAGCAGATTTGTATAGCCCGGGTAAGTAAAGCGTATCCTACTACTATTATTTATTTCATTGTTAATTAATTGAAATTTAGAAATAACATTCAAATTGTGAAACATGTCTCTTTTATGATGTGAGAAAATAGTGAGGCCTTCTTGCGAATAGGTAATAGTCAGTGCCTTAACTCAGTGATATGGAACATCACCTGGCATATTGAATCACTTCATTTTAAGGTTAATTACTTCTTTTATAAACCCTGTTAACCCTGTCAATGTGTTAACATAATTTTTTATTTGTTTTAGGGAAACGCCTACAGGAGTGGGTTTGTGTGGTGGTGTGCTGCTCCCTTTGTGTTGTGGCTGGCATATTAATATGTGTTCACATTCGGTTTGATGCCTACCTACTTCTATCAATATTTGCTGGGGTCCTAACTGCAGACTTTGCATCGGGATTAGTGCATTGGGCTGCAGACTCTTGGGGTGCAGTTGATCTGCCTGTTATTGGAAAGGTGAGTTTCTATTTCTGTTCATAGTTTGTTGATGAGTAATATCACAACTGTCAGTGCCTTAAAATGTTTATGTTTTTAAATAATGGCTATCTACTCTAAATATAAAACTTCCTTCTGCTGATAGGGCTGTGATTTCACAAAAAGTATTTAGTTGTCTTATTTTTTAAGTTATCAAACAGGCAAGCAGAAATTTGCTAGGTTATTCTTGGTAGACAAACATAAAAGATTATCATAGCAAAAGATAAGCAATGTTGATATAGATAACATCGACAACTATAACCTGAAATGCCCTTCATCTATTTATTATTAAAATAATACTGTACTTTTTCTTTCTGCCAAGTAGAAGTGCACACAATTATTAATGCATTATGTCAACATATTACCATATATTAATTTTAACCTATGTTTTTACATTCTTCTAGTAATTTACATACTCATATGCATGGATTTCTATTCCTAGCCCACCTAGGTGTGCATTTCCATTAACAATAGTAGTATGTATTTGTTAAATGTTAAGTTAAACATTATAAGGCAATCATTTTGTATTTTTTGTTCTAAATTCAATATCATTATTCAGATTTTTTAAGATATACTATTTTAATAATAATAATAATAATCCTTTATTATTATTATTATCCTTTATTATTATATTTTAGTATGTATTTTATTCTTTGAATATGAGTACACCTTTAAAGGTATGCTAATATATACTATATGTACATTTTCAAATAAACCTGTAATCTTGTGCTGGTTTTAAGTTTGAATAATTTTACCAAATTCCACCCATCCTGAGTAGATAAAGCCAGGGCACTAGTATGTATCTGATAGTTGTAAAAATCATGAATGTTAGAACTTTAAAAAAAATACTACTAATAATAATGTTATTCTTTCGTGCTTTTTGATAAAGAGGACTTACGATAAATTAAATGAATTTCGTTTGATAATTATCTTATACTTAATGATTAATGGCTTACAATGATGTAAACATATCATTTGATAAACATTTGAAAATATCGTGAATCTATGACGAATCTACGTCCCTTTCTGACTATAAAAATCCTTTGCCACGATGTCTATAAGCTAAATACGGTTGCAGTATTGCTGCTGCAAAAAAGATGCGATTAATCGATTTCGGATGAGCAAGAGACGAAAAATAACGTAACATAATCAATGTAACTTGATAACTAAAAATAACTTGATATAACGTCTCGATACGCTACGCTGTCACTAATGCGTAGCTGTGTATGATTGAACGTGCAAATATTGTATTACTTAAACTTCAGAAAATCACTTGTACTCGTATAATGAACAACGAGATTTATTTGTGTTATCCAAATTTAGTTCAATAAATCCTCTGACTTAGTTCGATCAGCGATAAACAAACAAAAACCTTATCATTTATAGTAAATCATTATTATTAATTTCTCAGTTATGGAGCAATTTATTACAAATATTATAGTATTCTTTACAAATGAATGAGTAAGTTTAAAATCCAATGTAGTTGTTTGTTTTTTTGCTTTGAGTTAAGGTAATAGCTGTGGTAATAGTTAGTCCCTAGTTTAAAAGTACATAAGTGGATATATGACTACGAGTAATATTACTTAATGGCCAACACCTGTTGTATTTCACACAACTATAAATTATTATAAAATGATTATCGATCACTTACTTTCATGAATAAGCCCTTTTATCACTGCAAATAATTTGTAATTTTATTTACATTTTAATGACTTTGTTTTAGTTATTATTTAGCGTTTTAAATGTGGAATGCAGCAGTTTAGTTTACTTAGCAAAAACATTGAAGGAAACCTCAGAAACCAAAAACGACAATCCCGCACCCAGCAACCAGTGAATTGACTTGCTCTATTACGTTTTTGTGTAAAGTATACACTCAGTAAAAAAGTAATCTTCGCTGGCATTATGGCGAAAAAAATCTTGAAATTAGCTTGTTATAAATTTTATTGTATGTTGAGCACACTAAAGAGATTAACAGTGATTACATTTAAACTCACACGTTTGAACAATGAAATCGTAAACAAAGGAAGCAAATCTGCGTATTCAAATAAACAACTACTCTTTCAACAGATAATGCACATGGATTGAGTCTCCAGCTACATTAGTAAAATTACGAGATTACGAATCAATTTAAATTGATGTACTATCTGTTAACAAATGAGAAAATAAATCTCACTGGAAATATTGGTCTGGGACGTGTCGTGATTATTCGTATTCGTAATTATTATATCGGATTTACATTGTTCTTCTGGCTCTGACGATGAATTTTATAATAAGTATTCCATAAATTCTCTAAGTCGATTCTTATTTAATCCATTTTTCTGTACCATTCCTGATCTGTTTCTTGTATTAAAACATTCTACAAAATCTTTCCCTTTGGCGTCACCATGTAATTACAACCTAATTCATAGTGGTGTGGTGTGGTAGTCCATAGCCCAATAAAGTTTACGCCAGCTAGTAAGTGGTCCCTAAGTCAAGAATTGAAATTGTTCTTGAATGTGGGTATCATATCTCCGCCCCAGTCAGAACGTATACTCGTGAAATTAATTAAATAATATTACAAGTATTTGTTACATTGTTTAGTTAATTTCTTATTCATTCGAACGTCAAATGAGTCCTTGGGCTTTGGTAATGTGTTAATAAGACGTATATACGTACAATATGTGAAATGTAACATATGGCTTGATACGTTGTCCGCGTCATGAATTAAGGTTTTACGAGTTAATTGAAAAATTGCGCGTCAGTCGATTCAACTTGAATTTGTGGTCATTGCTCGCTGTTGATGTGTTGTAGACCCTTGCTTTATTAAATAAATTTTGATTATACAAATGATACCATAATCATACACTTCACGACTTGTTTATTTAACAAACTCCCTTTTTATATTGTTGCGGGGTAGTCCGAGGTTTGAGTATCCATCTCCGAAATTTCGAAGGCCTTCGAATCCGTGGCCTGTAGCTTCCAAAAGACTATAACGGAAGTGTTTACAAATACTTCATTTTTCGGTACTATTCTGAGACAATATTTAGAGTAACGATAAAAAAAAAACTTTATTCACCGTGCATACTTTTACATAGGCTGACTGACTGATCAGTTGCAAATGCTTTGTTGTTTCAGAATTTCATACGCCCATTCCGTGAACACCATATTGACCCAACATCGATAACTCGTCACGACTTCATAGAAACGAACGGGGACAATTTCGCCGTGATCATTCCGGTCCTGGCGAGGATCGTTTGGCAGCTCACCACATACGACAGTGACTCCATCGACAAGTACTACCACTGGATCGCGTTCTGGTATTTCGGCTGCATATTTGTCGCTCTCACTAATCAGGTGATTCTTTTATTTATTGTGGAATATAATCGTATCATGTAAAGTGATTAGGTATAAAACAATGATACTGATGATGCAATGTACAAGTACTACTAGACGGCTCGTTACTAATTTGTTTTTGTTAGTATGAATATTAGTTGAGGTATTGGTTTTATAACACGTATAATATAAAGAGCACATTATGCAATAAGTTAAAAAATCGTATTACCCTATCCACTGTTTAATATCATACCATTGCCTATTTCATGTCAGATCCACAAATGGTCGCACACGTACTTTGGGCTGCCGACTTGGGTGACGCTGTTGCAGCAATGGCACGTGATCCTGCCTCGGCGGCACCATCGCATCCATCATGTGGCACCGCACGAGACCTACTTCTGCATCACCACGGGGTGGCTCAACTGGCCTCTGGAAAAGATGCGCTTCTGGTCCACCCTCGAGTTCATGATAGAGAAGGCGACAGGTTGCCGCCCGCGAGCCGACGATCTCAAATGGGCCCAAAAAAGGACATAGCTATGTGCATCGCTTCATTTACTGTCAATTAGATACGCTATAATTCGTCCATATTGAGCTGAATTTACGTGCAGCTTGTAAATTGATAATATTTTAATGTCATATTTTAACTAGTGTGAATAACAGCTAGCTTTATACGATTTTTGATGACGTAGGAGTACGAATATTATTAGCATTAAATCAGAGTCTGACAATAATTGGAATTAGTGGTATATATACCTATCTGATACAAGCGCCATTAAAATGTAAAACTATAATACAGAGTATTTTCGAAATTACGTATTATATCATAAATATTTATAGATAACATTTACAGTTACCACGTATGTGTAATGAAAGAACTACAACTCTCATTGTTTTAACAGACTCGCTATATTCTTATTAAGTCTAGACGTTTTTGCGAAGAATAAGGCTGATAATGTATGTACATTCGCATACAAGGTTTTAACTATATACCAAAGATATTATAAAATATTTTTAGCTAAGTGCCATTTAAACGCTTCGCTACTAAAGCTGTGAATGCGAAGAAACAACTGCAGTCGAAGTTGACGTTCCAAGACATAAATGCTATGAAAGGAGGCCAGCGATTTTTCGCTGCTGCTCAAAATTAAAATACTAACTCATCGAAACTAAAGTTGGTATTTTTAGTATTTATGCCTAGACAGTCCCAAAATTCTTGTAATAAGTATACTTTTAATGTTTGGATACAGTATTGAAAAAAGTCTATATCTACCTCGTAACTTTACAGTTTCCAATTCAAGATAATACAGAAATAAATTCACCAAATGGCACTTATTTGTACTGTTTGAGATTCACCCCTCGTTGATGTTATATTGCTTAGCACAATATTTTATACATATCGCATGGAGTCACGTCGTTAAATAATTTAAACATATTTATATTTTTAATCAGATATTTTGACTGCAACGATTCGGTTTTGGAGTAGATAAGGCTAGTGGTTTGTTTTAATTTATCATATATTTTGCAACAAATAGGTTTAGGTGTATGTCGCGGTCGTGCCAGGAGAGTTGAGGCTAAGATATAATGTAGGCTGTAAGAAAGACGCGATGGCGTTCTCATTAGGCGCTGCGACCTTTTGTGGATATATTATCTAAATTATCTTATTCATCAATTGTTATTATGTTATGCAACTGTTATACATAACATGGATTACAGCATGAGATGACATTGCATTGGGAATAGTCCGTATATTTTGCCTAAACTCTCTTAGCAAGGTCGTTATTTTAGATCAATTATTATTTATATAACGTTAGTAAGCTTAATTTGTGGTGGTGATATTAAATATTTATAGCCTTTTAAATTATTGTGCACAAATGACACGAATGTGCCTATCATTATTCTAGTTGATTGCTTTAATGAAAATAAAGTTATATTTTTTCACTTTTTACGTAAAAAAGCAAGAATTTTATTATTTAATTTTATTATAAACAAGGATTAATTAAGAGTATTTAGCAAATTATGAGTTTAGTCAATGACGTATATTTTGAATATTTTAACAGAACATACTCGTTAAAAATGAAATATTGTTTTATTTTTGTACATATATAGTATTTTATAATATGTTTTATTTGTTGACTCGTAACTATGTAGGTGGTGCTGTTATATAGGCGGTTAATAGGTATTATTAAGTTATTCATATTATTTCGTACAAATACCGTTTATAACTGCAAAGTTTTTTATCACCATATTGCAATGCGTGTACGCAAATATTTTGCTGTTAGATTAATTATTCACGTTAGTTGCCTTGTAGATATAATATGTATTAAAAGGGTGTAATATAACTATAAAACACAGGGCTTATAATTATTTATACAATAGCTGTGGTGTAGCTTTTAATTAGAAGTAAAACAAGTTTATGTTATTTCACTTGTGCCTTAAATATAATAAAAGCAAAGCTCAACGGAATTAATGTTTACCATGGAGATGTTTATGTTTCTTTTAAAATGCAATAATAATTAATTATATGTATTTGAATGTATGTTGGTTGTTTTCATTGTAAACCCTCGATCTGTGAATTAGGTCGCCGCCGCGTCAACTATTTGGATACATAGGTAAATCGAATTCCAATTTTTTGTATCTATTATATCAGTCAGCAGTAAACTAATAAATATTCATTCACGTCCATTAATCTCTTTCAGGGTGGACACGACCGTATAGAGACTATAATCTCTCCTAACTTTTTAACATGAAATTTGAATTTTGTGATGTTATATGGAACATTGGTTACAGGTTGCTAGCCCATAGACATAATATTCCATTGACCCATAGTCACCTCCTACGAATATGCCTGGTAGAAAGGCAGATAGTTGGCATCAGTTTTACGTTCCAGACTAGCGCGGCACTAATATTATAAAAATGTATTTTTAAAACGTCATTCAATTCCTCCCGGTTTTATATAAATACATATCATGGATCTCTATTGGTCTCAATCTTGACAACAATCCGCTTTTGCGTCTTACGCACTCGGCGGTTATAGCTAATTTTATCTTCACCCTTTCTCTTTCGGGCGTAATCATTATTAAAACTATATCTACACTCTCTACTTCCAAACGACAACGCTTCACCGTTTATCATGTTCGGTACAACAATTCAAGTCATTTGAAGAAACTAAAACAAAGAAGAAGTTTGAGTGTATTTAATCGACTAAGCCAGAAAAGAAATCTGAAGCATTCTGCAGATTACTAGACGGCAAATTGTTCGTCATATCTCTTCGCTTATTTTGTTTCTTGTTGAGGTCAATCATTGAGTCGATAGATTCGAAGTAGGATATGTTCCAAAACCGCACATCGTTGTCATGGGAACAGGACGCTAACAAGCTTCCGTCGTGGCTTATGTCCAGCCTTTCTACGGGCAAGGAATGTTGGCCCACTACCCCGAGTTGTCGTTGGGGGAACAAATGAGTGGCGCGCAACACCCCCTCTTCACCGGACGTGACAACAATGTTCTCCGTAATGGGGATCATACACGATATAGAGCTCTTGTTGCAAAGGTACTCGTCGCTGTGTAGGCCGAACTCTTTCCAGTTGAACATGTACAGCTTGCCCTTGGAGGAGCCGGCTAGCAATTTCGTCTCAGTCCGGAACAGACCGAGACAGGTCAGCTCTGAGTCGTAGTCTTCTGATTTTGCGTAGATTTTACTGAAACAAAATGGACGGAATAGAAGGTTACTACTATTCGAATTAAAGTTAGAGTCATTGAGAATTAAATGAAATAGATAATTTGTAAAGGGAAGATATATATTTTTTTTTAATGTAATCAGGTCCATAATTTTGGGAATATGGTATAAAAATAGTTTTATAACCGTAATGACTGTATACCATCTTAGACAGATCTTTGGGTTATTTGAAAAGAGCGTAAAGTGAAAAGGCGGTTCTAACTTAGATTTTTGGGAAAGTGTGCATATAAAAGGCGACAAGGGTGATTACTGCTCGCTTCCTGTGACTGACGATACATGGAGGTGATAAACGTGAAATATTACACATTTATATGTCTTACTGCACAGTGAAAACAAATTATCATTCATGTACAATTTTATACAATGTTTATAAAAAAACTTATAAACATTACTCACTTTCCCTTGAGATCAAGTGTGGTTAGAATGCCGTCTCCTCCTGCACATACCAAATATTTTTGTGCTTCATTCGTTATCATATCGGCTACATATTCTTCACCAATTTTAAAAGTTAAAACAGGCTCTGGTTTTCTGACATCCCATTTTTTAACTGTACCGCCATCATCACCTGAAATAATTGATTGCCATTTTAGTTATCCATTAGGTTTTTCAGGGCAAGGGAGTCTTTACACAACATCAATGAGGAAGAGAATCATTTGTTATAACTAATATTCTGTGTATTATGACATGTTGCCATTTTCAACTTTTTTATTATTATTTGATGAAACTGTTACTTTTATATTGAAAAAGCTACTTTTATAGGAATTACTGTTTCTAAAGTATTTTACCTGTGACTAAGTGATTTGAACCTAAACATTTGAGGGAATATATTGGTTCTTCATGTGCATTTTCAAAACAGTGCTTCAATTTTCCTGTTTCCACATCTGTAGCCATGATTGATTTATCCTGCAATAGACAGCAACAATAAACAAATTATCTTCAGTTAATTATTAATACTAGGACTCTGATTAATTGTGACATAACAGACATTATAATAGCATTAGATTCAGTGCGATACTTGTCATTAAAACAATGTTTTTGTAATTTATATACAAACACTAAAGCTAAGTTAACTAAAACAACCAAGTTGAATAGCAAAGATAAATAATAGTTATAATGAATAACAACATAAGATTTACCTTAGAAACAGACAAAAGGGTTTTCCCTGACTCCTCAAACTCTACAGCCCTGCAGGCCTTTACATGAGCTTCAATTGTATTTAATAACTTGTTTTCCTCATTGCTATACTCATAGAGCATAATATCGCCAAGGATGTTGGCTATGGCTATTATATCTCTGTCAGGATGAAATGATATATCTACAATAAAGTCTTCAGAGGCAATGAATGGAGGATGGTCTCTGTTTTTGTTCTTCTCCGCTTTGATAGCTTTGATTACAGGGTCGTCGTCATCTGAGTTTTCATTATCACTTTGCTCCTTGCTCTCCTCTGCTTTTGCATTCTCACTTTCATCAAGTTCCTCATCACTTTCAGACATATCCTCACTTTCGCTGTCATCATCAGAGGCAACTGAGGAAAAATTTTAAGTAATTTTTTTTATTACATAATAACATAACATGCAATTTGAACTAGGACCTCTAATGAGAAGCCAGAAGTCCTTTCCATTAGGCTACAGCAGCTTTATTTATTACAAATTAGCGAGCATATTACCAATTAGGTACATTTTCATGTCAAAGTTCAAATCAAATGCAAACATAGTATAGGCACGTATAGGTATTTATGTATCACCTTCACACCAAGATAAAGAGAGACATTTTTCCAAAGGGACGATAGTCACCATTGGATTTCAAAATGGGTTTCTCATAAGACTGAACCACTTGCCTACAATTAGGTACTGATTATCTGTAAAGTTCAATGCAGCCATAAATGAACTTCTTGGTGTATATTGAAGTTTTAATGAAAACATCTAGTGACTACCCTGCTAGAGTACAAAAGTTGTCTTATATTTTCATATTAATAAATTTATGAATATTACCTAAATCAATACCTCCAGGTATTAAATCTTCGCTCATATCACTATCTGAATCATCCTCATGTTTTTTGAATGTAAATGTCATTTTTGCACCTTTTCTTGTCACCTTGGATAATTTATTCTGTAATCCTAAAGCAACAAGAAAACTAAAAATTTTCAATGCAAATTTTAATAAAATACAAATTATGTATTGAAATACATACATTGTAAATAATATACACAAAAGTTTCCTACTGAAAGCTGTGTTTACAAATAAGTCTTATGTAGGTTTTTAAGTAATAAGGTATGCAATTACTAAATTTGGAACACTTGCTTATGATAAGGTGAAGAATCTATCTAATATTTATAATTTATATTATTTAAAATTTCCTACATATACGTACTTACTTAAAGTTGATGGTTATAAACAAATTATATCAAAATAGCATTTGTTGATGCTGATATTCTTTCGCCACAATATATAGCTACCACTATTAATCGTCGAATAACACTATAATAATTAATGCACTACTAAATTGATATAATATTTTTATCTCCACTAGACAAAATCCAGGTGTTTACAGAAGTGGTTGAGATTTGGTAAATATAAATTAACCTAGACTTTAATCTGACGTCGATTATGTTCTACGTATATTTGTGTGAGGGTATTGTGATATTACTTACCCAACTGTGATATTTAAGTATTTTTCTATATTGATATGAGACTGAATTTTAGGTTAGATAAATACCTAATTCTATAATATTGTTTAGTTCTATTTTTTTATTTTCCTGAAGAGTTTAGAGACTTCAACATAGAGTACCCGCCACATAAGGTGGCAGTTGGAGGCGTCGCCACAGTCGCGTAATCCAGTGTTGCCAGTAAACACGCCAAAACTAGCACTCACTGTGCCATACGGCTCGATACATTATATTGAGGTTTCATTTGTAACGATCTTTGGTTGCAGAGCTATAAACTCAAATAAAACAAATTAATATACCAAAGTCAAAAGTCAAAATATTTTTATTCAAAATAGGCCCTATCATAAGCTTTCTTTGAAAGTTATTTTATGATCTAAGTACAAATTAAAAACTATATATTGACAAAAGGAATATATATGAGTGAAGTGGAAGGGCGGTTACGTAGGGGCCGGCCTAATAAGACATATATGTAACAGTCAGATAGACGCTATATTGAAAAAAGGTGACGTTAGGAGTACCTATAACCGCCGAGAGTGTATTAGAGAATGTATGAATGTCAATGAAGCGAAAGTGGTCTGACAGGATCGGGACAAATGGGGATCCGTGATCTCTGCCTACCCCTCTACAGGGAATCAGGCGTGATGTGTATGTATGTATGTAAAAAAACTATTTCAAACATGGCACTGAGCATTGTCTTTACATATTTTTACCGAGGTTAGTTCACCAACCATTTCGGCTGCTCAAGATGCCACGTCATGAAGACCACGACCGCTCTGATAAGAGCGTAACGATTGAGAAGAAGAAGTTCAGCGGAGACCCTTGGAGAAGAACTAACAAGAAACTCCAGAAATCAATTTATTATAATCACCCTTAACAAACATAAAAATTACAAAGAGTGGGCAAAAAACACAACGCTGGTAATACTAAATTTACCTTTCATACAAAATAACACGCAATGGCGGAAACGTCAAATTTAGTTCCAAGTTTGGCTACTGCCACCTTATGTGGCGGGTACTCTAGAGATCGCGCCACATAAGTTAGCAGACGGCAAACTTGGAACTAAATTTGACGTTTCCGCCATTGCGTGTTATTTTGTATGAAAGGTAAATTTAGTATTAACAGCGTTGTGTTTTTTGCTCACTCTTTGTAATTTTTATGTTTGTTAAGGGTGATTATAATAAATTGATTTCCGGAGTTTCTTGTTAGTTCTTCTCCAAGCTAGGGTCTCCGCTGAACTAACCTCGGTAAAAAATATGTAAAGACAATGCTCAGTGCCATGTTTGAAATAATAGTTTTAAGAGATTCGCGATTTATACTCATGATATAAGATATAAGAATGTGTATAAGATTGATTGCAGCTGTGGGAAATCCTACGTCGGACAGACTAAACGGTCTATTGCGGACAGAGTGAAGGAACACATAATATATGTAATATATAATAAGAAGGATAAGTCCCGTTAATTATTAATCATGTTTGCAATAGTTTAATAAACATATTTTGACTTTGATATATTAATTTGTTTTATTTGAGTTTATAGCTCTGCAACCAAAGACCGTTACAAATGAAACCTATAATGTATCGAGCCGTATGGCACAGTGAGTGCTAGTTTTGGCGTGTTTACTGGTAACACTGAATTACGCGACTGTGGCGACGCCTCCCACTGTCACCTTATGTGGCGCGATCTCTACAATTTGAAAAAGCAGTGAATTTAACAGTGTAAATTCTAATATAAATATCACCTAACCAGATCTATAGTCCTGTGACTGAACGATTTTTTACTTTCAATACTATAAATATTATTGCATTATTAGAGATCGCGCCACATACGGTGGCAGTTGGAGGCGTCGCCACAGTCGCGTAATTCAGTGTTACCAGTAAACACGCCAAAACTAGCACTCACTGTGCCATACGGCTCGAAACATTATAGGTTTCATTTGTAACGATCTTTGGTTGCAGAGCTATAAACTCAAATAAAACAAATTAATATATCAAAGTCAAAATATGTTTATTATACTATTTCAAACATGATTAATAATTAACGGGACTTATCCTTCTTATTATATATTACATATATTATGTGTTCCTTCACTCTGTCCGCAATAGACCGTTTAGTCTGTTCGACATAGGATTTCCCACAGCTGCAATCAATCTTATACACACCCTTATATCTTATATCATGAGTATAAATCGCGAATCTCTTAAAACTATTATTTCAAACATGGCACTGAGCATTGTCTTTACATATTTTTTACCGAGGTTAGATCAGCGGAGACCCTAGCTTGGAGAAGAACTAACAAGAAACTCCGGAAATCAATTTATTATAATCACCCTTAACAAACATAAAAATTACAAAGAGTGGGCAAAAAACACAACGCTGGTAATACTAAATTTACTTTTCATACAAAATAACACGCAATGGCGGAAACGTCAAATTTAGTTCCAAGTTTGGCTACTGCCACCGTATGTGGCGGGTACTCTATCCTTTAGTATTATTGCATTCGCACCCTTTCTATTCCAGCCTTTGCTAATATAATGCTATACTTGAAGTTAATAGAATTATCGGTAGTTTCGTGACAGGTAGACAATATTTTGAATTGTGTAATGTTTATTTATATGTACAGTTAAAATATTTAGATGATGTTACAATAATTTATATAAATATATAATAATTTTAATGTATTATTTTTATTAATATCCATTATATCACAAAGTTTCTACCCAACTTATCAGTGAGTTAATAATTATTTTGTTTCATACTTATACCTACTAACTAGGTCCTTTACCCTTAAATTTTGGGTATAGTGGACATCTTACACAAATCCCTTTAATGTTATATCAACAGATTAATTTTTCAATGGGGAATCCGAATTCTCTGTATAAAATTACGGAAAAGAAATGCAATTATTAATGCACTGAAATATTTAAAGTAAAAAGTTACATATAAACTTTCACCTGTTACCTGGTGGGTACTACTAATTTATATATATGGGAATAAGTACAATTTAAATTTATGTTTATGAAAGGACTTTAAATATACATTCATGACCATTAATCCCCTTTGGGGTTGCCTCAGTGGAACAGAACCTTAGAGAGAAAAAAATTTAGGTCACTTTATAGGAAGATATTAGGGGGTTTGACATTATATGGACAGTTGGTAAGAGGTTGCCAGCCCATTACTCAGTAGATTCTAATAACCCCTAGTCCAGTAGTTGCCTTCTACACTATGACAGGAAGAATGGTAGCTAGTTAACATTGTTTTTAAGTCCCAAACCAGAACGGGAAGGATATCTAGCAAGAGATATGTGAAAGGAAAGTATGAAAACAGCATAGTTAAGGAAGTTGATTTTAGTGGGTTACATCACTGAGATATTTTATTTAGGAAAGATAAAAAAATAATGATGTAGGTAAAATTTGAATGAAACTGATTGCACAAACTGCTAGAAATTGTAGACTACATCATATTTTGTTTGTTTGTTGTTGTCTACCCCAAAGGCTATAATACACTTTATCACAAAAATGAAACTTATGACATCAATAAACCATCAAGTTTGACACAGCTTTATGAGTGGCACAGATAGCTGCAATGACTATAAACAGCAACATACATACATATACATTCACATCCTCTATCCCTTTTGAGGTGGACCGAACCTCTGAGGTATATCTCCTAGATTAGTTTTTAACATTGGGTATTGGGGTTGATGTCATCATAGAAAATTGATGACAGGTTGCTAATCATTTGCTCAATACTTTACATTGACTCTTAAGTCTCTTAATACTCTCCTATGGTATGCAGGGAAGACAGCAACTAGTTTTCTTTTTATGTTCTAGAGTACCACTGGATAACAAAGACTAAATAATTCAATGTGCTCTACATATTCATTAAGTTATTCTATTAAGTTGATTTCTAATTCAGGATGATTATTCTGTATATACACAATATATAAAATTCTGAACTCCACAATATGTGAATTAAGAAGTTATTGCCATAAAAGGAATAATATACACAATTAGGATTATTCCTGCAATTCATGACAAGTTACGATAACTTTGCATAGTTGAAACTAAAAATATCTCTAGAAATCCCAATGACTTCTAAAGAGATGCTGACATATATGAAAGGTGGTTACATTGCATTTGAGTGAAAATTATATCCAAAGCTTGACCAACAAGGGATGATTTGTATGACACAATTCTCAGAAATGTGTTTTCAATAAACGAGACAATGTCGTCGCCGCGTCTCTCTAGTTAGCCGTGCAAGTACTTACAATAATTACATAAAGGATAAAGCAGTGTTTGTTTGTTTGTGTGCGTGCGTCAGCGGCGGTGGTGGGGCGGTCCCTTCTCCCTCCCCCCTCGCTAGATTTAGCCGCCTAGTTAGCGCACGTGTACCGAACACGCGAGAGGTACACGTGACCGGCCGACTTCGCCTCGTTTCTCGATTGTGTGTGTGGGTGCTCAACGTGAATCGAGCGTCGAACGCGCAATATGACATTAAGTAAACGGGTTTACTTGAGCGCGGTTTTCTGTTTAAACGCTACGTGAAAAAATGATAAGTGATCCGATAATAATATTTATATATTGTAATCGTACGGAGCGTGTCTTGCAACCTATTGTGCTCTAGGTAGGTGTTAAACTCATACGGATTTCTTTTGATCTAAACTATCAAAGTTGGTAAGTTAAATAAAGTTGTTTTATATACGTATGGGTAAGTATGTATGTATTTATTTAAAAACTCATGTTGATACGGAAAGGATGAATTACCTTTTTAGAATGTCTTAGAAGTAGCAGGTGGGCTTGTAACTAGTATTTATTTATTAAGTAATTAAATTTTTTAAATAATGTTATTCCTATTTACCCTTCCAAGAATAAGGGACGTGAAAAATATTGTTCCGTGCTAGCTGGGATGTTAAGAGAATGCTAACTAGTTACCTAGTTACCCTTCTTCTCGGCATGTCGTAGGACCAGGGATTAATGGAATCTATAAAGTGACCAAGGAGATGTTTTCATGTCTCCAAGGTTCTGTGCACCCCGAAAGAGACGTGAATTGATTTGTATGAAAGTAATGTTATTTGACTAACGTAATAAATCGAAATGTTTAAGTAAATTTATATTAATTCTATGCTATATGCATACATACACACATCACACTTTTAATGTTCGAAAAGATAGCTAGGTTGGTTAAAGCACGTTAAAGTCCCAACCATTCCATAAACTGTCTGATGAAATCTGATCATAGACTGACCTTTGTGGTGACAACAGTGGTCATTCAAGCCTCTGACTACCTCGAAAGGCTTACAAGTATCAAACGTAGGTATGTATGAAAATCAGAAATTATCAAGATGCCTACCTCGGTTGTTGAATGGTATAAGACACAATAAAAAACTAAAGCTTATCAACAACAAGTTTTTAATGTCAAAATAATGGAATAAAAATTGTGGGATTTTTACCATATTTCGACGGGGTTTTACGTATTAGTGTAAGTAAGGCATTGGTTATATAGGCCATACAACGAACACTTGTTGTAGAGCATTAGTTGTAGGTAAAAAGCTTAGCAACAAATTAACTAGGACAAGTGTTATATTATCTGCGACCAGGGTCTCAGGTTTCAAATCAATATCGTCTGAAGGAAACTTTACGTCCTTAACTTAAAATAATTACTTTACTGAGGCTTTTCAAGGAAATATGGATATAATGAAATATATGTCAAAGCTAAGATGCTCATAATTCATTATAGAGAAATTCGTACATGCCCACTTACTGTAAAAAGATGGGAACAAACAAAAATATAAAGTCATCTAAAGTTTAATTACTTTACAGACTTACTTAATTTAAATTGAAAACCATTTATTTACAGGGACAATACAATACACAATACAAACACATAATAACTGCTCAAATTTTTAAACATTTAAATAAAAAAACAAAAACTAAACAGATCAAAAATAATAATGAAAACTCTGTAATAATGAAAACTGACTCAGCATCGTTGTCAAACCAAAATCTGCTATGTGCACTTTTTCGAGATTTTAACTTTTTGACGTATGCGTATAGAACACTGATCAATCTACCGTATAAAAAACTGCCATGTGTCTATAAGCACTGGGAGACATTATATTCCATAAATATTAAACCTCCGTCGTTAAATAACAAATCAGTTCATTTCTAACATCTATAGCTTTCATTTGATATAGTATTTAAAATGCAAATTCATATAAAATTTTACAGGAGAACTTTTTTTGTCAATATCTCGAAAGTATAATTTTGGCACATAGCAGATTTTGGTTTGACAACGACGATATGTTGTGCGCATTTATTCATGTCCTTAATTAATTTACACATGTAAACGGTATGTTGTATGTGGAAATCTCAGGTCTATCAATTCTTCAAGATGGGCTATCCTTGGAGAAAAATTTATCTTATTAAATTTTTAGAATAACTGCCAGTGTTTACTAGTCGCGTCTTACGACACACCGAGCAGAAAGTTAAATAGTTAGTATTCGTTTTATATTCCAAATTATGACGATACTGTAGTTTATAGTATACGGTAAGTTACATAATGTGATGTTAAATAATACATGGTCATAGATAAATATTATACCATGTTAATATACATAGATACAGTCCACGTTTTACCAGTGTTCTAAGCAACGTGACCGCGTGGTAGCAGTGATTCATAGACGCCTCGTTCGTGTCATTCGCGATACGCTATTACCAATGGATAGTTTTTTCAGTTTACTTCAGTTTACTTTCCTTCAACGATAACATGCACTTGTGAATTTGCGATTTAAAACTCGGAATTAATATAATTATATTAATTCCGAGTTTTAGAGAGTTTTAAATGTATATACCTAATTGTACGCGTAGAAGTAAAAGTTAAAGACGTTATTGAGTAAAGGTCATTTCGAACTTTTTCGCAAGTATTGACGTAATTTTTCTAACGTGCGTCGTATGTACCAACTAAACTATACTATACCAACTAAATTGATGGAATATAAGTAGTTAAAAAAGATTTCTTGTGAATTATTCATTGAAGTGAACATGTCCTGTAATTTGAACCTACGTCATCGGGGCGAGAAGGAATTGATCATGTAAGCCTACGTCGCATATTCGGGAGCTTGTCATATTGGTTCTTTCAATTCAGCTAGACTAACAACGATTAACGTATATTATTTGATAAAATTCAATGACAAAAAAAAATTAATGCTGTAGTTGGCTGTATGAAATCGTAATAATTTTTTTCGCATTATATGAAATAACATATTGGATTAGGCCTAGTTAGGTATGTCGTTTTTTATTTTTCTCTCTACCGTCATAGCACTATTGTGTAGACAAATGTTTTTGTGTTTTTTCTCGCGCAATTTGTTTCTTTTATTCTTGACTTATAGTAACTGAGTCGTAGGTAGGTAGACAATTGCTTATTAACAAGCATATGATATGAGAATATTGCGTGTGTAGGTTTCTAACTTGTACTTTAGTAACCCTCGTTTTTCTTCCAGGTGAAATGGAATGGATATTGAAAGGACCACAAGTGCACAGCTCGTTCGCCGAACTGGGCTGTGCCACTGCCGATGGATACATTCCAGCGCAGAACTGTTTGAGTAAGTATAACTTTAGTGGTTTCAGCATTTCAAGGTCTTTTGTGACTTCAGTTGTTTTTGCTACCCTCAAATTACCAGCAATATTTTATAGAGACTACCAGGCGTGACTGATGTGCAGTAGTAAACTCATTTGTTTGAATATAAATCCCGTTATTAATTTATATCTGATATATGAGCTATATTTATCGTTTCTATTTTAGTAACCCTTCAAACGATATTGCGGAACATCGCAACAGAGGACATATGCCTGAGAACATTTAGACGTAGCATCAGTTTTGGACAGAATATACAAAAAGATTTAATACCATTATTGCTACACAGCAAGGACCAGAAGGTCATCGAATTAGTAATCAGAATACTAGTCAATCTGACTGTTCCGGTAGAATGTCTATTCCCGGTAGAAATGATGCTGAAAACGGAGATGGGGAAACATAAATTGTTCGAAATCAATAATCTATTAATATGCACGAAGAAATCATTTTGTGACAACAGGGTCACCAAAGTATTAATAGATTTTCTGAAAAACAATTTCGACATGGAGCAAACAGTAGCTCTGTCTCCTGACCGATGCACGAACATCAGCAATGGACTACTGCTGCTGCGGAACATACTGCACATACCTGAAGATCTCATGAATTCTAATCCCAATTCAGTTGAAAACCAAATCCTTTGGAACATCTTCAGTCAGAGTATAGATAAAGTACTCATTAAGCTGATGACACTTTCAGAAGCGGTTGGTATATTATTTCTAACTAATACAGACATTTCAATCATCTTCACGTTAACTGTATTTTATAATAAATCCCGGATTCTCTTAATAATAATAACTCTTAAAATAACAGTACTGTTGTGTTGTAGGTTTGTTCATAATATAGCAAAGTACCGGCTATAATTAATAATTCGAGGACCCATCAAATTTTATCGCAATATGTATTTTTTCTTTGCACCGGTATTAATTGTTGTCTAATATTCTAGTCAGGTTGGAGCGTAACTATGGTTCAGATAGTGTCGCTGTTGTACAAAGATCAGCACATTACGAAGTTGCATAAGCTGCTGAATATATGGCTTGAGACATCCCTGTCTGAGAGCTCTGAGGATAATGAAAGCAACACGTCGCCGCCCAATAGAGGTATCAGTATTATTCACCTATACTATTCGTATTATGCTTGCCTTTATCAATTAAATATCATCTGGATAATTTAGCTAAATTTTGGTCTGTATCTGTAAACAGCTGTATAGTTAGTAACTCTCACGTTTGGCACTAGCTATCTGTTTCGATCATGGTTGTGATAAATTATGCCGCTCACTACCTTGAAAGCATTAATATTATTGAAGCATTATGTGCTGAACATGACTAAAGGGTTACAAACATTTTTAGGCAGTGAAGATTCATCACCGGTGAACACGTCACCATCGACCTCAGACTCCTCCGACACAGGAGGCAGCGGCAACAGCAACAGCGATCGCTGCAATAAAAATGTAATAAAATGGCAAGAGAGTCAACGAATGATTTCGGTACAAGTGGCGGACCCATATGCGACTGAGAACGACTGTGGCCCTAGCACCTTACAGGACGAAGCTGCAGCGACTGCCATGTACAACGCCGCCAGCACTGGCCAAGATAGCCCGGGCACTGGCTCCTCACAAGGCAGCCCTGCAGACAGCGCTAGCTACTCACACGACAGTCCGGTGGCTAGCACATCCGGCGACAGTGCAGTTGCTAGCACTTCTAGCGATAGCGCCGTTGGGACCTCCTCAACTAGCACTTCACACGATTATCCGGGCATGGCTACTTTCTCAAAATGCATCTCAGAGGCCATGAACACAATGCAAAGCTCCAATATTACGAAAAGGAAAATGGATGATGTAAGTATCGGAATAACTACTTAATAAACGTAAGTCGGTATAAAAAAAATTATTGCTGAAGTATCTAAGTGGATTGACTGGTCTTTTAGTGGTTTGGAATCGGTTTCATTCATATAATTGTTCAATTAATATAATACATAATTTTCTTTCAGAAAAGCAACAATTCGCATAAAATGTACAATCAAGACGATACGCACTCTTCTTCAAAGAACCAATATAACGGTACAGAGAACTCTGATTGTGGATACGGTACCCAGATGGAAAACCAGGGGTCTGTGTCCACTAACAGTAACGAGGATGAGCCTAAAAAGCGACACAAGCCCTCGAACACCAAGCAACGTGGAATGACTAAGGCCAGGATTTGCCCTGCCAACCTTCAGGATCGGCGTCGCAAAAAGATCGTCAAGCGTGCTAAATCGGACATGTACTTATTCATTTTATTTATATTAACAGTTAATAGAATTATGAAATATATCGCTATACGTATATTTACGTTAATGTTCATTCAGTTTCTATGTAATGGTCAGTTCAATTTTTCCATCCATATTAGACTTGTCATGTTTATTTTAAATTGATTTTTCTAATTAAAAATATACTAAATATGACATAGCCATTAATCACGTATATACATACGTAACTAATTTTACATACTTAATACTTTCCATCCGGTCACCTAACGTTATATTAAGTAGAATCTATAATTTTAACTTAAAAACAACTCTAATATTATTTACAAAATAATTCTTTACATTGCAGAATAAACGTTCAAGGACTGTTGCGGAAAACTCCCACTGATAACGACATATCTCATGTCTTAAAGGAATTCACAGTCGATTTCCTTCTCAAGGGATACAACTCCCTAGTAAAGAGCCTGCACCAGCAAATACTTTCTAACGTCGAAATGGAAGTCGACACTTCTCATTTTTTCTGGCTGGTCACGTACTTTTTGAAATTTGCGACCCAAATTGAATTGGATCTGGAGCATGTGTGCTATGTGCTGTCGAAAGACATCGTGTCGTATCTAATAGCTGAGGGGGTCAATCTTTGCGAGCAGTTCGAACTGGCTATCAGGTTGGACGATGCGGATTTGGATCTCAGCATCAGGAGACTACATTTGGTGAGGTTACTTTACTGTTTAAGTTTTGTATACTTTTATTGAGAATACTCTTAGTACGCGTAGCATTAAAGAAATCGTAAGGAATGTATCTATTTATTTGGAATTATTAATATCTTTGCTCAGTTTACTTGATCAAAAATAGGGTTGTGATTGGCTAATTCTTTGTTGGAGGTTCCTCGACTTCTACAAAGCATTTCAGCGTGATGCATATGATTTAGTGCATTGTTTATAATAGTTTATAATAAATCATAATGGAATATGTTTTATATTTTAATAGGTGGTGACAGCGATTAGAGAGTTTGTCCAAGCCGTCGAAGTGTACAAGAAAATAACCTTTTTCTCATCAGAGAACAGAGAGGCCATGCTCAAATTGCAAACGCAAATATGCGAAATGGATGAACTGAGATCTTTCATTCTGTTGCTGCTTCGTCATTACAACCCCAACTACCATAACAAGCAATACTTGCAGGTAAATTATTCTACATTTGAATCTCATATACCGATACAGGCATATGGATAAGGCAAGGAAGGCGCTCAATCTGTGCACGGCACTATACCATAAAGCTCAGATATGCAAATCTTATTACTTAACAAAAGTTATTTGGTAACGCAATCACTATTATATAGTTCTTTTTTTGTTCCTATAATATAGTGTGCCCTAATTTTATTATGTTTGTTTCAGGATTTGGTTGTTACCAATCATTTATTACTTGTATTTGTCGAGAACATAATAAAGCTGCCGGGTTATAAGGGATCCGTTGATATATTACACCACATACAGCAGTGAGTAATATATTTGTACAAACTAAATATAATATAAACTTCTAACTAAAAGTAATTGTAGATACCTGCTTTAGTGTGGATTTATACTTATATCGTATTATTAGTATGTAGTTACCTCATGTTTAGACCAAGGGCTGTGGTAGTAACCATACGAAGAAGGTTTACTATGTGATCAGTTTACAATCTACTTAAAACCAGATTTAGTAACAAAGGGTTCAGTTTCCAGGGGGTGCTATACACGTGATGTATATGAATATAATAATAGTATTCGGGACATTATTACACCAATTGAACTAGCCCCTTAGTAACTTCATTTCAGAAATATATACTTATTATATATAGATAAATGGATATATAGTATACATAATCAACAACCAGACTGGAAAGCAGAAGAAAAGCGTAGTTCTTTACTCTGCCACCACCGCGACTCTAACCCGCGACCTCACGATTAGCGTTCAGGTGGTTAACCAATCGCGCCACGGAGGTCGCCAATATAAGAAGTTTTAGTGACTAAATTCTAACAGATAATATTCCATTGACAGGTTTGGTACCCAAGAAATGATGTACCAATACGGGTTGCTTTTGGAAGATTATGAGAACAACGGAGAATTCGTCAATGACTGCATATTTACTTTGATGCACCATGTGAGCGGCGATTCAAACAAAATAATGACGCTATTTCAACCTGTCATATTGAAGAGTTTCACTAATATCCGCAAGTCAGAATATGGGATATGCGATGTAAGCATTGCGCATGAATAGCTTAATCTATAAATTATAAAGCTTTATGTCTGTGTTAGTTAAAAATCATTTTGTTTCAAATTTATTTTGTATTAAGGTTTAGGTAACATTACTGATGTTATTCAATTAATGGTTACTTGACTCGTGCTTTGAAATTAACTTAAATATTTACTAGTACTTTGCAACAATAGTCAAAACAAATATTTTTCCAGGATTGGGCAGATTTGATAGAATATGTGATGAATACTTTTGCAAAGACACCTCGCAGTGTGCGTATTACTTTGGACCCTGAAGGCAATGTTGACCACATTATTTCCAATATCGATAATCCAGATGGGACGGAAGAAGATGTTGAGATGACTAACGAAGGCCCCAAGACATCATGTAAAGAAAAGTAAGTGATTGGTTACAGCTCCTAATTCGTACGTAATTAAAAAGAGAGAAGAAGCAGGACTGCTATCTATTAAAATTTCTTCTTCTTCTTTACAGCACTAATTCGCCCACCGTAGGGCATATGCCTCTCCAATCTTCCTCCACTGTGCGCGGTTTTCTGTTTTTCTAGTCCAGAGCGAGCCAGCTATCTATTAAAATAAATAATATAAAATTTTACTCATTTTCTATAATACGATACAAAAAACCTCGATAACCAGTCCATAGTAACACAGAAAACAACATATGACGTTGCCTTCTGATTTTCTGATGAAAAGCGTTGGATGTGAATACATATGCATTTGCACGCAAGGCGTAATATTAAATTATACTTTGCATTACAGATGGAGCGAGAATGAATTAACAACGCTCAGTTGGAACTATCTACAAAGCAAATCGTCCCGCACTGACTTAGTCGGTGCCATAGTTAAACTGTACCAAGACGAAGGAGCAGACAAGAGTCGAGACAGTGTCATCAGGGAACTAAACAAGCAAAAGATTATTGACCAAGACGAGTACCACATGCTGCAAAACAATGAGAACGTGAAGAGCTCTAAGTCCAGTCAGAGAACAAAAGATGGTAGAGACGCTAGCATCGAAAAGATTTGTAAAACAATGATTAAAGACGGAAAGAGGAATGTTTTGGAATGGGTTCAAAAGATGCTGCTTGACTGTTGTTGCTCCAAAATCTACCTGGACAAGAAGTTCTCCACGCCAACGCAGTCTAACTTCATGCTTGCGGAAGAGGACAAAATTCAGAATTTCGTCATGTTCAAGAAGAAACAGAATGATATGCCGTTACTGTCACCCGTCGCCTATTACAGTCTGCGTAAGTCAGTTTTTATTAGACTATTGACATTATATTTTATTAATTAAATTGTTTGATAACGGCCAATTTGTTAATTTTAAGTTTGTATTTAGCTATCTGCTTCAATTTACAATGGCTTGGAGAATTGATTGCTTACCAAAGTTGGAGGATTAGAAGTGATGTGTGTATAATAAATATCTAAAGTAATACTCTTATTATGATAGTTACTAAAACGGTCATTTGATTAGTCCATCCTAAATAAACTAGATAATTTCAAAATAATACTATGTAGTTATAAAATATTCTTATTTATTTAATTTATTGCAGTGTTCCATCAATCAGTACCCCTTGTTCCCTGGAATGCGGAACACGCATCCATTTGCAAGGACCTAAAGTTCTTGAGACTATTGCATAAACTTGGATTTGGTATGCCTGTGGATACAGGAAAAGTGTTCATAAGGATACCACATTTCTGGTCGGCTAGTTACATGTACGAGATGGCTGGGAAAATACTAGAGATCGATCAAAGTAAGTCAAAGAATACTTATTGGACACCTCATATTTGTTGCATATTAAGAAAAAAATGAAGTATCACAAGTAATATTAGTACTGTACGTTATTATTGTGAGTAGTGATAGTACTGCACAACATGAGCGTCATAAACAGTTCACTTTAATTGTCAAGCTTTTTCCGTAGAACGATTTATTGCGTTTGCTTAGTTCAATGTGACCTTTGTGACTTTCAAAGTGTTTATCCAACTTTATGTACCTACGACAAAGCTTTAACACGAGTACGGAATATGAAGCTCTACTTCAAGCTTTTATTCTAATTATGGGAATCAAGGGTTTCATTTTAATCATGGACGTTTGTTTCCAGGTAAATTACCGTTTTCTGAAAGTGACCTTCCAGACTGTGGCCCATCAGAATTCGATGTACCAGTGCAGTGCAACAACATGGTGGCTGGATTGTGCGAACACATGCCTCAGGAGACCTTCTACCAGATTCAAAAGAGAAATCATCATGGCACCATGATCAACTTTACTCCAACGTAAGCGAATAATGCGATCAGGGAAATGCTTTTGATTGTGTTGACAATGTCAGTTACATATTATTACTATCTACCCCAAGCAGTAGTAGTGCAGCGAAAATATTAACATGAATTATTAATATAATCAAAGTTCAAATTAGAATGTGAATTACTAGTATGTTAAATAAAGAAGTTGGAAGGACATTTTACAAGAATAAGAGAACTGGTAAATTTTGATTTTAAAATTAATTATTGTTATTTTAGGCCAGGATTCACCTATGAAATGGAATCGTTTGCGGCAGCTGAGAACAACAAAGCAAGTTGGTTCGAGTTCGTGCAGAGATGGCAGGAGCAGAAGCTCTATCGCAACAGGTATTATCCACAAATTTAAAGGCAGTTATTGTGGAGTTACAGTTCTGGGCATTATGCTCATTCGCATATATTAACTACCATCTAATAATACTTTAAATCTGTTTTTTCCAGTTCTTAAACAACTGTGTACCTACAGATATACTCGTAATAGTGGCGGCAAATATACCTTGCTATTGCGTGTTATTTATCTGTGTTGTGATTTGGAAGGCTGCTGAATGTGTAATATAATCTAAGCTCTAAATCATCATCATATCTGAATAATACCATTTGGTAGGTAGGGTGCACAACAGTTGGCAATGTTGAATGTACTTAATATGCCGTAGTTACTCTGAAATGTTGACTACCTTATGAGCTCTTATTGATTCAATACAATAATAAGACCGTCAACTTATAGCCGGCCACGCAGTTCCTGTAGTCATAGGCTCTTATGGCTAGCATAGTCTTCGGTTCGGCCCTACTCTTTAGGAGAACTATAAAAGCCTGCCCACTTGGCGTGTGTTTTTATGCATCGAAAACATTCTTAGTTTTGTCCTGTTTCACGGTGGCCTCGTTATCTATTTTAATGGACTTGGAGTGCGTTTAGTTGGTATGTAGAAAAGATCACGTATTGTTTCCGTTGCTCGCTTATTAACTTGGTTACTTATACAAAATCTCATATTCAGAAAACACTAACTTTACTTTTAGCTAGTTGCCCTTTTTACGCCTGACATCATTTTAATATTTATATCAACTTCTGTAAATATATCGATTCTAGGATAATAAAAAATTCTGAAATGAGGTTTGGTTAAATTTTAACCTAGTTAGTTTCTAACTCTGCTTATTAAATTAACGTCTTATTTGAGAACGATGCTTTTTTGGGTTCTTTTTACTTCAATAGAAAAGAATATGTATTTTTTCCTTTTTATTTATTACTTTTCTTAAGTAGTACCGTACTGTCTCTTGTGAATTTATAAATTGAAATGGTTCAGAATTGGAGGTGGTTGGTTTTCATCAATCAATCAATTCATCAAATTTAGACATTTTCATAAATTTTCATATACAGAAATCCTTTGTTGTGATCTGCTTACTATTATCGTTATTAGAGCGCAGTTTTTTATGTTCATAGCGCGATGAAACCAAGCGAACAGTGTGCGAGCCACTCTGTGAGACAGCATAAGGAGACTGACAATGCCAAGCCGTCAGTATCCACGTTGGATGACCCACAGCCATCCACCAGTTCAGCTACTGATCTACCTTTCCACTTCAGCGATGGTCCGCCAGGCAACGATGAGGACAACAACAGGTATATGCCACCTAAACTCTTCCCAACAGTTAAAACATAAATAAATTGAGATGTCGTCTCTATTTTTGCTTCTAAGACTCAGCTTAGGGAAAAATTGCTTACGTGTTATTCTCATGTGATGTTTATTTCAGTTTGGTGTTTAGTGAATATGACACCAACTCAATGGCATCCGACCTGACGCGCATGTACGTGTCTGACGAAGAGGAAAAAGCGGAAATCTTGGTCCCTCTCGGGCTCGTTTCGACGTCTGATTCAGACGACTGTCGCGCTGAGAAGAGACCGCGAGTGCAATTCTCTCCGTAAGAAGGTCGTCGAAAAATATGCAGCAAGATATAATGTTTTTCACTGCAATGGATATATATCCATATATATCTATGCATATAGAGAGACCATCAATCGTAATATAATATAGAATAAACCTCTCATAACTGTTATTATTTAACAGAGAGATAGTTAAATATGAATAGAACTGATATTTCCTATATTACTTACACCCTCAAATAATGTAATGAGTAATTTAAATAATACGTAAATGGGAATGCACATATTCCTACCTTATTGATCAATATTAATCTATTTAACGAATAGCCTCTGTCAATGTACATTTGACATTATCTCACAAAAGTTTTACCGGGCGATGTGACCATAGTTATAAAATATTACGTATCAATTATTTCTACATAATAATAATTATTATTACTAGTATTTTACGATTATTATTACTAGTATTGATGATGGATATCTAGAGCCGGTCTATTCTAATCCGCTTTTAATTAATTAAAAAAGCATTCTACACTATCTCGTAACGTTATTCAACATTGAATGTCTAAAACAAAATATAATAATATATGTAGATAATTTCGGAAAGAGAAAATAATATTTTAATGTATGGGGCTATTTGTGGTAGAGTTTTTGGTGTAATTTTATTCAATGAAAAATATATTTTACTAACATTTATGTCGCAAGGTAATTTAAATAAATGTTAAGTACTTAAGGAATAATATAAAAACCCAAACAATTAAAGAGTCATCTCATTAAACATTTATCCGATTTGGCATTTAAATAGTAAGTAAGACTATATTTTCGACATGTATTAAGAATTTACGTAATGTTTATTGTAGAATCTTCAAGAGAATAAACGCAGGGATCTACAAAATTTATACTCTATGTAAGTATAAGCGTAATATGGTATTTACATGCTCGTTGCCAAAGTTACAAAGGCTAAAGCATGTTCAGGTTATACGTATTAGGTTCAGGTTATATGTATTTAGTTGGAAATTGTATGTTACAATTGCGTAACACAAGCGAATACGTGATAATGAACATAAAACATTTGTTACATATGTATACAATGTTTAACTTGTTGTTTTTATGTTTATAGAGGAATTATATTTTGTTAATTATCCGTTACCGATATTGTAATACAAAGAGAATGTATTTTATACAGAAAGCCTAGGTATACCAATGAAATTTTAACAATATTTTGTTGAGTTTTTATGAATTTAAGTACCGTTAAGAACAATAAGCACTATTAACAGAGAAACTGTTCCGTTTTATTTTGTTAATAAAAAAAAATTAATTGAACGTATTAGGTTTAAGATTAGATTTGTGTGCTAACCCTATGGCCGTTAATTCGTGTTAAAGGACAAACTGATTAGAATTTTTAACCTGATATCTGCTGTAATACTTACCAAATAACGTTAGTAAAACGTTATCAGAAACGTGTTATAGGTATCAAGTGCACATTATGTTATACCGAATTAATAAATATAGTCATAATTTTTAAAGTAGTTTATTTTCTATCTTACATCAAAATAACAATATAATCTAGCAACAACTTTTTACACATTATAAGGGTCACCACGGGATATTGCAAAAAATTCACTAAGTGTAACTCTTGGCTCTGACTTAGATGTGTTTGAGATTGAGTACATAAATCAAAATAATTTCACAAACTGTGGGATTAATGTGGGGTATCCCCGTGTGACCCGTCAGGTACAGTCTTGGCGCAGGCAGCGTGGGTTAGTGCTGCTGGTTGTATTTGTTAAAGTAATCGCTGATAGCCTCGTCGTAATTCCTGGATTCAATAGACCCGTTGCCCTCTCCGCTCTGTGCGCCGCCATAGCCGCCGCCGTACGCCGCCTGAGGCTCGAACTGCTGACCGTATTGAGCATTGTTTTCATTCGCTCCCTCTTCGTTCACCGCGTACTGATACCCTTGGTTTCCGAAACTTTGTTGCTGCTGGCCTTCGTTCCCGTATCCTTGGCCCTCAATACCGGAGCCTTGTCCTTCATTTCCATAACTTTGTCCCTCATTACCGAAACTTTGACCCTCGTGACCGAAGCCCTGACCCTCATTACCGAAGCTCTGACCTTCATGACCGAAGCTCTGACCCTCATTACCATAGCTTTGACCACCATCACCGTATCCTTGGCCTTCATTTCCGTAGCTCTGGCCGCCGTGTCTTTGATTCTGATCTCCGTGAACGGGCACCTTAATGATCTGCGGGTAGGGAACCGGGTATGGCTTCGATACGTGAACTGGGTACGGGACCTTTTGTAAGATCTTAACGGGGTAAGGCACTGGAATCTTCACCGCCACGGTCTTGGTAATCTTCACTACTTTCACAGGCGTCTCTGGATACTCCACGTGTTGACCCAAGTCTTGCAGTGTTGTCTCATAGTCTTCGACTGGAATCGTGTGCGAGTGCCCCGAGTGTGACGCCGTACACGCCCAAGCGCAACCTAATAATAATATCTGAAATAAAAACAAGACAATCTATGGTCATCTATTCTGATACATAAATATTACGTAGCTAATAACGTCTTGAAAGGGGTTTTTCGTGTTAGCAAGTTTATCTACAGTACACTGTTCTAATTAATATGGTTATCTTTAATACCACTTCACTTTAAAACATCGCAAATTACTAACCACTTTTATGTTCATGGCGTTGCTTGGAGGCGTTTACAACGCGGTGATTAGACAATAACTATCGAAGTTATCTAGTTACGGAGATTTATATATGATCTACTTGGAGGGACGGGGCGGGTGGCACCTTTCTTCAGCAATCACTTGTGCCTATTAGAACGGCGGCGAGATAGTAGCGAACCAATCTCTTCAGGCTAGTGGCTCGAGTTTTGCAATTTAACTAACATCTAGTAAACATCCGTTCGTAAATAAGGAAACTGTTGATATTAATTACTCTGAGATAATTAAACATGTTATGATATTCTAATATTAATAATGATTGATTCTAAAGGTAGTCAGACAGACCTCTGCTATAATATCCAGGAGCAAGCCAAATAAGAATGTGTGTAGTTTCCGCCTGCACATGAGGAGGCGCATCAGTGTGAAACATGATGATGTAGACTAGTAGATGGAAGACCAATTAGTACGACACAAGCTGTATCATCAGGCATCAGTTATACTTAATGGTAAGACTACGTAAAGATTCAGCGGAAATAATCTTACACAGCTCACTTGTCACCTAATAAGCTTTAAGCTCTTTAATAAAACTATTTAATTCCTTCCGCGCAACTTTAACAATAAATATTGGAACGGCGAAAACGGGTCTATACCATATTAAACCACTCAAGTATCGTACCAGATAACTCTCGTAAGCAGTTTTTAATAACGGTCAATTCGAGAAGGGGTCAAACGTTTGTTCTTATTATCATAGTCGAAAACTCTAAGTATAAGAACAAGATATTTTTCAGAGTTCTACAATATCTATGCCCATTTCGGAACATACCACTTCTACGGTGAGGATACCTTTCACCTATTTTATGATTATATCATTTTTCATCATATCATAATTATGTGCGAAGAGTGACAAAAATTCATAGTTAAGTTGATACGTCATAGATTTACTTATGTGAGGGAAGTTAAATAGCGTATAATAACAAAAAAGTTATTTCTAAATTGGGCAAAAGATTTTCATTATTTACTAACTATATCATCTGGGTCAAGTCAAGAAGTAAGTAGGTAGAGTATTTATTCATTTTGTGTTTTTATTTTTATTGAATTCATTCGAATTGGCCGTAAGAGTAGTTTGTCTCTATGTCAACTTGCATCAGAGCGCAATTACTTAACGGTAACAAAGCACCTTTCTACTTCCGAGTTATAAGAGTAACTGGAACTTATTGCATTACTATTACGTAGTTTTAATAGTTTTGTTTTTATTTGCAAACGCTTTGAATGAACCGGTTAGGTTGTTAACTTGATGATATCATAATGTTGAGAAACGTAGACCTGTGACCACTTTAGTAAGTTGGTTCTGAATTCAGGCTGTAGATTTTATTTCTTTTTCGAACCATTAACCTTTTCGGGTATGTCGGAGGTTTAAGTATCCATCTCCATAATTGTGGAACTAGAATCCATAATTCTTGAATATGGTTATTTCAAACATACATACATATACGTTGTCGTCTGTTAATCCCTTACCGGGTGGACAGAACCTTAGAGACATGAAAACATCTTAGTCGCTTATAAGCTTAATATTGGGGTTGTGATGTTGTATGGAAAAATGGTGACTGATTGCTAGCTCATCGCCTAATAGATTTCATATACACTAAGTCGCCTCTTACGACTTGCCAGGAAGAACGGCAGCTAGTTAGCATTTTTCTTAAGTACCTAGTCATTGTTTTTATCCCAGATAGTTAGCACGCAGTTCTTTTATGATTGAATTTTCTTTCTATTGTGTTCATGCCTGATTTATAATTGATTTCTCGATAGGTATTGTTTAGATCGTGAAGATGAGATTTATTATGTGTTTATCTTATAGAGCCTGCAAATGCATTGTCCATTATTGGAAAAGACAAATATATTTGCAGTCATCTTTTTACATTAGAAGTTTACTAAAGGTTTGTGGCTCCTTTTAGAATTGGATCGGCATCTAACACCACCGAGTGTGTAATGCAGAGGTGTCAATGAAGCGAAAGGGATTTACTAGGTTATCTAATAAATTCCGATCTGCAAGGAAATTTGCGAGACGTGCCATATATAAATACATACCCAGATGCATATTTAAGCAATATTATGTAAACAGGAAATAAGCCAGAAAATTCCTTGCTCAGATGGAGATTCAATGTGAAAATTAGTAGATATGAGAATGTGATTTATAAGTAGTACCTTTTGTGTTTAATCTCGTATTTATAAAAACAGCAAAATATTAAGTTATAGAGGATATATTTCACTTATAAAGACAGATTTATTCATACTGGTTACACAATTAAACTCTCATTCTATCAGACAGCACCCGCACAATGGATCCGGTGCCTCCGATGCTGTAGGCCTTCTCATGCCAGAGCAACAGGTGTCCACTAGACCCTTCGGAGGGGTACTCAAAACCTCTGTAAATGTACTTCATTAAGATGTCAACTTCATCTAGGTTGAGGCTGTTAACCGCTTCTTCGATTTGCGCTGACTTGATGGCGAGTAACACTTTCATGGTCACCCCCAGGGCATTGTCCTGAAAATAAGTTACATTAGACTAATTTGGTTTTCGTTAGTAGATCATTCCTATGATTGATATGTATTGTTATGGTTTATTATATGGGTATAATCTAATATATTCTAGTCAACAAGGTGTTAATTAACACATTGGTCACCATGGTGGGTCAAAATGACGCGCATCTCATATACTTATTTGGGCGATGGCGACCAAAGTGTTAAACATTGCACTGTGCAAGGAAGAGATCAAGTTCTGTGCAGGTAAGTCGGGCCATTACAAATGTGCAAAGTTAGTCATAAATCTTTACATCTCATAGAGATGTGATAACGCTGTACAAATCGATATTGATAATGAATTGCGCCGCTCGGACGCAGGAGACTATTATACACAGTACCAACTTCACACTACTGATTTGTGCTAGGAAGTAAAAGTCTTAATCTCTTTTTTAATGTTTAATAGGTCTACAAGTGCGAGCGAAAGGCACAACAAAATTGAATGATATTATTATATATTTTTATGGTCTTATTTTGAGCAGATATGTCAGGTACGTTGTGGGAATTACCTTAATTATACCTATTACTAACCTTTACCTGTTGATTGGAAGACCCTAAAGGTGCATTGGCAAGAACCAACTTCAGGGCATCTACATATCTACCTGTGTGTCTGAGTTAAGGAATAACTTATATAGAAATACTCACACATTATGAATTTCATAAAATAATAACTTTGACAAATATGAAGCTGATACATACATATATTCATGCCTCTACGTCCACACTGAGATAGGCAAAGTAAAAATAAGGTCCCGAGGTTGTTAAATTAGTAATTGGTTTCTTGTTTAACAGGTTTCACAACATTTCACAGATTTTTTAAAAAGGATAAAAGTTTAATGGGTAGATACAACTGGGGATTGAAACTAGATGCAGAAATTAGTATAAAATGAGTCTAGGGATAACATAGTTGCAATTGGTTTTAAATACATATGTAAATATATTTTTAATTTGACCGTGAAGCTATTAACACATTGGGCGCCACATAGGTCACCGGTGACCTACGCTAATGGAGGTAATCCTTTTATAGGAAAAAGCTCGGCAGTCAAAGGGTTAAATTGATAATGTATTCAGTATTCTTTGTTGATTTCTAATTATAAATTTACAGTTGGAAAATATCTTCATTACAATAAACTATAAATTGCTATTCAAATACTGTAACAGCACTAAGCAAATCATAATGAGTTATATAAGTATGATAATTATCATAAATCTATCTAATGGTCAAGTATTTAAAAGGATATTGATTAAGCAATGTGCAAACTTCTCCCTCATCGGGTCCGGATGGAATTCCTTGTTCTGCTTCATCATCGTTAAAGTTATCTTCATTGTATTGATCAATATCAATTTTTCGGAAAGCAGAACTAATAGTATTCTTTGCCATTTTCACTTATTGCCTTAATAAATGCTTTGGTATAAAAGTCCTGTAATGTAAAGAAATAATGTTAAAAATATAAATAGCAGTAATTGGTGCAGTTGATATGTTTATAAATCAAAACCATTCCTAGCTGGTCTAAGACTTGACAGAATGAAACTTAGCACATATACCCCAATATTATTAGAATGAAATTGGGGACTTCGCATCATAAGTAAGTCTTAAGCAGAAAGATTTATTTATCCATTGCAGCCCATAAACTACTAACCATCCTAAATTAGTAAACATTACAAACCGTGTTGATTACATTCAAAACAATATATTGAACATCGGTAATTTAATGCTTATATTTTACAATAAAGTATCTTCAACGTTAGAAGTTAGTATTTTAGAGTGAATCAAGCCTTTGGTCATCGAAAAATACAATCATTTATTAGTCATAGCTTTTATCAGATAAACACTTACCAAGTTGAGTATGTTCTCAATTATAGTTTATGAATTTTTCTACTCGGTTAACTAATGAACGATTTAGAATACAATGATTAAAATAAAATAAATTTATGAATAATATAACTGGATATTAAAAATATAGTAATACAGAAACTCGGAATCTTATAAACATTGTTCAACTATTATGACTACATTCAATTCAATGAAATGAGTAATTCTATAAATAATATCCATTGAATCTATCATAAACCAGTAAATAAATAAATAGCTACTTGTAACAATGGCTTGAAAAGTTAGTGATATCATAATAATTAGGGTCAAATTAAGAGTGTTGTGTTTAATTTTGTAACTCAATAAATCAAATTACAATATTTTAGTTATAATCGAATGTTTCTGTCAAAACCAACTATTACTAGATAATTCGAAACCAACAAAACAGATAGTTTACCTGTTGTTATCCTCGGGTACTGGCATCTAATATCTATTCAGAAAAATAATTAATTCAAATAGCACTTGCTTGTAATTGGTAAAATACTACATCGATATTATTATTATTAACATTGAAGCACACTTTTCTGTCAGAGTTAAAATCACAGACCTCTATAACCCTAGATGCCGCAAATGCACTCATTTCTATGAAAACCGCGCGTGCCGAAATATGCGTAGGTATTATGACGTCACAGCGGCGATTTAGTGATGGGAAAATACTCGCGCATCAAAACGATTCAACGGAGTGCGACGCATAATAGTACTTACAAATTATTGGTGCCAAATAAAACTTCAAATGTGATTATGAAAAGTTTATTCATGTAAGATATTGTTATGTTATATAATATAGTTTTAAGTTAATCTAAAGCTACTATTAAGTAGGTATATGATTGGCTTAGTGGTATACACAAGTGACTTATCTAATTAATGAGACTTATTTAATTATTCTTTTGACCAAAAAACATAATAAAAATTTAAATCAAATCGTCGTTTTATTACTTATAATAAATACTATTTACAGATATTATATTTCACGAAGTCCGTTTAACTTTGGTGTTGTAGTTGTGTATACAAAGTAGTTCGATTGTATGCGTTAAGGTGGGGATCGTTGGCACCTACCTACACTAAACAATGTATAGGTACACGTGCATGCCGGCACACATTCATATTCAAACGGACTTCGTAAAACAGAATATCTCTAATTAATCTCCCTGAAATAAAATAAGCTTATTGTATAATTGTCTTTTGGTTACTGAAGATTTTATGTGTTTGGTTAAATAATGAAACCGAATATCAATATATTTATTTGCTACCGCCTTTATTAATCATCATCAGCATCAATCCACCTTTCTTTAATATAGGGGTCGCTTGGAAACCTGTAATGAAAATTTACTTTACGTTATTCTAATTCTTAACAAATAAATACAACATGAACAAATTTTACAAACATAATTTTCTTATAATTTTAATCAGTTAGAGTACCTATTTGTAGTTTTAAAATCGATTCGAATCGACAACCATAACTGGAATCGATGCATGCGCACAACACTATTTGCCTATTTGGTAAGATAAATGAAAATAACCTCTGTACCACGAAGCGCAACTACCACTGAAAGTATCGATCGATTCCGTGTTCACTGCTTGCTTTATAATGAACTGATACAACACCTTTGGAACTAAATGCATGCAATGTAATTTGAACACGTAGTATGCACACATTTACATGTATTTTGGTGGTTTACATAGTAATAGACACAAATAAGATAAAATAATTGATTTATAAATAAAATACGCACAATTAAATAATAAATTTACTTACCGGTGAAAAGAAATATTTCCATGATCTCGGCTTACTTTTCTTGAATCATTTTTACAAGATATTACGGCACAACTAGGCATTTTTCTGAGGAGCGCTTCACGTTCGTCAACGATGACGGTAGGGACGGAACTAAATGACCGCCGTCAAAAGGTTGATCATTGATCAACCTTTTGACACGCAAAGTACGTACACTTGCGGTATCTAGGTTATAGAGGTCTGTGGTTAAAATGCACTGTCTTTCATTGTCAGTCATATAAGCATCACCAACAAAATAAAAATATAGTATTGTATGGAATAGAAAAGCTAATTAGCAAGATATTATTTAGAAATCTATCAATTTGTTCATAGTTAATTGTTTCAGTAGTTAGTAAAATCGTTGTAAACAATTGCAGAAGCTTATGGAAATAAAATTTTGCAGTGTTTTGAAGTACAGCATATCTGTTTAGCTTGGTACACTAGAAAAATAGATTATAACATTGCTACGTTTCTACTTGAATCAGCACCATGACAATGGGCGATGAACTACCTGTAACTTCATTGGTTTTACCTGTTCTTATACGCCCTGTTTTAAGTCAAGTAAGTATCAAAACTTTTAACGTTTACTATAATTTTTTAATGTTCCTACTTAATGATGACATATATCTAAAATATATAATGTATGAATTTTCAGCTGGAAAAATATGATTTAGGGGCGTCCCAAACCCTGCGAGCTGCTTTAACAAAGGCGGAGGCTGCAGTGCCTGGCTTAAATTATGATTTGGTAGCTGGGATTATTCGTAGAGCTGACATTCCAGTAAACATGAATGAAAGCTTGTTACGTCTACAAGGAACTCTTTCTGAAACTGAATGTAAGTTTTAATTTCACCTTTTCGATTTTGATCGTATGTAGATATTTTTATTTACTCTAAAGTATACTAATTTTAAGTATAGTTTCTTGGTACTTGAGTAGAATACGATTATGTGGCACCATTCTTTCGATATTCAGAGCAAAAATTTAGATTTTTGTTAATGAACCATGCACTTCTTTATATACTTGAATAATAAACTAACTTCTATTACAAAATAAAGAATAAGAAATATTATAGTTAAGTAGTACAATGAAGTTAAGTATAAATGTTACGGTCACTGAATGACACAGTTTCCTATTGTAGAGTACTGCAATTAATTGAAAAAGAATAAGCAGAAGAATACAGTAAAGCATAAAACAAATAGAATCTTGAGTTACTGCATACTTAGTCTTAACCATATTAACTACATTTTCCTGTTCCTGCGACAAGAATTTGTCCCATGCTAGTCTATTATTAATCTGCTGTCATCCTGTCAAGTCATAGGAAGTGACTAAGCGACTAGGGGTAAATGGAATCTATTTGGCTATAGGCTATTACACTGTCACCAATGTTCCAAATGAGATGTTCCACAACCCCAATATTTATGTTTAAAAGTGACCTTAGAAACATTATATCTTTACGATTGGGTCCACCCCAAAAGGGACTATAGAACTGAATGTGTGTGTATATTTCTATTGTTTTGATATCCCACATTGCATTTATATTTGACATGTACCTTCTTTTGTCTTCTAGGTGCAGATTTGAGACTGAATCGTTCTGAAGAAGCATTCCAAGAATTAAACAAGAAATCAACATCACTGAAGAAAATTCTAAGCCGCATTCCTGATGAGATAACTGACCGAAAGACTTTCCTTGAAACTATCAAGTATGTGTGTTTATTATTATTTTTTTCTTTTATTTCCAAATTAGGTGTAGTTTGTGAATTGACAATCTAGTTTTTGTTACTGGAAAATGAATATTTGAATCCGATTTATAGCAGGTTGCGGATTTTTCTCTTAGATATAAGTAATCTGTATTTTCTAAGTACAGTCGTGATATTCTTCATCTAAGTCGTCATCATAATTTCATTTCACGTTTAAGATACAGTGGAGCCTCAATATATCAAACGAAAATGAACCTACAATTAGTATTGTCTTTAAGTACAAAGCTCCTTTTATCCTATTCTCTTAGAGCAGGTATATGTCATATTACTAATATGCAATTTTGAGAACAGGTAGATCATCCGTCACCCCATAACCGTAGTCCCTTGGACAGCTGCTACAAGATGCTGGAAAGAAAGTCAATCTTAATATCTCTTTATATAAAATTAATTATGAATAAATCAAAACTGAGCTGCCTTAACTCATTGAATAAATATAATAATCATCATCAGCCTGTCTGAATCCACTGTTGGATATAGGCCCCCACCAAATGACGCAACTTCTCCCTGTCAGTGGTCGTTCGCATTCATTCAATGCTGGAGAACTTGCGCAGGTCGTCTTCCCACCTTGCTGGCCATAAATATATTAATGAAAAGTAAATGATTTTTTCTAGGGAAATTGCTTCAGCCATCAAAAAATTGCTGGATGCCGTCAACGACGTATCGATGTACACTCCAGGACCCAATAAGCAAGTGCTGGAGCAGAAGAAGCGAGAATTCGTCAAGTACTCCAAGAGATTCTCCAACACCCTGAAGGAGTATTTCAAGGAAGGACAGTGAGTTACATGCTTTATTTATCATTATTTGAGTTGAGATGGTATTCATATAGTAGAATATTAGGTTAGGGTTAGGCTATCGCCGAATGCATACATTGAAAACTCGTCTCTTAGTCGTAATTTACGATATGCTAATACGATACGATATGTTGGAAATATGAAGAAGGAAGTATGTTCTCAATAATAATAATAATCAATGACCTGATTTGTTGTTTTAACAAATGTACACTAGATTATTCAAATGAGTTTACTATTGTGCTTCATCAGAATAATACACATCATACAGCTTATGTAGAAAAAATTATTTAATAAAATTATCTGGGAGATATTACATCTCCAAGGTTCTGTCCTTCCCGAAAGCGATTAAAGAAAGTGAATATACGTACACACTAAATAAATATTTCTGCGAGAAGAATGATCTAAAAATGATAAAGCGTTATGCACCCATGCGCCTGCAATTAAGCGCTTAGCAACTCCTAATGAAATGAACATTACTAAATTGTAATGGAAGGATCTTCGGGCACTAACACTATGTTCTGACCTATATGATTAAATAGCTGTCATTTTATGAAATTAATAATGAATTTTATTTGTATCACCAATAATAAATATGGACTTATTTATTTGCAAAGGCGGACATAATACTTAGCACGCAATAGATATAGAGGTGAAGTGTTACTTTTGCAATTATTATTAATTAATTAAAATTATTTATAACAATGCTATTACAAATTCGTTAGTTTTAAACAAACTTAACGTGACCTAAAATATATTAATTGATACTCTACCTACGAGAGGAAAGAAACTAATTGAAATGAAGAGAACTTTTTTATCGACTCCTATAGATGTAGAAATATTTGCGTGTAAATATCATATAAGCACTAAGACCTGAGCACTTTACCAACTTCCACCCAAGTAAAAGGCGACTAAGAGACATCATTTTCTATTCTGCTACTCTGCGAGCTAAGCCAATTTTTCCGTTAAACCTTCCCGAATAGAAGCCTACTGGCATTTTAAAAATATCAGCTGACTTAAGCCCGCGAGATTTACGCGCGGATTGTGCAAATTGGAAAGTTGGAAAGATGTATAGCTTGTACCCGATTAAGTGGGGACTTCCATTCCTTCAAAGTGGATAAGCCGAGGCTAATGTGTTGCGAAGCTTTCTGGACTTTTGGGAGGAAATTAAAATGATTTTACTGTGTTTTTCTATTCGATATATTTACGATATATATGTATTAATTGAATTATAGTAGATTCTACTAGTAACAAGTTACTGGTAGACACATAGATGTATTGTACTAATGCACGTACTATACGTTTAGAGATATTAAAACATACATATAACAAAAATAATACATTCACACTACGAATACTACCTATATTATTTTTCAGAGCCAATGCAGTGTTTGTGAGTGCCTTGTATTTGATTCATCAGACTAATCAAATACTCTACACTGTCAAGAGCAAGACGGAGTAAAAGAAGAAAGAAAAGTATTATACTTAATAGAGACAAACATTTAACCTTAGACGTAACGAAATCTTTTTATATTAATAATATTTAGTTGATTAATTGTTTTCAGACACTTTAGTTGCTTGTATATTCGCTTTTGTTGATTACATTCAGGAGTTTAAACAATTAAATGTGTAGGTGCTAAAGTTGGATGTTGACGTTATAACGTATTCTAATATATGTGTAAATTTCTTGGGAAATGCAAATTGAGCAAGTAGTTATTCTGGAATATATGATGTACTAACCAAAATAATGCATTTTCTTTGCCCTGTGTATTCATTGCTCATGTGACTAAACACGAAATAAATTTCATTATCTTTTAGCGATAATTATGCCTTTTTTGGTTACTTTACATTCAACGTTACAAAGGATGTGCAAATCGTCGTTCAAATTATTGCCTGATGTACGAATGTTTTTTGTTGAATGATATGATATGGTATCATCATGCTTTTTAACCTCATAATACACATCAATGATTGTGATTGTGACAACATCACCTAGACGTGATTGATTATCAAATGAATTGACGACCTTGAGCTATCCCCAGACCCTTAGTTAATACAATGGTAAAAAACGAAGGCTTTTTTTATAAATAATTAAGTATACGGTCGTCCGTTGTGGCACATTTTTTCTTATCTATTATCATCGCATAAATCGTTTTTCATTGGGATAAATATCAATTAGTAGCCGTGGTAAAATATTAGTCTGGTTAAACTCAGCTTCGTAATTTTTATTTCAATCTAGACTAGGACGCGATGCGTGTTTCATACATTCTTATATGATATATTGAACTAGCACCTTGCTAAGTACATTTAAGACTTATTTTAAGGGTACTAAACAACGTATATCTAAGAAAGTTATGTCTGCCTCTACCACGATCCAGCGATTGAACCCAGGATCCAACGATGAGCGTTCAGGTGGTTAGCCATTGGCGCTACGGAGGTCGTCATATGTATAATGCAATTCATTCTTTATACACTTCCGCATTTTGATAATATGTATTCAAAATTTCTTTTAATACAACATCAAATTATAACTGAAGCAACGTCGTCCCCGCACAATGAGCTAATGTAGGTAAGTTGGTCAGAAAAAAACTATAGTGAAAGGCTCGCAACTGAATGGGATCGAAGTGGCAGGAATCCTTCGTGGGAAATTCACGAGTGATAAATAGACGGCGTGCGGGAAAATGCTCTGGGCTTTCGTCTCAATGAGTTTCGTGAGCATTCGTCTCTGAACTTGTTGGGCGATTCGTCGCGTCGTGCCTCCAGGACAATGGAGGTCGTGCCCGTGACACTTGACACGCACCTTCTCCACTTTTGCCTTTGACACAGCCGTGACGCAGCAACAGCACTTTTTCAAACGGAACTGAAATAGAACTAAGCACGGTTTCCAAATACAAAAAGTTGTCAATGAAAAGATTCATCCATGAGAAATATTTGTTTTCCTTGAATTCTGCCTTAACATGTCGTACATACATACTATAGCGTAGTAAAATATTGATAATGGCTGTAAGTGCACTAGACTGGCTATGCATTTCCTAGGTAGTTACTTAAGTTAAGTCTGCCTGTCGTTTATTGAAATAACCTATTTATATTAATGATTATATTGATAAATGACGTTTTGTTATAGCTGTTGTCATAGAAATCCAGATTATCACTAGAACCCACGTACAGTTACAGCATTTCACTTAACAATTGGCAATCAAAACTTACGACGAATTGAATGTTATTACATCGCGAACAGAAGTCAAACCCAAGCTGGAGTTTAAGGTGTGATGGGGATATCAATTCGTACAATATTGGAATTGATGCCTTTACAGGTAAATTAGGTCGGCGAGAGCACTGGTAACTCTATAGGTCGCTATGGCTTATCCCGTAGTTGGATAGCGAACAGCCTACTCTCACTTCACATTGTCAGACACAATAGTTCACTTTCTTTCCGGGTTGATTCCAAATGTTATTATGACACCGCATCTTAACAATGAGTCAATCATATACATAGATCTGTTAAAATATTCATAGCTTTGGAGTCACAGTGGAGGCGTAATCGATTTGAGCTGGTTGCGTTCGGTTTGAAGTTGGGCCGCATCTCTCGGCCGATGAAAGTGACAGATAACGCCGATAAGAGCATTATTCCACTCGCCCGTGAGACACAACAAACAAGATCATATTGCTACCTGCTTCTAAATGCCAAATGGTTTGAATTCACGTGATCTCTAATCACTCTAAGTGCCTATCTACTAACTACACTATCTACCTACTTAAGTGATTTAAAGCTATAAGGAAACCAAGTTGAACAAATGACTACGAGGTACAGTTTTTTATAACTGTTTTTAAAATACCTTAATAAACTACCTACTAACTTAGTAAATAAATACTTAAGAGTTAGAGTATTTAGAGAGTAATTCTGCCGATATCATTATATACGATTATATAGAAATGACGATAACCAGTTTTATTCCGTAACTGCTGAGAATACTTAGAATAATTTATTACTTTTAAATTTATAAAAAGTCATTCATTACATTTATAGAAATGATTATATGCAATTATAATTAACTGTCCAAAAACAAAGCTCTAACATTTTTTGGGGTGGATTATTCTATGCAACTTCTTGTCTAAGTCTTTCTCTGAAATTGATTAAAATAGCATAGTAGCTTAACTATATTATTTTATAAAATTCGCATGTAATATGTAGTAAGTTACTGCTAAATAATATTACAAAAAGTTCTAGATCTACAATTTTGCGTAAAAACTCTAACAGATATAAATTTTATATCTCTAAAACAATGGAATATTTTAAGTATTGTGATCTATTTCAGCCCAGTCTGAAACTCCGATTACCATGTCCATTATCATACCAGACTTAGTAAAAAGCTGTTTGACAATGCACCACATTTCGTATTTATATTTGGGGAGCATCACATAATTGTTGCACATCAATCTCTATGTGCTCCTCTTAAAAACAACACATTTGTTATTGATAAGATTAACATTCGATAATCCGAAACTGTTCTGTGATTTATTTTTCACATTTGAAATACATGAGAAGCCGATGACAACAATCACTCTTGGTCAGGTTGGTTTGAAAAATAGCTGAATCAAAATATATTTTATAACTGATCGTTTTTCGTCAGGGGCATTAAGGTTTGTGCACATATTCCTATTTTCTTTTAAATATGTTTTGAAAATTGTATTAATCGGATCAAAACTTGTTTCATCGTGTTTCTAATTGATTGAGATTAATATCTTTTATTATTAATATTGATGATTAATATCTTAAAAAAGTTTACTTTTATTCCACGTTTACATATATAAGAACACGTCGGTGTATCCACGAACAGTAAGTAGACATTCCAAATCTTTTCCGACGAAATTAGCTTCATTCACTTCCATATACACACATACTCGGCAGCTATAGCATATTTATAATGTGTTTCTTCAGTATACAGTTTGCTTGTGCGTCATACATGTTTCTTGGCTGACCAATACCTACGTAACTTGTCTTTCTAACTCCCTCAAATCGTCTATTTGCATTAACGATCCGTATAATATTTAGCCTAAACCATCGAAGCATACCTTTTTCAATGTTTGTAACTGTTCTGAATTCTATCATTAAATGTCAATTCTGATATGCTTACCAATGATCACATTCTGCCATACACGACTTTCACGGCCATAAGTCTACGTTAGACAAAGTTCCTCATACAGATGGTCGATTCTCAATGTGACGAATAGTAAACTCTGTCAATATTTACAAGCACTTAATATAACCTACCTGTTCCGAGGTATATCCTCACGATGACATCCGCAATTTCTCCGTAGTCGATGCATTCTACAGTTGAATTATTACTCTACATTTAATAATAACAATATTTGGGACTCTATTACGCCAATTGAAATAGCCCCTTTGTCAGTTCAATTAAGTTTTGTGTTAAGTGTACTAGTCAACGTATATTTAAGAAATATATACTTTTTTATAAACAGATAAATACAAATATAACACATATATTTAACAATCAGACTGGATATCAGAAATAAAGCGTAGTTCTTAAGGCTGCCTCTACCGGGAATCGAACCTGGAACCTATCGATTAGCGTCCAGGTGGTTAACAGATTGGTTCACGGGGGTGGTAAGGTTTTTAGATCTATCAGTCAGTCTAGTTATGCTCCTGGGATTATACCCTGCACGCATTACCTCATATATATAACCTACCCCATACAGTCAAACACCCAAAGGCTGAGATACCCAAAAGTTTTCGTCACAGTAAAGGAAATAGTTTTTCAATTTCACAAATCCATTCTCTTGTTCGACTCATTTCCCATTTATTTTAATGCTATTATACGTAGTTTCTTGAAGTCTCTCCACACATTATTTTTGTATTTCTTACAATGATTTGTATACCTGTTCTGTTAAATTACTGCAAGTGACTATAATTTAAAGGCCATCCCTTGCGAATGTAAAATATATAAAACAACTTATTAAATTTCGAACCAGTCTAAATAATATGCAATAATTCTAACAACTAACTAACTAACAAAAAATCCACATTATTTGCTGACATATATACATCAATGCCGTTAGTTCTTCCTTATTTATTTACGATATTCTTACTTCGTCTCAACGTCGGAAAAAAATATCCTAAAAATTATGTTTAACGACAATCCTTTTAATTGAAGTAACAACATCCTCTTTTAGATGCCCACAACAAACCTTTAAAAACGCATCTTGATATAAGCTATATATGAAATTGTATAAAAAATTTTCTGCACACAACATAACTGAAGCATGCTTTTGTTCCTTGAGTGAGTTATATGATGGATATCTCCTATGCAGAATACGAGTATATAGATCAATTCGCATCAATATGTCAATATTTACTGCAGTTAACGCAACTTTGTATTGACAAATACTTTATTATACAAAATAGGTGTGCGATGTATATTTATCGCTCGCCGAGTATAAACATTTTTCGCGATTGATAAATTTCCATGTTTCAGCAGACAGATGTGCGGATGAAAATTTTGATATGTCACCGGTGGACTCACAAATGACGCCCTGATTATGCCTGATGAAATATTGATGAACATCTGGTGGAGGCAGAGGCGATCGCGGCGTTTGTCGTCCGCATCAGCATCCAAATCGATGCTAATTCTGTGCCACCTGAATAATTGCTTTTTCATTGGACAAGTGTTTGTGGCACACAAGTTGTCTTCAAAAGTTTTCAGTTGTTGTTACGTATCTCTACATACTCGAATACCTTACCTAAATCATTCTTTTGTCTATATATTCTAGGCACGCTTTTTATACAAAAAATGTAATCCAGCTCATTAAATGACAGTGTACAAAAGGAGTGTGAGCAATCTGTTTCGCGTCGGGACCTCTCATCACAATTAAATCACTTGTCACCGTAAACAATGGCGTTGTGAGCTGGTGATTCCCAGGGCGGCAGTTCCCACAGGGCAACGCGAGATGGCCACTGCACCCCATCGCAAAACGTGGGAGTGGGCCTCCGCACGGACTGCCGATCGCGTCAACAATAACACACAAAGCGCCCGCAGCCACCCCTCTTATCGGACGCTGTGGGAACCAGGTCCTGCAAGTTAATAATGACTATCACTTGCGAAATCCTCATCCAAACAAACGCAGGATCCACTTGCGGAGGGTGGGAGCATACGCTTTGGCAATTCAACTGAGGGAGCCTGTGCACTTTCCATTATCATGCGCACTCTGTTTCCGGATCAGCCACCGTTGCGAGCGGATGAGTGTGAATTAAAATTGTGTTTGGGTGCGTGTGCTTCAATTGATTAACAATGCACCAAAATAAGCATGACGCTGATTCGTTTTGCTTATCGTATTAACGTCCCAGTTTCAACTAGAAATATATGTGAACATGTGTTGGAAAATTTATGGTCATGAGTTTCGATTTACTAGACTTTGGCTCATACTAGACATATATCCTTGGAACAAGTATCGTATTCTTAAATCTGTGGAATAAGTAATCTCTTACTAACTGACATCTCTTTGTTTTGATTTTATTTACGAAAAGTACCATGCAATCTCACAAATTTCACCAACTCCATGTAATACAATTATGTTACTTGGGGTCATTACGATAAACTAAATTTAAAGTAAGTAAGTGAGTAACGTTAGTAACTTATAACATAATTTACAGTGAATTTTATAACACCTCGTTACACCATGTTCTACCCATAAATTAGCTGTTTTATTAGAAATATAAGACATTTATAATATAATTTTATAGGTATACACCAATAAACAACAGTCCTTTTAAGCGTTGTTGTTATTTCATTACATTTTAATAAGTTACTTTAGGTGTATTACCGCACTATAAAATTATCGCGAGTAGGAAACTTATAATAAAACACAGCACGTATACAGAGCTTCTAAAAAATAAACCCAGTAATAAGTGGAGATACAATTTCCTAATCCCCATTCTAATGATGAGCAATTTTAGATGAGTCAGAGAAGTCAATTAAGGTGCGCGTCCACCGCAGTGACCACCTGACGTGGCACGCTCGCGCTGCCCAAGCGTGACCAGGTGTAAGCGACCCCTATGCAACCACTCGCATAATAATTATCTAATTTGAATAGTTACGTATTGTACATTCCCCATTTTACTTAAAATATCATTTAACAAATTGTGTTGCCCTTGACTGAACAAGTTGCATGCTTTTGTTTCGAAGATAATGCCGCGTGCATTTATCTGTATTGAGGGGACTGGCTACTGTAAATATAAATAAAATAAGGGGTCTATATAAAGATATTATTAGTATAATATATATATATAAATATATATATATATATATATATATATATATATATATATATATATATATATATATATATATATATATATTATATTAAGCCGAGCAACACGCTGTTTTATTTGGTTACATATTAATTTAATAAGTCGTAGTTAAAATTCATTCTTATGTTTTATTATTGCATTCATTAGTATACTATATATAACACTACAGCTTAAAACTACACCTTATAAAGCTTGTTAGTATGGTAAATCGAATTACTTGGTCTGAAAAATGCAGTGCCGACAAGCATACGCCACCGGCAGCATATTGCTTTTAATTCCAACGAGTTTGTAATTAAAAGAGCTCATCACAAACAAATGTGGGCTCACGGGCCATAAGTTTTTCGATTATATCACGCTCGTGGCTCGGCCATATGACGGCCCCGATGGCAGCCTGCTTAATAAGCTCTTAATGAAATTAACGACTGCGTGCAACCCGAACTAGATCCTTAGGGGCTGGGGGTTGGATCCTAATGGAAGTGTTTTTTTTTTCTAACAACAAGCTCCACATCGGTTTGCTATCAATGACAAGTAAATGTAGCTTAAATTAAGAAAGATATTGTTTCAATTTTTACTTAACATAACATTCACGTACGTTTTGTTGTCTAGTGATTATTTGAAACTCAAAATAACTGTAATCAGCTACATGTTATATATAATATTGGTAGTATTCAACGGGTATAGAAACTATAATTAATAATTGAAATCAGAATTGAAGTCGGTAACTGAGGGTTTTTTATGTCCGAAGTTTCTGTCCACCCCATCGATAATATTGGATAAGAAATTAATAATTTTGTTCACATTTATGAATCATAATAGTAGTTAACCGATTTTCCCACACCAGTGGATGGCACATTGTATAAATAGGCAGGATTATTTATTGCATCTAAAGTATTGTCAGAAGTCGTCGTTCATATCGACATAATATATTCGTAGGTGCTCCTAATATACAGTTGCGAAATCGGGATCATGCTTGTTTACATTAAGACAGTGATCCTTTGCATGTCTTTCGATATCTGTTTCATTATAATTGATAATACAGGGAGACGGGGACACGTGAAGGCGATGCAATAACGGCGTCTTTGTGAGTCCACAAGGAGCCCTCTGAGGAGGTGTTTACCGATGGCCCAGTCGGTGTCACCCCAGTTACGTGGACCCCTTCTATTCTACTTTAAGATACGAACACGTGCGCCTAAGCAAACACATGTGTTCACAAGCTAAGTACTTGAATCGGAACACATCGGTTCCTTCCTAAGCTAAGGATTAGATAACGGACGTGACAACCATCCACGATAAAAGCGTAGCGATGATTAAATACTAGCCAATCTTTATTTTTGGGTTTATCTTGTCAAGCCTTCGTAATTTATTTTTGTTTTTAATGAATACTACTCGTATAAGCAGGGTGCAAAACTTCAGTATTTTTAACTGAAATTTTGATATAAATCTTACATACGATTTAAGTAAAAAACAACTCATATGCATTAAATGGATAGAAAATGTTAGATGCCCACATAATAGTTGTCACGTAGCGATTTATATGTGTTATATTTAAGCAGTATTGCAATTCAATACGTATTGATACTACATAAATTGATATTGTGTGTCCGTGATTAAAAATAAGAATATGAATAAGATTAAAATGATCTGTATGAGTTAAAAATACGTATATGAAATGTTTATATCGTAGTTACATAACGAAACCAACTGTGCTTAATAATGAAACTACTGGTACTTAGTATTTCATGAGGCTAATAAATTAAAATAGTTATAAGTCTAATGCGCGACAGCTGACAGATGAGTTGTCTCAGTGTGCATTTTATTATTCTATTTATTAGTCCATTGAAGAGGTGACGGTGGCCATTAGGCTGATGCCGCAGCACGTGCTCGAAGGTGTTCCATTTCCAGAGGCGCGGCATAAAGGTGTGCGCCGAGGCCATTGTGGGCCATAGTGCTCTCGCCGCGACAGATGAATTATGATTGTCGTAAAAATCTCAAAGCTTTCTTATTCGAAAATTTGAATGAGCATTTAAGCAGACACGTTTCCTGTCCTCATGACTGTTAGCGGGCAGAGTTCGACGAACCGCTCAAATGCTCTTTATTCCTTTTAAATTAGAGAAACTCATATTCGCGCCTTCAGGTTGATGTCTGCTATGAAACGTTTTGCAACGGTGGTGCAACAAATGTTATATGTGCTTTAAAAATAAGTAGGACTGAATAAATAAACAATTTAGCATAGGATTTTCAGTTCATAGTTTCAAGCTAAGGCGTGTTTTAAGTTTCTACTTCCCTAGTGGGAAAGATTATCGATTTCCACCTTGAAACATTCTGACAGATCTCTCTTGCTTTGCTCACACTCTTTAAGTTTAAGTAGATACTCTGCTGTTTGAAACGTTAAAGGAAGATAATATAGCCAAATTGTAATTAGTAGTTTATTTTACAAAAGCAACTCCTTAAAACTCTAGGCCACACCTTATATTATTTAAAGTTAACTAAATAAAACGAACTCAGTTCTAATAACAAAATTGGCTCACCACCAGCTATAATGATGAATATGTTGGAAGCTAAAATTGAGGTCAGATTATACTTTTTACTTTAAAGGAAAAAACATGGATTTGTTTTAGATTTACGCTAAACACTATGCTTAGCATATCAGTAAACAGTACTCATTTCATAATACACCGATATTAGCGATACAGTAACCGTTCCAACCGTAATATTTATGAAATCCAGTTAACGCTAATTAGCATAACCGGGAACGAGTTGTAACAATAGGATATTCGTTAGGATCACATGAATATTGATCGGGCTGGCGAGGCAGAGAAAGTGGTTCGAGTGTGAGTGCGGGTAATTCGGTGCTCCATTGTTTAGCGGCCTGGGAACGCTGGCCCCAGCACCTGCCTGCAGCTTCCGATTCCGATCCGAAGGGCGGCCGTTACCGCGATCGATATACGGACGCCATTGCATATTGAAATCATCTCGTCATACATTATGCATTTGGTTCGCTTTATTCCAGTCACATGCACAAGTATCTCACTAGTGTAAAACGGGTATGTCTCATTTGGTAGTCATATTTAACGGCTTCATGTATCCAAATAGAAACGTTATTTCAATTGATTATAAAAAACTATTTATAAAGAATATTCACTAGAGAACAGCATCGATAGTCCACTTGTAGGGGCTTTTGCTAGATAAGTGACTATTCAAAATATCTTATTTGTGAAATATTAGTCAATAATCTTTGTAATTTTTAATATCTCATTTGTTATCTACGAGTATATATTATGTCATTTTAAGGGCGGATGTTGTTCAACAGATTTCACACACTTAATTAACTAAGCAGCAATCTTACTAAAGGATTTGATTCAGTTCATATCGTTAAGGATTACGTATGTTATGTTTTTGAATTTAAGAATATCTGACCATAGAATAGGTATGTTAATAAAGTTGTAGATAGTTAATAGTAATCAGAATAGATCAGATAAATAAACTATAATTAAATTTAAGAAACTGAAAGAGTTATAACTTGTAGCCGGTGGTATACAGCTTATTTATGATTAACACGTGCTGATGTTTTGTACTCAACTGAATAAGCCAGGTAAAAGGGTCCGAGCCAGCTGTTTCGACAAAGTTAAGCCAATCGTTCATTCTAGCGCAAATTTAGAGGCTCTATTGTGCAATTTCAAGTTAAAAAAATAAACGATTCATAACACTGTGTATGAATAACACTGCAGGTAGGTCATATAATATTGATTGAAATTGATCTAGATCTTTTACTTCTATATTCTGTTTAGCTATAGCACTATACGTAGGCTGTATGCCCAGACAGGTGGTGCTTTCATTGTTGTTCTTAAACGTTTAACAAAATGCCTGTTCATAAAACCGAAGGCGCCGCGTTTCGTCATCGGTTTAATATCGCCGCGGGGTGTTAAAAATAACGCATTGTTGTCCAGATATCTCCAGCAACCCACACGGGCATATTGCGCAAACACACAGGGATTTGGGAAGCATGTGTATGTGAGTGTGTGTATGCAGCCAGGTGAGGTGGTCTATAGAAATCGAGGCTCGCGTGCATCAACCTGCAAGCAGAGCATTGTTGTCACAAAGGAATGCAACGATTTTGCGGCAGCTGTCTTCGCAGGCGCACGTTTTTTCACAATTGCAGATTATGTAAGGAGATGTAAAGATGATAATCGATTAAAAGAAGTCACCATGGAGATCTTTTCGTGTCGCACAGAAAATATGTCCCTGAAAATGATGTTGGTTTAGGCACGACATGTCACAGCAACCGTTCTATACAGTATACTGTCAACGTCTAATAGTCATGTATAACATCACATATGTTCCTAGTTGGTTTCCCTTTATAAGAGTGAACCGAGATAATGAATTATTTTCGTTTGCTCCTGCTTTCTGTAATGGAACCATAGCAAATCATTACCATTATTTGTGGTGCCTAAGATATCTACAAAGTTCTATCTGCCTCAAAAAGGATGACAAAAAAGATGAGAAGAAAAGATGTGAGTACATATAGCTACAAAAATTAATGTACTGGAAGTCCTACAACAGTAGTACAATACAGCCCGTATTTCATTACATTTAAAATACAATTAATCTATTTACTCACATTTATTATTCCAAAAAGACAAATGCTGACACGACCATTTATCCTTGCAGGGTAGTCAGAGGTTTGCGTGTCCATGCGCATTGCGGAGATAATAGATAATTATATGGCTACCTCGTATCCACATGTTACTGACCAGATAGTACTCAATGTGACAAGTAGTAAGCCGTGTCGTCATTTACTACAAAGCTTTCCTTACGATTTTATCCTCATTGTAGCATTTAGTGCATGTAGTAAATGTATTTTTATTGCGTAAATTAACATAAAGAAATCATTATCATAGGTGCATGCTCCGAGGTTGGAACTTTATACAGAATCAAAGCCCGAACGACTAACGCACGCCGAATTTGATAATTCTATTTCATAACATACGTATAGAGAAATTATTAGAACGACATAAGCATCCCAGATAACTTACACCTGTCTATTTCTGGATTTGCAAGCGGGAATTAAAATAAACCAAACATACTCTAGCTACACAATAATAAGAAAAAACTGTAGAAAAAAAAGACAAAAAAAGTTAAGAATTGCAAAAAGTTCATTGATTCCGAAGACTTGTAGATCTTTACGTGAATGGAACATGATCATTATTATTATTAGACAAACAAATTCCACGAGCTACCTGCTCCGATGTGTAAATCATTCCTGGTGACAGACTCTTTGGAGAGCAAGATGCTAAAGCAAAGAATAATTGCAATAAAGCAATTGTTAGATAACTTTTCTAAATAATAATCCAAAGGAGTAAATGGGTGAAACTAAACGCATTATAAATACAATTATATTGAGTTCAGGTTCACTGCTAGTATGGGACGTAAATAGAATTACTAGCTGTATTTCTCCACGGCTTGTCATAGGAGGTGGCTAAGGGATTCGACCCCAATGCCAAAGAATAGTGACCAATCTTATAATCTGTTCCTGATCAAAAAAGAAATGAGATAACTTCGGAACTAGGTATACAAAACATATACATAGTTACATAATAAATTCCAAATAACCTTTATGCAGTTTAGGTTGTGTATTTTGCTTTCAACTAATAAGCGAGCGGTTTGTTAGTTACGCAAACTTCTAGTTTAAAGATAGATTTTAGCAAAGATAGTGTAGTCAGAGGGCCGGCTTTTTACCCTGAACTCGGGTCCACCTAATTGACAAGCACCGCACTGCAGCACGGCTTATTGTCCATACGTTCTGGCCGCTGGATACGTCAGAATTATCGAGTGGCTGATCGGGCCGATCCAGAAAAAGACAGGTCACATGGAGGACCAGAATGTATCCAGAGATAGTATAATGTGGAATATATGAGGATAGTACATGTTTTGAGCATAAATTCGTATTTAACCAACAAAGAAATGCGTCATAGACGAAATGTAACAGGAGTGATAATGATTAAAAAAAGAATTTTGCTTAAAAATACCGGAAAATATGTACTCAGGTTTCAAACTAAACAACGCCAATTAAATAAAATGGAAGCTACTTTGGACCCTGTTATTCTGTTTAGCTCTTTATTTATATTTGTTCGTCTCTCTTTTGTACTTATTACTCTTCTTAGTATAGTACGTATACAGCATATCTCTTGCAGTGAGCATTTCGTAAACTTATGATCTTTTGTATGTAAAAGTCTCAGTCGCAAAGTTAAAGTTGAGTTTATGTTTCAATTAAGGCTGCGCTAGTCGCATTTCCGCCATTCTGATCCGATTGCAAACAATGGAGCAAGTGGCGCGCCCTGGTGTGTGAGCTTAATAATTTACAACTAGTTTATTAAGAATGCCGGACACTGGCCGTAGAACTGGTTAGGTGCGTGTCAATTTTTCATGATCTACGGCCACTACCAGTTGCGCCTTTTCCGGATCTATTATTGTATGGAGCTAACTAGTGAACTACTTGTAGTACAATCGGAGTAGCTGCACGTTAAAAGGTAATAGCTTAATGATTAGTTATTTATTATGAGGATAAACAATGGTATTAATAATTTGTACCTACTACATTTAAGTAATGAGGTCATTTAACGATGAAAATTATTGATACCTACCTTGGAACACCCTAGTTTAAGATCATGGATAAAACACCTAATTCAAATATTTAACCAAACACTACAAAGGTTTTATACAGTCGTTAGTAATGCTTTGAATAATTGTTGGAGAAAATCCGACAATCGAATAGATTTAATTTACTTGTTTGAAACAACTGACATACTTATAGAATTTATAATTGAGTTCTCGGTGTCTTGTCGATAGATAGGACTGTAAACATTCCTATCTCAACTATCTGGCAAGAATTATGGTTAACAGCAGGACAGGACAGTCCAGTGTTGAGAGTCGAATAAATATCGCCCATACTTTCTTATTTATGAGGCTTCAATATATGTGCTATGAGCATGAGGCTTGATATCTCGATTTATTGTAGATCTACGTTACTCGAAAACTATATAAAGATAAAAAGGTTCATCTGTTTAAATAAACTCTATTTAATGGCATATCGCAATTAATGTGATCGAACCGTAATAATGCTCTTTAGGTCAATCAATGCAAGTGAAAGAGTTGAACAAAATAACAGTGATTCAAGTTAAAAGGGCCAAATAGGCCCACTTTAATGGGGGGAAAATAGAAGTGTTTACTGCGTCGAGATGTCGATTAAAGCGTGAAATATTAGCAAATGGCAGGCGGCTGCGTCACTGCCGCGCGCTCAAGGGCCATAGATTAGTCGCCTTCGAAGCGGTCTGGGCGCCGGCGCACGTGCGCACAACTTACTTATTGCCTCCACAATTATTTGTAAACATCAGTATCTACTTGCCATACAACTTGCGGATACCTACCTACCACCTAGAATTGCAGCTTTATTCTATTTGCGGATTGCGTGCTTAATTACCGAACCGCTGGCCTAATACCATTGTTTTCAATTATAATGTATCGTTTTATGGTATATTTGTAATTCTTGCTTTGTAAATAGCTTTTGATGTGTTTTATACTACAAACTCAACACACGTAAATTGGTTAT